>VBSM01002608.1:124589475-124600551 GCA_008086735.1 Cheirogaleus medius | reverse complement strand
CCGCCCGCCTCAGCCTCCCAGAGTGCTAGGATTACAGGTGTTAGCCACCATGCCCGGCCTAAAATATCTTAATGCCAAAATATCTGTGCTGAATATTTTCCATGTTATCTTTCCACATCCACTTTTGCACTAATATTTGGCATTTCAACCTGGGCACGTCCAAGACCAAAGCATCCATTTCCCTCAGAATCCTACCTTGCCTCCTAATCTTTAACTTCCTTCAGCGATACTGTCATTCTCCCCAGTAACCCAGGCAAAAACCACTTGAATTTCTCCCTGTTCTTCTCTACCCCCACATTCAACCACTCACCAAGGCATGTAGATTCTTGTCTCGCTTCGTCTATTGTATCCTTCTCATCTTCTCCATTCTCACTGCCTCGCTCCAAGTTCAGTCTCATTAACTTTCAAGTGGACTATTGCAGTCCTCAGAAATGAGCTTGGACTCATAAATTCCCACATTGGCTTTTGCATCAGAATCACACACACACACACACACACACACACACACACACACTCAGGCCCAACCCACGCCTACTGAATCAGAACCTTCAGAAGTATAATGAAGTCTCCAGGTGAGTCTGATGTGAAGCCAGGTTGAGGAGATCCTGACCTTGTGGTTCCTCGCCTCTCTGGTTTTTATTTCAAACATCCTCCTCCCCGAATTTTAATCTAGATTGTACATTGTTTTCAAATAAATCTTTCTAAAACATCTGCTTACATTACTCTTTTCAAAGACCCCCAATGGCTCCCCACAACCCTCACAGAACCTTCTAAAGCATATACCTGCTAACAGGTATTAGCCAGGTATTAGTCCGAGATTAAGTTTAAACAGTTCCTTTAATGCAGAACTTCTCAGCCTTTAATATGCAATTATACAGTGTCAGTTCTCAAGAGGGAGGGATATAGCATGTGTAGTTCCCAAACTTATCCGACCATGGAACCTTCTTTTGTGAAACATATTATTGCCCTGGGGCTCTGAGGAGGCCTTTGGGAAAGGGTAGCCCACAGGATAAATTTCAAATTCCTGAACCTGGCCCAAGGCACGCTCTAGTTAGACACCAATCTGCCTTTCCAGCCTTGTCCCAAACAAGTCCCAAACATCTCACTCACTCAGATGAAACTATTCATGTTCTACCAACACTTCTTGTTCTTTTTCTGTTGAGGTGGAAAGGGCTTTATCAGGAAAGTCCAACAGGAATCCACCACTCTGGATTCTTGTCCTCGCAATATACAGGCCTATTTCCATTTACCAAACTAAAATGCAAGTGTGCATTATTTAGACTAGAGTCTTAACTTTTTTTAAAAAAAAGCTGGGTTTTCCCTCCATTCTAAAGAATGGTATCAATAACAGATATGCACACCCATTCACCTACATATCCACAGATGCATGCACACTAAGTCAGCTGGATTATTTGGTATTGCAGAGTAAGAAACTGATTTTTGTTTTTGATGTTCTTATTTGTTTACTAAAGAAACTTATAAGCTTGGATTGTTGGGGTAAGGGGGAGAGGAGAGGATATATAAAATAAATATGGCCAGGAATACACAGACAGACTCCATAAAGTTATCTTCCATGAAATATCTGCAAAGTTGAGGTCATCAGACAAATATCTTCTTGCCTTTTGGGTCACAGTGACCACTGAAAGCAGTGATTAAGAGAGGAATTTCAGAGTTTTCTTCCTTGCTTTAGGTTAAGCAAACCCTCTGGATATTTGAAAACCAGTCTTCTTCAAACCCTAAGTGCAGTTACTTCTTGGGACATTTGAACCACTCTTGTTTAGAACCAGGGCTCCATAGGTAAGCATCCCACTGTAAGGAAGTTAGGAAAGATTTATCAGTGTTTCAGCTGCATGAAACAGAAACCTGGCTATAGTGGCTAAAGCAAGTGGCTTATGTCCCTCACATAAGAAGTCTGGAAGTCAGCTCTCCGGGATTGGCCATCAAGACCAGAGTCCTCCTACCTTTCTGCTCTGCCATCATTAGCACATAACTTCTGTGCTCCTTATGCCCGTGTTCCACTAAGAAAGAGGAAGAACAAAGAAAAGGCACGTGACAACTTTTTAAGGGGAAAACCGTGGCTTTTCTGAGAGCCTCATCAATTAGACCAATGAGATGTAAGTCTCATTGGTTATAATGACATTACAGGGCTACCCTGAACAGCAAGGAAGTCTGGAGAATAGAGACTTTTAGGGGGAAAATTACCACTTCCTGTTTATAAGGGGAAAAGGGAGAATGAATGAATATGAGGAAGTGTGGCTGGAATGGAAGCACCACACTACTAACCTGACAGGCAGAGCACCTGTGTCTTCTCTATGGCTATAACCTCAAAACCAAGCAACTAAATAAATATACGTGCTTACTTACCTACCTGTATTGTAATGCATCTATGTACCTAGCACATCTTTGGGGGTTTCTTCTATATATAGCATTTAGCAAATTGCTCACATAAGGATTACTCAACATTCCTGAGATCATCTAGTTATTGAGCATTTAAAGCCAACTTTCAGCATATAAAATATAAAGTATGATGTGTTCTGAAAATTGCAGTTGTCATAAAAGCTAAAAACACTAATCTGGAAAAACTGCTTTTGCCCAGAGACAAAAATAATGGTAGACATTTGAGTGACAAGTCTTGTCTATAATTTAGTGAGTTCCACTCATTCATTCATTTACACATAGCCTGAAAAGGGGGAGGAGTGTCTCCCTCAACTTGCTATTGCTGAATCCGCTACAGTTTTTTTAGTAGAAATTGTTGCAGAAGAGTCCAATGTGAGTTTGCTATGTATGAAATGACTTGGACTTAAGAACCTGGACAAGCTTCAGACATAACCTTCCTAACAAGGCAGATAAAAGAAATGTGAACAGCAAATAACTGGGCCGGTGAAAAAGAACGACTCATTCCTTCTACAAAGGTTCAAGAGAAATAATCATTAAAAACACAATCATTTTCCAAAGAGCTTTATTGCAATTTCATGCAAGGCTTTCGAGAGCTTTCCATTCATGTGGTTGTGGTGTGACAGCGAAGCAAAGGGAATTGAGCTGGCATCTTTTTACCCTCAACCCCCCCAGCACCCCTCCTCCCCCACCGCCTGCCTGTGACTCAAGCCAGGTAGTTCTTTTCAACACTTGTTAATCTTGTTAAATCTTAAGTACCTCTTGGTTTTATGAGACACATTCACTTTCCCTTCCAGCCCTCATTGACCTTGCTGTCTTTGTGTGGCTTGAATGTCATCTCATGAAAGAAGTGTACAGTGAATTCTAGAACAATACCAGGCAGAAGAGTGTGTGTGTGGGCTGCAGGGCAGGGAAGAGGCACAGGGTGAGAGTCCATACTGGATACCCATTGGATTCATTTTAGATCTAGCTATGACCAAATATCTTTTAGAGATTGAATTTGGGTGACTTGCTATTATGTTTTTGTCTTTGCTTTTTAGAAGAGAAAATGAATTTGTCCTGAGGTCAGTTCAGCTGAGTGGAGATGTGGGAGTAGAAAATGTATTTAGCGGGTCCAACCCACTAGTCAGGAACCTAGAAGTATCTATAGAACTATTAGATTGTGTACCTTATAATCCAGCAGTTTCACCCCTGAGTAGTCAGATGCTTTGATTTTTCACAAAGACACATCCTGATTTTTTTGTTGTGTATAGCATTCTATAAAACCATTCATCTTTTGATACTGAATCCAGAGCTTGAAAGAGACAAGTGTTCTGGAAGCAGAGGTGGCTTCTAAATCCCATGTCCAAGGATTAAATACAAGCACCTCAAAGACCTGAAACAATCACTTTTTTTCCTTTTTGTTTTAGTGGACACATAATAATTGTGCATATTTATGGGATATAGAGTGATATTTCAATCAGGGAAATGCAAATCAAAACTACAATAAAATATCATTTCACCCCAGTTAGAATGACTTTTGATGACTATCATCAAAAAGACAAAAAATAAAAAATGCTGGTAAGGATGCAAAGAAAAGGGAACTCTTATACACTGTTGGTGGGAATTTAATTAGTGTGGCCATTATGGAAAACAGTGTGGACGTTTCTCAAAAAACTAAAAATAGAACTACCATATGATCCACCTTTTTTGTGCTCCCTGGAATAGGGCTTATTTTCATCAGGTCCCACTAACCATGTCCAGCTGAGAAGTAACTGCAGAAAGGCAGTTAGTTCAGATTCATCAAAAGGCCAAGAGGGAGCATATAGGATTCCAAGATTTCTCCTCTCCCTCCACCATTGCTGCAATCCCTACAGCTAGACGATGCCCTTCCACACTTATTCCTGCTTCTGCCTTCATAAGATCTACTGGGTTGAGGAAAACATTCTTCAATGAAATGCTAGAGTTCAGAAATAAGTTATTTATCCCCACCTCAATACAAAATGTTTACTCCAGGAAAGAACTATGTCCCTCTGAAACCATGCTCGTTTTCATGGGACTAGAAATATACAGTGCTCCAATATAGGCTATGTCTCTACATTCTCCCAATTTGGTTCAGTGTAATAAATGCGTTTGAGTATCTACTCTAAGCAAGGTCTCTATTTGGCATCATGAGTTCTCTTGTGGTTGCTCTACATTACTTTTTAAATACCTTGTATGTGCTTTGCTTTATGAATTATTTAGAGTATTGTCATGCTGTGGGCTATAAGGCAAGTTTCTAAAATGCCTTTATGTGTTACAAAAACGAGAAAATGAATAAATCATGTTAAAATATCCACAGGAGAATGTGATCGAATATATCACAAGGGAAAGAACCGGTTAACATAAGGGTCGACCATGGTGACATAATCAGCTCAGTAACAAGAATAATCTTCGTTCAGATCCCAGGTAGAATCCTTTAATCCCCGGGGCTCAGAGGGCACATTGGGTCTGTTGGGAAGTTTATATGTCATGTTGCCGAATTTTATCTCTGCTGACTATTTTTGCAAAGAGCACTTACTACCAAGATATTGTTCCAAACTTTTGGACCATGTTTTATATACAAATAAAAGTTACAAGGGATTAAAACAGAATTTTTATACTAGGCTCAACAAGGGGATTTCACCAAACTCCAGAAAAAGAATGTGAAACCAGTTAATCCCCCAGGAGCTAAAAGTCTTAAGGATAATGACTCCTATTTACATGAACTCTTCTAGACAAAAACAGAATTGCAGATTAGGGGGAAATGTGTATTCTGCATCATCCAAAATAAAACTTGCTATCCTTGGATTTCTTCCTTCCCTAAGCCCAGTCTTTAGAACAAGAAGTCTAATCCCATAATGTAGGAAATGATTTTTAAATATCTTTAAAAGATTAGGTGTGTCTATAATTCCCAGAAAGGGGATGGAGAAATGTTCTACAGCCATTGGACTTCTTTTCCTCCCCTTTAGTCTCAGTCCATACATTCCCCAGCCACAGCCCCAGCTCTGACACCCTCTTCTGCCCTCGCGGTGTTCACAGTGTTGTACCATCTTATAGACCCTTCTGAAGAGCGCCCAGGGCCCATGCGGCTCACGCCTGCGAAACTCTTCCTCCTCTTCCTTTACCCTCTTCCTCCTGACGCTGCCTATTTTTCCCTCAGGTCCTTTTCTCTTCTGTGGCTGGCAGAGCTCAGAAGTGGCCAGCCTCACCCTGCATTTTACAGCCTTTCTTCCACCTACAAACTCTCTTGCCTTAAACTCCAAAGGGGACCTTTCCTCTTCCCAGGCCATCATAAGAACCCCAGCAGATGCCGTCTTCTTCTGGAATTCAAGCCCAGTCATTGCCCCTCAGCCTCTAGTCTGATTCCTAGATTTTTATAGGCAGGATTTAAGATTTTAAAGCAGTAGACAACCCCAAATTATCACCTTTTGATGTTGTTCTTAATAAATGCACCAGACTAGGTGCGCATGCACACACACACCCCCATCTTACAAAGAACTAAATCAAAAACTAAAGCATTAATGTGAGTGTACTTTGCAATGTCAAAGTGCAGTGCCAATATTGCTACTGTTATTATTATTATTAGGCTATCCTCAACCCTCTCTATGAAATAATAAGATCACATAGCTGAGTAATTAAGAGCTCTGATTCTAGAGCCATATTGCCTGGGTCATATCTCAGCTCTGCTACCTGACCTAGTTTAGGGAGTCACCTAATTTTTCCATGCCTCAGTTTTCTCATCTGTAAAATGGGAATAATAAAAGGACCTACCTGATAGGGTTGTCATAAGGGTCAAATGCATTAATATTTGAGTAGACACAGACATGTGCTGCCCAGATCTTGCTTCAAGGAAAGACTTGCTGCTCAGCTTCAGGGGGTGTGGTCAGCAAACACCTCCAGCTCTCAGCAACCCCAGTCTGTCTCAGCTGCAGAGCTGCCTTGCCCAAGGCCATGCCCTTCCTGGGGGAGGCTACACTTGGTGACTAAGCGAGGTGGGGGCGCAGAGGCCTGGCCATTTCGGCTTGATGCTCCAGCCAGACTGGCCGAGGTTTTGCCAAGCCTGCCTTGCAGTTTGACTTTTCCCACCTTCTTTCCCTTCCCTTCAAAGGTGCTAATCCCTAATAAGCATCTCACACCCCAAACTCTGTCTCAACTACTGCTTCCAGAGAACTCAATCTGCAAAGGTATTTGTCAAGTATTTAGAAAAGTACCTGACACCTAGTGAACACTATGTAAGTGCTTATTAAATAAAATTAAGTAGAGGATCTAGAAAGGCAGCACCTTCATTGCTCATCCCTTTTAGAGAAGAGTCAGAGTTAATGTTCAATATCAGGTGACTCTAAAGAGCAGGGCGGTCTACCTAATCAAGATGAGGAAACAATAATGCCACTAATATAGCTATTATATTGCTATGCTCGTGCTTTGGGATTTGGGGGGGATTATCTTTTTTGTACTTAACCTTACAAATTTGATTTTTCATTGCTTACAAGGGTATTTTTTGACATTTTAGATTTAGGTTCAACAACTCTGCCTAATGTCTAATATGAACTTATATAGAACCGATATGCTGGCTAGAATCAAGCCTTGTCAGCAGTGGGAAGAACACCTTAGTGCAGAGTCAACCTAAGGAGAATTGTTTTCAGGCTCTGACACAGGAGGTAAATAAATGGACTCCAGACTTGGAGCCCTGGAGTCCTCAACAGCTATGAGGTTATATTTCATCTACAGATCTGTGACTATGCAGTATCTGCTAATTCATGCATTCACTCATGCATTCAAACTACAAATCTTCACGCCCAATTCTCATAGCTATGAAGAAGACAGACAAGATCCTGCTCTCAGGGCTCTTACCTTCTGGGGTGGAAAGGCCACACCAGGTAATAAGCAGGACAATTGAAGATGGAGATAAATACTCTGCAGAAGATGAAGATGCAATAAAAAGCCGTGGCTAGGGCCTCTATCAGGGAAAACCTCTCACAGGAGGTGATATTTGAGCTGAGAATTTTAGGATGAAAAACAAGAAAAGTGCCTAGAAAAGCATGTTCCAGGCAAGGAGAATAGCAAATGCAAAGACTCTGAGGAATGAGTGTGCTTAGCTGTTGGAAGAACACCGGGGAGGCCAGTTTTGGCTGGAGAGTGGTGAGCAGGGGACAGCATGGTGCCAGGTGAAGGTGGAGTGACAGGTCCAGATCCTGTAGGGCCTTGAAGGTCATGGAAAAGAATTTGGACTTCATTCTGAACACAAAGAGAATCCCCCAAGTGATTTTAAGAAGGGTTGATGTAGCATAATTTACATTTTTAAAAGACCACCCTGACTAAACACACAAGTTCAACATTGAAGAAGGGAACTGAATTACAATTTACTATAAAATGTGGGTACTCTCCAATTCCTGGGTGATGCTCCATTCTAGCACTGGGCAATAATTACTGAGGGGTGAGCCTGTGGCTGTTTTATGAGCTTCTACTGGAACATAGAGAATGAACAACACTGTAGATTAAAATCATCACTAGGCCTGAAATAAAATACATCCTGCCCATACTCAGCAATTCTGCCCATCCTCTTTTCTCACTAAGCTCATTCCTTCTGGTTTCTATTTATAGTATATCACTTGGCATTAGCTAATCTATCTAAATCATCCAGCACCAACCCTTAGTTGTAACTTCTCTAGAATAATTGTTAGCTATATTTCTTTGGCTTGAAATGGAATGACACTCATTTCTCTGCCTGTCCTGGCTATAGCATGAGTCAGTCAACAATGACTGATAGAAAAGGATGAATATTGGCCTTCAGAAAGACAGGAACTTACCTATTCCTGCCTCCCAAAGAGGACCACGTATAAATGGTACGTGTTTGTTCGATTTTAATTTTCTCTTTCAGGCTGGGTGAGAATCTACCCACTAAATGTAGCCTATAAAAGACAGAAGGAAGAACCTGCTCAGGAGGAGAGAGGGAGCCTGGATCTGATGGAAGGAGGAGGGAGTAGTCTGAAGGGCCAGGAATGAAGTGGGCCAACCTGTCCAGGGGAGAAGCAGGGATTACTAGGGAAACAAGTCATATTGTGTTATTAAATGACTGATGCACAAGAGGGACAGAACTGGTTGGGAATCAAGTTGCATGTGGGAAGATTCCAGATTAGTGTCAAGGAGAACACCTATTAGGAGAGAAAGCTGAAGAAAGGGCAAAAATGTAATATTTGTATCTCTGCCTCAGTCAACTCAAAAAACAAACAAACAAAAATGCTCTTCCTCATGATGGAGCTGCCCCTGGCTTTAAATCAATGGGATCAAAAACAAGCACAGACAGTTACTTTGCTTCCTCTCCCCAAGTTAATTTTGTTTATTACTGATAATTAAAACAAGGATTGGCTTGTAAGAAAAGCTGAAACTTCAATAGCAAAAAAACAAATAATCACATTAAAAAGTGGGCAAAGGACATGAATAGACATTTCTCAAAAGAAGACACACAGATGGCCAACAGGTATATTAAAAAATGCTCAACATCATTAATCATCAGGGAAATGCAAATCAAAACCACAACGAGATATCATCTCACCCCAGTTAGAATGGCTATTGTTAAAAAGACAAAAATAACAGATGCTGGTAAGGATGCCAAGAAAAGGGATTCTTATACACCGTTAGTACACTGGTAGGAATGTCAATTAGTACAGCCATTATAGAAAACAGTATGGAGAGTTCTCAAAAAACTAAAAATAGAATGACCATCTGATCCAGCAATCCTACTATAGGGTATTTATTCAATGGAAAGGAAATAAATATATCAAAGGGATATCTACATCCTCATGTTTACTGCAGTACTATTCACAATAACAAAGATATGGAATCAACCTAAGGTGCCCATCAATGAATGAATGGATGAGGAAAATGTGGTATGTATATATATAATGGAATACTACTTAGCCATAAAAAAGAATGAAATTTTGTAATTTGCAACAACATAGATGGAACTATAGGTCATTATGTTAAGTGAAATAAGCCAGGCACAAAAAGACAAATACCACATACTCTGACTTATATGTGGGAACTAAAAAAGTGGATCTCATGGAGGTAGAGAGGAGAATGATAGACACCAGAGGCAGGGAAGAAGGGGTGAAGAGAGGTTAGTTAGTGGGTACAAACATACAGTTAGACAGAAGGAGTAAGTTCTAATGTTCAATAGCAGAGTAGGGTGACCATAGTTAACAACATATTGTAATTAATATTAATAGCTAGAAGAGAGGACTTGCGATGTTCCCAACACACAGAAATGATAAATGATTGAGGTGATGGATACCCTAAATACCCTAACTTGATCATTATGCATTCTATGCATGTAACAAAATATCACATGTACCCCATGAAAATGTACAAATATTATGTATCAATAAAAAATTAAAATTTTTGAAAAGCTGAAATTTCCTCTCTCCCCACTCCACTCCACCTTCACACACACGCGCGCGTGCACACACACACACACGCACAGACATACACAAACCAGGCAATCTTGAAAAGTTGTGCCCAGCCCAAAGCTTCCTGAATTTATAATTTCAACTAATTCTTAGGTTTAGGAGAAGCACTGAGCCAACAAAGGCCAACATTGTGTATGAACAAAATGTGATGAGTTTAATCAATGTAGACTGCCAACTTGAACATCTTTGTCAATTTAAAATATTTCCTTCAATTCCTAATCTTTCTCTATGGGATAAATTAATCATTTGAACAATTCAGTCTGAAAGCAACATGTACCAGATAAACTGGGTTTAGATAGAAAGTGTATCACCTGAATGGGGTGGGATGGAACAAGCCCTTGAATTCAAAACATTTCATTTTCATTTTCTGGGCTCTGTTGCCATGTTGGCAGTGGAGCTCTTAGATCCATTCTGAACACTGTCACATGGAAGAGGCCGTGAGCAGGGGAGGAGTCTATTAATATAATATGAGGACAGTAGAGGTGCCCTTAAGAAACGCATGCGTAAGAGGAGGGCAAGTATTTTAAGTGCAAGTGTGTGTGGTTGTTTTTGTTTTTGCTTTTTTGAGAAAGTAAAAAATACCATGATGGCAACTAAAACAGAGCCCAGCTCAATAAACAGCTGTTGAATGAATAAATGAAGTATGTTTTCTCTGAATCACTTTGGGTAATCAAATTTGGATGTCAAGTTTAAACTCCCAGATACCTTCTGGATGGTGGTCTGTTCAGAAGCCATGCTGCGTCCATCTCCACTGTGTGTAGTCCACCTTTTAAAAAGTCCAGAACTCTGTGTCACCCAAATATGTTTCCTCCAGAAATCAAATGACCGCCTGGCAGCATGCCTCTTGTTTTCCTCCCCATTAGTCAGGATTTCCAGATGACTGCTAAATCTGAACCTTGATCTTCCACCCAGCCAAGCCAGGCAAGTTTCCATGAAACTGCAAAACTAAGAAACCCTTTATGCTACTTGACAAGAAGAAAATAAAATCACAGAGGCAATGA
Organism: Cheirogaleus medius; assembly: GCA_008086735.1. NCBI lineage: Eukaryota > Metazoa > Chordata > Mammalia > Primates > Cheirogaleidae > Cheirogaleus > Cheirogaleus medius. Next base: position 124,589,690 of record VBSM01002608.1, on the reverse strand, counting down.
AAAGGAGGACTATAAACCAGTAAATGAAAACAGAAACGACAAGCATAATAAGAAGAGCATAATTAGGCCTGGGGCACCGACATGCAGGCCTGTCACATTCCTTGTGGGTAAAAGACTGGGACCCACAGACCCGCCTCTTGGAACTTTGGAAAGGTGAGGCTAGAGAGAGACACTGCATGGTGTATGCATGCAGCCCGCTCAAAAGAGTCCTTTTT
>VBSM01002608.1:124523080-124581640 GCA_008086735.1 Cheirogaleus medius | reverse complement strand
TCTCTTTGCTAATGAGGTCATGTCTGTGTCCTTGTTTCCCCCTCTGAATTAATTAGCCTCAGTCTATTTCATGGTCACAGACTATGGCTAACACATTCCTTCCCTTGGGTCTGGATGAGTATAGAATTGCTCCCCACTATCTGGTGGGCAGGAAGCACAACCCAAACTGCTCATCCCATCAGGCAGCATTAGCAACACCTTCCTCAATGAAGGACAATGCCATATAAGAGATGCAAGTAATGATGTGTTAAAAAGGATTTACTGTCAGACGTAGTGATGAAATTGTCACCATTACATCTTGTTAACATTACGTCACAATAATGACGACTCAGTTAAAAGCTCCATGTTGCATATAAGCCCAATAAAACAGAACTACCCTTAACCTGTTGCTCTTCATCTAGAAATTTTCAAGTCTTATGAAGAATTAATTCTTTCTCTTCCTGCAGTCTGAAGGGAAGATAAGAATCTATGACTTTTATATCAATGATACAATTGAGATTGTTACCCTTCTAATTATAGTCTGGGGAAGGCACCCCTAACCCATAATCCCTCCCCACCACCTCCTCTGGTATAGTAATGTCCCCTTAGGCTCCTCTTGGCTGGGACAGTTTCTTAATGATGAATCTTAATGCATAGCTCATGAATGTGAGTAACCAGAGCTTCTGACGCCCAGGAGAAATATAAAACTCCCCCAAAACAAAATTGAAATGAAATAGGCCCTTTTTGATGATATAATTTTAGTAATAATATGAATTAAATGTGACTAACATCACATATGAAGTCTCTCCTTACATGATGAAAAACAGTGCTTTTAATATATACATCATAACACACTACCAGTAATTAAACTCTATGGTGAATTACTTAAGGAAAAGGGGAAGAAAAAGCTTTTACCTTATGGAATCAGTATTTTTGTTCACTAAGGAAGCTTTGTTAATTACACACTCTTGGTCCAGTGGTAATTACTGTGTAACCTTCTTTCTGCACCAGTGTTTACCACGTTTGAGTATGTAGACTATTATTATAGTTCTGCCTGGTGAGGGGCTCCTCTGAAGGTGGTATAGAATTGTTCAGGGGATGACAATAGAGGCATTAAATGCCATACACACAAATCTGTGCTACTTAGCATCACTTCCTGGAGTGCAGGGAGAAGGGACAAATGTTAAAGCATAAGCGATTCTAAATCTCTAATGGATATTAAATAATGTAAAGCCGTGGTTCTTAAAGTGTGTTCCCTGCTGTAGCAACATCAGCATTACCTTGGCACTTGATGGAAACGCAGATTCTTAGACCTTGCCCTAGACCCACTGAATCAGAAATTTGGGAAGTGGAGCCCAGCAATCTGTATTCCAATAAGCCCTCCATTTGATCCCAATGCATTCTAATGTTTGAGAACCACTGAAGATAATGCCTTTCTTTCTCTAAAATGAAATAGTGTTTGTTTTCCCCAACAGGCTTCATTGAAATTGTGAATTGAGATGATTATTTTATTTCTTCCAGGTGGAAATTCTTTGTGAGCACCCACGATTCAGAGTATTTGTGGATGGACACCAGCTTTTTGATTTTTACCATCGCATTCCAACGTTATCTGCGATCGACACCATAAAGATAAATGGGGACCTCCAGATCACCAAGCTTGGCTGACGTTCACACCACCTCTCTTTCAATTAGGATCAGGTGCCACAACTCTCCGACTGTCAGTATGGAAGAAGTGTCCTAGCAAGATCTGGAGACTTAAAAAGAAAACAAACAGCAAGCTTTACTGTCTCTTCTTCCTGTGCAGTTTAAACCCAAAATGACAACTTCAACCATGGATTGCCGTTGGGAAGCTGTGGGGACAAAGACACCAAGCCATTATTCCCAGAGCAAAGTAATACATTGTTGCTGGATTTCATTCAGACTAAACTACAATGGATTTGTGATGATTTGTGATTTGGTAGCAAATTATTCATCTTTTCCAAGCAAAGTGATATTTAGAAACAAAAGTGCTAAAGACACTAAAAAAAAAAAAAAAAAACAACGGTACACCGAAATCAACACATTTCTGCACTGAAGTGGAATTGTGTAGCACAACCAACATTTTAGTCAGGGTATTTACATAGAATGTAGGTTGTTCCAGGTTTGGTTTTTTTTGTTTGTTTTTTTGTTTTTGTTTTGCACAGCATAATGTTAATTCAGATTTTCGAAGCTTTCTTGTAGTTATTTATTTATACTCAGTGTATGTATTAGAGAATGAGCAATGTCTCAAGAACAGCAAGTTACAAATTTTTGAATGTACAAATATCTTAGGTCGAAGGGGGGAAATGACATATTACAACTATGAAACAGGTGAATTTCTACCTTAAAGAATTGAGTTCTATTCTCCATACCCCTAATCTTAGGATATCTTGATATAAATTGCTGTATGTGCTTTTGGGAACACTTTGAAGCATTTCGATAAAACTGCTTTCAAGTTATTGTTATGTAAAATTCTATTTACATTGCTTTTCCTCCTTACTGTGAATTAGCACAGTATTGGGCTTCCTTAAGACTACTTCTCCATAGATTAATATAATAGCTCATTAAGTTGGTATTAAATTAATTAAAAGCATAAGAGATGATTGCATAGATAATTTTTAAATGACTATTATGTAAACTTTTAAAAGAATAGTATGAAAATGATTCTGGAATGCAGTGTAAAGTAGAAGCAAATGGCCCCAAATAACTTACTTGGAAGTAATTTATATCAACTTAAGCTGTTAGCTCATTGTATGACTTTTCTTATGTTACCCTCACCAATGTCCCTAAGTAATGCCTTTGGAGCTTCAGAGCAGAAGATGCTTCCTACTGTGTTGGCTCTGAAGAGACAGTAGGACTAGATGGGGTCCAGAAATGATCCAGTTCATTTATCTAAAAGGTTATCTCCCAGGACTCCAGGTCTTTGAGTCCAGCCAATAGTGTGAATGCTTCCAATTAAGCTGTAGGAGTTTCCTTGCCCTTGTGGAACCGATCAAACAGTAGAGTGACTCCAGCAGGAGGCCACAGTACTGTGAATGTCACTGCAGGGCAAGGGATGGTTGGAGTTCTGGGTACTGGACATCACAAGCTGCATTGGCCCTGGAGAGAAGGACCATTGGCATTGCTTTGGTCAGGTAGTGGGGGAAGACAGGGGTGCTGGGGTGTGGGTGTATTTATATATAATTTAGGTTTTGTTTGTACAGCATACTATGTCTTATAACGGCACGTCCTTGTCCTGCTTTGCTTTGGGTATTTTTTGTTTTTTTTTTTTTACACAGCATGCAGAGGCACTGAAAGTGGCCATGTCATTTTCATGTGTCGAGAATGTAGACAGTGTTTCAGTACCAAAGTCTAAGATAAACAAAGCAAACTAAAATTATGGATTTTTTATAGGTGATATATTTGGATTCTTCTCAACTTTGAAACTGTTTAGCACAGTTCCATTGTGTTACATAAGAAGATACTTTGTCCAACAAGACTGGCTGTACACTGAAAAGCTTTATGTACCAGGTGACTTATTCAGCCATGAGGGCTGTTCTGTGGCTCCTTCTCATGGCTTGTCACTAAAAAGCCACTAAATTTGGGTGTTTGTGGAGAGACTTAGAGGGCACCCTGAAATATATTTGTATTCCACTTATGGTGGAAGACCTCCATAGGAGGACTCCTTCATGTGGCTAACCATTCCCACCCACTGCATAATTCAGCAGAAACTGTAGGAGCTGGGAGTGTAACTGATTAGACTTGACACTCTTGTTCTCTCTGCCTATCAGCTAACTCCTTAGCAGCCAAGCCCTGAGGCAGTTTAGTGTGAAAATGCAGTGTTAACCCTTTGTTTCTCTATGAGGTCAGTGGGAACCTCTTGGATAAGCCTATTGGGATTAATCTAAGTGACGTGATGATTTGATTCAGATATAGCTGAATTAGTAGGGGGCTAATCCAGCTGTACTAATCCTTAGCTATAAACTGAAAACAATATTCACACCCTCTCCTCAGCCTCTGAGGTCGAAGGTGGGAATTTCAGGATAGAAAGTGCAATTTAAAGCTTCACAGGAAAATATTAGGGAATGTAAGGAGTTATTTCTGACCAGAGCCCTAGTTTTGCAATAACCAAAAACAAGGAGTATAAATAACAATCAGGCTCTGGGGGAATAAAAGGCAAGCTTTAGACAATCTGTCTGTTTCTACAGCAAAATTGGAGTGAATGTGTATTATCTGCTTAAAAGTTAATAGAAGTGACTTCTACTTTTTGGACTATCCCAGAATTGTTTTAAAATTATTTTTTTAAATTTTGAAACCCCTTTTCAAATCTTGCCAACCTCAGTTCAAAACCCCCTGAGAGATCACTTTTAGAATGGATGATTTGTTAAAATGGCAAATCATTTCATTTGTGTTAAAAATAAAAATATCCAGAAAAAGGGAGGGAGCCCTGTTGCCCTGAGAGAAACAGCCTTGGCATTTTCCAGCGTTAATGTAGAAATATCGTTCCTATGATGACATATTTTCAAAGAAACACTTTCTTATTTACTGCGTGGTGTAAAATGTTGCTAAATGTGTTGTTACATTATGTCACTGCTGAAAGTTATTTGCACTATAATAAAGGAATTTTATACAAAATGGTTTCCAGTTTATAACATGCTAAATTCAGCATCAGGTATAAAGTACTTAGCATAACCGTGTGATGTGGTAGTCATGTCTCACTTTCACACTCATATTCTAAGACCATCTTCTTCCTGTGTTTCCCGCATTGATAAAGGGAAGAAAAGTGTCTCAGAGGCCCTCAGAGACCTAATAACTTACATTGTAGATAAAGTGGGTTCTTTTTTATTATAATTTGCATATAGCAAATTCACTTTTTTTGGTGTACAGTTCTAGGAGTTTTAACACATGCATAGCTTCATATAACTACCATCTCAATCAGGATGCAGAATAATTCTATCATCCCAAAAAATTCCCTTGTGGTTAAATTTGTCCCTCATTCCTAACCCTAATTAGGCAACCATTGCACTATAATAAAAGAATGTTATACAAAATTCTGTTCTCCTTCCCTACAGTTTTGCATTTTCCTGAATGTCATAAAAGCCGAATCATACAATATTTAATCTTTAGGGGGTGGCTTCTTTCAATTTGCATCACGCATGTGAGATTCATCCATGTGCATATCAGTTTTTCCTTTTTATTGCATTCCATTGTATGAATATACCATAGTTTCCGTATCCATTCACCTGTCGAAGAATGCAGTGGATACTTAATAAATCAGTAAACTCAGTCTTAGCAGAGCATATATGCAATAGCAAGATTGCATTTCTCTTGCCTTCTCTTTCTTGTGGCTGATTGTTGCTCCCTGTCAGAGCTTTTGCAGTTAAGTACAAGCAGGGAGAGGTCTGTTAAGGTGGAGACAATTTGCTGAGGCTGCTAGGCAGAGATAGGAGAGCTTCCTCCACTCCCTAGCCTTGCTGGTAAGGTCCCTTGGGTATGTGACATTATACTTATGATAGCATTTTGGATAACATGGTCTGGAAAATATCCATAATTGGAGCCTCTGAGTGCCACAAACCCTTTATTCATTCAACGAGTATTTATTGAGCTGTGTCAATTGCTGTTCTAGGCACTTGGATCCATCAGCAAGTGAAAAAGACAAAGGACTGGTGGTTTTAAACTTCAGTGTGCTTAAGAATCACCCAGAAATCCTGCTTAAGAGGCAAATGTCCACCACCCACACCCACCCACACCCCCAGGAGATTCTGTTTCAGTAGGTCTGGAGTAGGGCCCAGGAGTTTGTATTTTTACAAAGACTCCTGGATGGTGTAGGTGGTCCTGGATCCCAGATTAAGCAACTCTGCCTTCAGGAACTCCTGAACAGTCACGGACTCAAACTGTTGGTTGTACTGGCCTTGAGATTCTGAACTATGGATTTTCTGTGGAAACTGCATTTCAACACAGGGGCATCCTGCTCTGCCAAAATTCTGCAACAGTCATTACATTACATTACATTGTGCCTGGCTTAACCTTCTCCTCTCCCCCTACTCCTGCCTCTACCTAAAAACTAAAACACTATAGTGAAAGAAAGTTTGCCTGTCAACTGAGTTTTGTAAAAATCCTCCTTAATTGGGTTGGTTTAGGACCTAGGTAGCACGCTGCTGACACCCACTGTAAGTAGTGAATGCCCCTAAAAAGATTTAGGTTTTGGAGGAGGCCTCTCTTCTTGGTAAGCATTTCAATTAGTTATTCACCAGAGAATCACCAGGGTGGGGCCCAGTTGTTTGTGAGGCAAATACACAGGGTGGTTTATAACTTGCAAAGAGGCAAAGAACAAGTGGTGGTGGCCCAAGTGAGTTTTCATGGCACTTTGGAAATGAATTTAGAGCCTTCCTTCCACAAGAAAATGCAACTGAGAGTGTATACAATGCTACATGTTTGCCTCAAGCCACTTGCTTCCTAATCACTGTGGTAATTTCACGATATTTCCCTAACAAAAAAAAAAATCTCCTGCATTAGACAGAGAAATGCCTTGCAAAACATATACTTCATCATAATTAATTAAAATGGGTGTATCCAAGGTGCCGAAACAATACCCAAACTAGAGAGCAGAGGAAGAAATAGCCACTGACTCTTTCTCTTGCTTTGATACACCCTTCCAAATCCCAGGGAAAGACAGTGACTTGGTGAGCAAAGCAGAGGGGAAGGAAGCTCATTGTTTGATAGGACAACACAGACAGTCTCTAAATAATAGGCCCTGGGAAACAGCAAGCCAGCCACAGCCTTGAAGATGATGTGGGATTTTTGGGGGCCTTCCAAGCTTTCGTGAGTCAGAACAATAACAAACATTTGCTAATAACCCCAACACCTCCCTTTCTGTCAGTATTCTGTTATTAATTCTAAAAAGACAGACGCAAATGATCAAAGCTTACCTAAACAGTTGGTCTGGAACAGGAGGAAGTGAAGCGGTGAGTCTGTGGTGAGGGCGAGGAGTTGGGAATGGGGTGCTCCGGCCTCATGGATTTGAGGTGTATGCTCAGGTGGGCACTGGAAACCTCCAGCCTTAACTTACCCTCTATGAGAAATGAGGATGGTAATGCCACTTGTGACAATGTGTGTAGAGAGTGAGAAGTGACAACAGACTGTACAGGGACAAAACTGATAAAACCAACAGTTCAAATAATCATGACACCAATTTCTATAATATAATCCACAGTTTTATAAAGAAACAGTATGAAAAGTGCTAATTCTTGAGGCTAGGCTCTAATTCACCAGAATATGCTTTTCATATATAATTTCAATGGAGTTTCATTTTGTTTCCAATCTAACCAAAATTAGTAGTGTATTAGGCAATATTTAGAATGGTGTTTGTGAAACATACTTAGGGATTTTTTTTACTCTGAATTATTGCAGCTGTTCCATTATTAGAAAGCACTATTTCCCCTAATGCAATAAAAATGCCTTTAGATCAGCATAAAATGACACTTAATGTTATAATAAAGAGCGATCAAGGAAGATACACACAAAATGATGAACTGCTGGAAAACATGTTATTTAAATGACAATCATCATGGAGTAGTGTGTCTGTTACCCTTAAGATTCTAATTAACCATTCATTTATCAGACATTTTTTTAAATTCTCAAATTATTGTACACACTATGGAGCACAAGACCAGAGACTTTTATTTGAGGAGGCTGGAAATAGACCTACTCTCTAAGGCTCTGATTAAAGTCAGATATTGGGGTTACCTCACAGGTTGGTTGGTTGGTTTTAAGGCAACCAGCATTCTCCTTGCTTTTCTAAATGATATAAATTCTTAATTTGTGAGTCTCCTTAGACAAATCTTCAATAACTTCAAAATTAAGTAAGTGATTTTAAAAATTAAGCCAAGTTGAAATTCAGCCAAGGCCAACGTACTGGCCTTTTTTACACAGCTTGTGCTTTTAAAGCATACCTGTATAGTTAATTCACACTCACATTTCCTCTCTCCTATGAGAGAATCACTCATAACTGATGCTAATGACGCTAGATATGAATGGAGCACTTTTATATGAAGGCACCATATTAGACACTGTGGGTTATAAAAAGAGAGAAACATATATATCATTTGCCCTTAAAGAATTTATGATTCAACTGGAAAGACAGGATGTGTATATATAAAATATATGTAAAGATGAATGTCAATAAATAATAAGAGCCAATAAATAAATAAATAATAAGACTGAGTGGGCAGAACATTGCATACCACAGGAGTCTCAGGAAGACAGAGATTGCCACTTGCTAGGGTGACAGTGCGGGTGGGGGAGTTGGGGGCGACATTTGTGTTGAAAGGACTTCTCCTGGGTTTCCATGGTCCCGAATGCCCTTTGTGGGTACCTTTGTGGGCACAAAACTCACCAGTATATACTAACTTCCAGTTTGATCTGTGGAGCCAGAGGTGGATTTCCTAAAACTCAGTGATGTAGCTGAAATTCTGGCCTCCCAAAGAAAGAGTTCAGGGAGGAACTTTGTGTCCTTTAATTATAAAACACATGGGTCTCCGGTGGAAAAGAAACCTTCCTTTAATGAAGCCTGGAGGAAAGAAAGGGTTGCTTCGTGGACTATCTATAAGAAGTCATACTGTAAATGCATTTAATGCACTCAAACTTCAACTCCACACATTTGGCACCAAAACACAAAACAAAACAAAAAACACTATATATAGAAAAAGAACCGTTTAAATACTTTGGGCAATTCCACCTGTCATCCCATTGAGCAAGAGCCTGAGAATGCAGATGTGACTCCAGTGTGCCTTCACTTGGTTCTGTTTCCCTGGTCTCTCACAGTTGAGCCCTCTAGCTCCCTGCAACGTTATACCAGTGCTTAAAGATACCATTGGCATTTCTTATGCATGGCCCCTAAATACAAACCAATTCCTTCTTCTGGTCCTCAACCGAAGAAAGATCTGCTCCAGTGCTAGGTGAAAAACTATAGCATTTGGTTTACTAAAAACTAATCTTTAAAGTGACCCCTTCCTAAGGGATTTTTTCCCAAGAGAAATTTTGACCTTAAGCTATTTTTGCTTTATATATGCTGACTTTGACTTATATTTGCCTTATATATGGTGACTTTCGTACCTAACCCCTGGATGAGACAGACTTCCACTGTTTATCCTGAGTACATAATTTTCTTGTTTATACTTAATAGCCAGTTCCTTGATAGCAGATTTCATTCTATGAGCTCTGGCTCTAAACACAGCATTGTGCTGTAAAAAAACCTCCCGTGGTGTTGGAAATGTTCTATAATCTGTACCGTCCAATATAGTAGCCACTAGCCACATTTAATTAGCATTAAAATGTGGCTAGAGTGACTGAGGAACTAAATTTTCCATTTTATTTCCTTTTAATTAATTTAACTTTAATTGGCCACATGTTGCTAGAGGTTACCACACTAAGCAGTGCAGGTAAAATGTCAGGCTCTGCTGCGCTTATGTTTGGTCTGAATCCTCAGAGAGTATTGGGGGCAGCAGAAGTTCTTTATCTTAACCCAAGTCGTGTTCACCCTCCAATCCAGGAAATTCTAAGTGCTTTCTAAAGGCTATTGGAGGCCTAGTCGTATAGGGCACCCAGGTGCTCCTGGCAAAGAAGTCACCCTGGGGAAGAGAGTCGTCAGGCAGTTCGTTTTGGGAAGACAGGCAAGCTTGAGAAGAGGCAACTCTGCAGTCCCTTGCCCAGCTCAATGGAGCCACACCTGAATGCTAGAACAAGGCGCTGCCATAAAGCCCCTGCTTCTCTGCGAACTCCACGGCTTCTCTGGAAGTGGTGGCAGGTGGGCAGCATGCCCATTCAATCCTGCTCAATTCTGGAGCAGCGCCTCAGTGTCCTGAGTGGTGCTAGGTGCCGGTGGCGGTGTGGGCAGCTGCAGCAGTGCCCACCTGGGCCTGTCTCCAGCAACCTCTGTGCACCTGTCAGCGGTAACAGCGATGCCGCTGGCGATCATCAGGAGTACAGTTGTCCATTTAGGAATTGCAGTGAGGATCAGGAGCACTTATTTATCTTTATTTTTTATGTGTAAACCATAAGTGGCTGGTCTCCTGTGAACAGCCTTGGTTCACCTGAAGCCAACCTTGAGGAAGGATGCAGTGCTTTGCTATATCCTCAAAAAGCAAACCTCCTCCAGAAAGCATTAGGGAGCAAGAAATTTTACTGACCATTTTGTAAGAAAAAGTGCATTTCATCACACACAACCCAGGAAACAAGGGCATAAAAATCCCTATTCAACATTTTTTTTCACCCCAAGTTCCTCTGTAGCTTCTAGATCCTCTCTGGACCCTCTCCCAGGCAACTTCTAAATATCCCCCAATTCCCTTCCTTATGCAGAGCTATTTGGCCTGGATAAGCTCTCCCAGGGGCTTTTTAAAGCATTCATCCAGCAAGGGCCATTTTCTCCTTAAGGGAGATTCTTCCCCTAATAAAAGTAAGAATTCTCTATCATTTTATTTGTTAATTTCTTTAACACCCTGTCTCATGTCCAAAAGCACTCAAGGCAGTAAAAAGTGAAAACACCAAGAAAGGTAGGAGGAAAATGCAAGGTACTTCCTGGTGCTGTCTATTCTCAGGATTCAGGTTTTCATATCTCCTCTTCAACTTCCCCAGCAACTTTATCTCTCAGTGTTCCTCTCTCGTGTTCCTCAGTGCTCCTTCTCTCTCAGTGTTTTCTCTTGTGTTTGTTTGCTTACTGTCCATCTCCCCCATTAGGTAATAATTTCTGCCAGGGCAGTACCATACTATAATAGTCTTGGTCACTGCTGCAGCCCGAGCATCTAGCATGGTGTTTGACACATGATAAATAATAGATAGATGTTTGTTGAATGAATAAATGAATAAACAGTAGCCAAGATGTATTAGTTATCTATTTCTATGCAACAAATTATCCCAAAGTTTGGAGATTTAATACAACAATAAATAGTTATCTCACACAGTTTCTGTCAGTCAGGAATTTGGGGACAGCTTAGCTAGGTGGTTGTAACTCAGGGCCTCTCATGATGTTATAGTTAAGCTGTCCCCCAGGGCTGCAGTCATCTGAAGGCTGGATCGGGGCTGGTGGCTTCACTTTGAAGGTGGCTCATTCCTGTAGCTGTTGGCCACAGGAACTTCTCCATAGGACTGCTTGAGTGTCTTCACAACATGGCAACTGGGTTCCCCCAGAGAGATTGATCCAAGAGTGAGCAAGGCAGAAGCTGCAACATCTTTTATGTTCTAGCCTCAGAAGTCATACTTCTGCAATACCCCATGTCTGACATAGGTTAGCCCTATCGAGAGTGCGAGGCACTACACAAGGTATGAATACCAGGAGGTGGGGATCACTGGAGCCATCATAGAGGCTGGCGACCACAGACGGCTAATTCTTGATATGTGCCTTGCAAATTCTGAGAATTATTTGAGTGGTTCTAGAGTTCCTAGAAGGTAAATGACAGTGGAGAGTGGAGCCAAACCAATGCTGTTTATGGCTACTATGTTTCCCTGGTATTACTCCCCACCCTCCACCCCCCACTGCTGTTGCCTGGGAAATTTGTGTTTCCTACAAAATGTCCTTCCTCTGGGTCTTGTACATCCAAATGCTCGGAGTAAACTATAACAGAGACAGCATGAAGAACCCAGAAATTCCTAATGGATCTCATATAGCAAATTTCCATTTTATGAAATACTATGAAAAAGTCTTCCTAAAATTGTGGGCAAAGAGTGGAAAATTGGTTCTTACTGCGAACCTCAAATAAATAACTGTATTTGAATAAAGTATTCAATTTAAATTTTTTTCAAGTTAAAGAAAAATCTATCTACTCCTAAGAAAATGTATTTTTCTTATTTGTCTTTAAGTCCGATGTTTTAACAGAATTGGATGGGAAGCAAAATCCATGCCTAGCACAAATCAAAGGGCACAAACTCAAATGCCCACCAGGGACAAGCATGTAACACAAATTGGTAAATGGGAGGGCTGCCACCCAGACCTAGCCATTGTTGCCACAATGAGCCATTGATTGCCAACGTTTCTGAATTTTCTTTTAAAAGAAAAGTCAATATCTTATTAAATGTTGCAAGTAGGTCAAAATAATTTTAACGATGTAGATCAGTATGGCCTATAAGCTGCCATTTTGCAAACTTTGCCATGAACTAAAGAACAGATGGAATAATAACCACACGTCTGGTTGGGTGCTGGCTGCTTCTTGTGGTGTGATCTTTTGAGAAAGCTACTTGGCCTTTTGGTTTCTTCCAATTTCCTGAGAAAGTCTTCCATTCTCCTTTCCGCAGACATTCTCTGCTTATCCACGGGGGAGGACAGGAGAGGGAGGCAAATATGACAAGAGGTGTTAAGAGAGGCTCATAATTCAATGGACACAGAAGCTGAAAGAAACTACACACTAAAGCATACTTTGCCACCATTGGACCTCCTTGTAGATAAGACGACCTTCCCAAGTGGAATTTCTTCTGTAGCCTACAGCAGGACAGCTAGGTTCTTACACAGCCAGTGAGAGCACCAGCCTTTGTCTTCCCTCACTCCTCGGTAATAAAATCATCTGGGACTCATCTCACTGGCTGTACACTTGCAGTGCCTTCTTTGTATTTGGCAATGTTTTTGAGGGGAGTCAGTGTCTCTCCACTCACAGTCACTGTGTGAAAGAAAAGGACAAGAGGACAGACAGAATGGGATTCAAATTTTGCCACTTAACAGCTACGTGACCACCTCGGATAAGTTTTGACCAGTCTCATTTTTCTCATCTGTAATATGGGCTTGCAAAAATCTTCTTTACAATATTATTGTATGGATTAAGCAAGAGATGGTCCAGAACCATTAGGGCTACATCAGGGTAATGATGCCCTCACCTGAAATCTTAAATTCTGGGCCTCACCTATATAGTTCGTAGTCTACCTGAAATGTAGAGCTTGCAAAATTCTCATGTTGCAGAAAAGAAAAACAAGTCCAGAGAGCTTAGGTGACTTGTCTGCTGTGTGTCTTTGCTGCTCACTATTTGTTGAGACCCCGGGCAGGTAGGAACCAGCTCAGGAAAGATGATGTATGTCCTGAGACAGCAGTGTCCTGTCTGGGCTCCTGAGGCCATTGGGTGGTGAGCTGGGACTCTGGTTACTGTCTTGGTTGATTCTTTAGGAGAGGCTCATGGGCCTGACCCACCTTCCAGCGATGGTTAGAGGCATTAATTGGTGGCTGGTAAAACAGCAGTGACAGGGCATCCTTATTCCAATGAGCCACCCAAGTGCACCCAGTAGCTACAGCCAGATGGAAAACAACCACTTAGGCCTTAATGAACTTGTTCAGCTGTAATTCTGGGGAGTCCTGAGAGCCTTGCTAATTACCCCCATTTTTTTGTTCTTGTTTTTGTTTGGTTTGATTTGTTTTGCTTTGTTTTTTGTTCATTTGTTTGTTAAAGGTTGTCCTCACTGAGCAGCCCCTGTTTTGATTGTTTTGTCTCAGTCATCCATACTGTCACATCCTACTTTCTAGACAGATTTTAAATCATTTGCAATTGCAAGGTTATGAGACTGTGTTTGTGTTTTCCTGGTTTCAAATTCTCCTCACTTTACCTGACTGGCTTCCATCTTTAACCCAAAGCACACACTTCTTTTTTTAATGCATTCTAGAACCTATTACAACCTACCCATGGCTCTAGAGGAGAAAGGAGTCAGATTTTCCCTTTTCCACAAAAAGTAACTCCCTAGGTAAGCAATGAGCAAAGCATTAGATCCTTTTTAGGTCAGGAGGGTGGGATGTAGTCCCCTGCCACAGGCTTTTATGGAAAACTCAGTATATGAGACACCACCTGCTGCCCCTACCATAAAAGTAAAATGGAAAGTTGACTCGTATTGACACTACAATAAGTTCAAGGTACACCTTACTCCACTCACTCCCTGGCCTAAAAGAGGGAAAACTCCCACTTGCTCACTAAATTTGCTACAAGTGGGGTGTCTGGATGCAGAAGAGTATCAGATAGATAGGCAAGTTCTGGGTAGCTGATCGTTTGCAGTGGGTGGTGGACACCACAAAATCATGCTCCAGAATGTCACTCACCTGCCTGCTGGAGGGCATGGTGTTTCCACCAGGAGGGTCACTCTCTGGAGATGAGGCCCTGCCGCTGGAAGGCGCCTGTGAAGAGTGTAAAGAAACCACCTGGAAGGAGAGCTTATGGGCCTGGGACATGGAACCAGGTCTACAGTGAGAGAGGGCTCTGACAAGAGGCACGGAGCTCACTCTTGAGGTGACCTAATATTGTCATTTTACAGGTGAGAAACCTGAGGCCCAGGGAGAGGAAGCCTGCTTGAAATCACACAGTTTGCCAAAGGTAGATGTAGCGATGGAATCCCAATCTCCTGCCTCCCAGGCCTGGACTCTGTGCAGGAGAAAAGCCAGGAGAAGGAGGAGGCAGCACGAGAAGTGTAGGTGAGGTGGGAGTTCCCGAGGCTGCTAAAGAGGCCCTGAAGGAAAAGGAGTTGGCTTTCAAATCTGCCATGTTTTCCAAGGATAATCCCAGCTTACAGGGCAGTGAAGGAGACCCTCCCCCGCCCCCATCGGGCCAAGGAACTGAATTTTGCTTCAGGACTAAGGAAAACATCAGAAAGAGGGAAGGGCCCCATTCGATTTGGTTCGATGCCCTACACAGGAGAGGGCTGAGATAAGCACTCAGGTGAACTTGAAGCTGCAGGCGAATGCAGTAGCCTGCTGGGAGCATCGGAGACGGTTCAGATCTCCAGAGATGCTTCCAGCAGAAAGTCTGTGGGAAGAGAACAGAGACAGATTTATCACCTGTGCTACCTGAGAATGACATAATTATGCTGAGGCAGAGGCCAAGGGCCAGCATTGCCAGGCGTGCCCACTGCCACACCACAGGCACTGGCTTGAAGGGGTAGCTCACCTGTGGGGCCTGGTGTCTCCACTCTATGAGGGACTGTTCATCCCTGTGAAATGGGGAAGGGCAAGGGATGCTAAGGGGCCTTCCAAGATAGGTCAGCAAATGGGACTATGGGCCCCAAGAGGGAGATAATGAGGAGGTTGGAGATGCTGGACCTCAAGTTTCCCTAAGTCGCGTGGGGCCCCACACCCTAACCAGGGCCCTAAGCAGTGCCCGTGGGGGAGGGACAGCACATGCGTTTGGCTCCCTGGTGGGCAGGAGGCCGAATCCAGCAGGCTGAATAGCAGGGCCCACTGCAGAGTCGTGGTCCACTGCATCTGCATGTGTCGCTGAGGCTGAGGACGGGGAGAGGGCTCTCAATCCTGCAGTCTCACAGATGCTGCTGGGTGGCTGTGGCTCTGTGCGGTACCTGGCGTTGCCCTCACAGCCAGATCCTCCAGTTTCTGGGCTTCCCCTCCCCACCCATGCTCCTAGAAAGATGAGCGTTCACTCCTCCTTCTATTAACTGACCAATGATTTAATGTGGGAGTTCCAGGTGGGAGAGGATACAAAAGCCAAGTGTAACTTGGGTCTTGGAAAAGGTGCAGGAAGGGCCCAGCTCTGCTGCTGTAACTTTCTTTCTATCACACTCCACCAGCCGCCTCATCCCCCTCACTCTGGATAGTACGCTGCTCTCATAAACGACCCTCGCATCTCAGTGCCCTAAAACAACAGAGGCTTACTCCTTGCCTGTTGCTTCACTTCCATCTCAGCTTGGTGAAGGGTGTCTGGCTCCACATCATCCTTGCCCGAGGATGCAGGCTGATGGGTCATTTGCACCAGTCACCCTGGCAGTAAGCACTTAATAACTGGGCCTAGCGTTTTTATGATGGAGTCAGTTTTCTCCCATGGTATGGTTCTGTCCAAGATAATCAGGGATGGAAAGGGTGAGAATATTCATTACACAGCAGAAAAAGGCCAGATGATAAAGATTCAAGAAACTGATTCCCAATTTTAAAACTGCCAATTGCAAGCTGTGTGACCTAGGGCAATTCATAAGTGTTATGAACAGCTTCTGTGTCCTTATCTATAAAATCAGCAGCCTTGATTGGGGTCATTGTGAATGCGCTTTTAAAATGTAGCCTTTGTTATTAGGCCTCATACATTTTGGTCCCTAGTCCACTGATGGTTCTTAGGATATCGATAGTGAGCCTGGTCATTCCGGGCTTTGCCCCAAGCAGGACTCAGGCCCATCTCCACTCCCAGGTGAAAGGAGCCAGGCAGCAGCCTTGTGTGGTCCTGGCCTCACACCCCACTTGGCGTGGTTGCTGTGTGTTTCTGCAATCATTATATCCTGTGTCCCCTGGTCTCAGAAGGGTTCAGTTTTGGGGAAAAACCTAGTAAAATAAAATAAAATAAATCTTTCTGCTTGTCAAACAACACTTTGAGAGCTTCAGAGGGTGTGAACACTGAGACTTCCTTTCTTCTGCTCCTTGTCTGAGCTGCAAAGGGCAGCTCGTGATTCCAAGAGGCTGCTCCGGATCACACAGCCTGTGCCACTCCTAACAGGCTTCCCATGTCCCTGCCAGCACACCGTCTCCTACGCACTAAGATGCTCGGTTCCATCCTTCCTGCAGGATTCTCACCTGGACAAGAAGAACTGACAAGCTCCCTAAAAGCTTCTGATAAAGCAGAAGAGAACATTTTTTAAAAATCACATCTTTGAAAACAGACACTCTCAAACAGCGCTGGTAGAGACGTGCATGGGTGCAGCCTTGCTGGCAGGCCATTTGGCAAAATGCATCAAAGGCATTAAAGATGCATATGCCATTTGAGCCAGGAATTCCATTTCTAGGAACTTACCCTAAGGAAGAAATCTAAAATATGCCCAAAGATTGAGATGCCAGGGAATTCAGTACAGCCTTGTTTAGAATGAAGAAAAAACTGGAAACTACCTAAAATGGGAGAGCAGCTTTAATAAATAAATGTGATCATAAGATGGAATCCCAGCCTGCCACAACAAACTTCCCAAAATATTGTAAAGAGAAAGGAAGGAAAAGAAGGAAGGAAGGAAGGAAGGAAGGAAGGAAGGAAGGAAGGAAGGAAGGAAGGAAGGAAGGGAGGGAAAACAAAACAAAAGACAAACAAAACAGTATGTACAACAAAATCCTATTTTTATAAAACCATATGAAGGACATATTTCAAAAGGTAGTGGTGGGATTGTGTGTGAATCTTACTGTCTTCCTTTTGTTGCTCAGTACTTCCTAATTTTTCTGTAGGAAACATGAATTCATTCAATTTTTCAACAAACATTTGAGTAACTACTAGGTATGTAGCCATGTGCTAAGTCAGTACTAAGAGATAAAATTCCTGTTCACCAGAACTTTTCTGCCTATTGCTGCTTGTGCAATTTTTTAAATTATGTTTTCTATTGTACTATTTAAGTATTTTTTCCAGTCTAGAGTCCAGGAGGTGAGTTATAGCAGAGACTTTCCAACAGCTCTAGTTCACAAACCACTTTAGTGGTGCTAAAAAGCCCTGGATCACCTGGATCTTTCTCCCACACCCCAGTCCTGTTTGCCATGGCAAATTAAGCAAAATCTTTGGCAGGGCAGCAGGGAAAGCCTGACCCACTTTTAGAGAGGGCTATGCTTTTGTTAAATGTCAAAAGGCAATTACGGATTTATGCTGGAAGCGGACGGATACCGGTCATGAGTGGATGGAGCAGTTGGATGAATTGTCAAGGGCGGCTATGGTACACGCCCTGCTGACAAGTTTGGGTGGCTTTCAGAAGTTCATTAAGCTCTTGGGTGAAAAATGAGAGCAGTAATGTCTGTCCTGCCTATGTCGCCACTTGTGTGCAATAAGGAAAAATATATCTGTCCTGCCTACCTGCACCAGGAGTCTGCACAGCTCTCATTGACCTTCTTAAGAGCCTACCTCACCCCACGCTGGGCCTCGGCAGCCGTGCTGTATTGTATGGCCCTGACTCCTTGGTCATAGCTGATGGACAGTTGTGGACACCAGCCTCGTGCAGGGCCAGCCAGACTTTCTCTCCTGGGATCTTAAAATGGGCACCAGAAGACTCAGGTTCAATCTGAGCTGGTTTTTTGAAACTAAGAAATGAAAAACCTCAGTTGCTGGGCTTGGCTATCTTTGGTAGAGAAGTTTGGATTACAGAAGAATAAAGCAGCTTACGGAGGCAGGCAGAAACAAACAGTCTGGATGGATTTCCACCTCCCGGAGCTGGGCCTGACCCTGGCTGGGCTACATTCCTATCTGCACATCTGGGAGAATGCCCCTATATTCTAATCATATATTCCCCAGTTTTGCTTAAATGTTCTCTGTTTCCACAACTAAATAGTTCTAACTAATACTCTTGCTCACAAAGCTTCTGTATGAGTCCAGTGAGTCTATTTTATATGAGACATTTGAAAACACCTTTAAAAAGGAAGTCCCTTGACTTTACAGTTAGAGTAGGAGCTCAGGATCTGACTGGTTTTTTATCCCAAAATTCAAACAATTCCACTAATTTCAACTCCACCCTCACCCCACATTCAAAAGTACATATTACATCCAATTCCTGGGCTTTCTGGGGATCCGTGGCACAAAGTAACCTGATGCTTGGATTTTGTATTGATTACAATAAGTAATGGTGGCTGCTCTAACAAACCAATCCTGTTCTCAATGACTTGGGGGGAAAAAAGTTTATGTCTAGCTCATGTCAAAGTCCAAAGGTATTGGCAGGGAAGCTCTGCTCAACCCAGGTTTCTTCTACCAAATGGCTTTGCCATTTCCAGGTTCTCAGAGTCCTCACTGGGTCCTCTGCACACAACCTGCAGACAAATGAAGAACAAGTGAGAACACAGAGATCTCCAGGGAAGTTTCTATGGGGCCGGGCCTGAAAGTGGCATACTCATTTCTGCCCAATTCCATTATTCAGAGCTTAGTCACATGGCCCCACCTAACTGTGAGAGAGGCTGGAAGCATATTGTCTACCTACACGTCCAGAAGGAGAAGGGAAGGGGCTTTAGCGAACATGCAAAAGTCCTTGGCTCCATTTCCAGCCCTAGTTCCCCCATTCTTGTTTTCAGTTGTCTCCGGCCTGCTGTCACTTAGCCAATAATGCAGGGATTGACGAGCAATGGCCAAATCTAGCCCATGGCCTGTTTATGTAAAAAAAAGTTTTAATTGAGATTCAGCCACACCTATTTGTTTACTTACTGTCTATGGCTGCTTCCGTGCTATAATATAATGGCACGGTTGAATAGTTTTGACAGAGACCATGCAGCCTGCAAAGCCTAAACCATTTACTCTCTGGACCTTTACAGAAAAAATTTGCAAACTCCTGCAAAAATGCATCAGCTTTCCAAATTCCAAAAGTGCATGATCTCTCTTGACGGTGTCTTTTCCTCTCCTGTTTTTCTCCCTTGTGAGTCACCTGCTGCACTGGGTAAACCACCAGGTGAGACAGCCTCTAGGGAAGGGTTCCGCTGTGCTAAGGAAGAACTTGCATGCTCAATTATTCCGGAGGTTCATTGGGGTATTTTGTTCCCTTTTGTAACATTGCTGAAATTTTTTCATGTTTTAAATTTTAAGGGTATTCTTTCTGAATTTAATTCTTTTCTCTTATTCAACCTCCAAATGATGGTCTCACATTCACCAGGAAGTTCTATGTATGTTTGCAACCAATGGAACAGAAAGCAAACAATGTTAGAGTAGTCAACTAAAGAATAAAAAACAGGAAGAGCAAAGCTCAAGAAGAGATGAGAAATGTTACACAAGTCTCACAACCTATAGCCCTAACCCTACCCCTCTTAGAGCTTGTAACTAAAAAAAAGACTAACCGAAAAATACAATTTATTGCATAAATTGTGCTGTCTTTGTAAATTCAGGGAGTTTATGTAACTTAAACCATCTTAAATTAACAATGACTATATGTTGCTTCACTGCGCATTATTTTACATAGAATGTTGTAGACTTTGCTGTATGATCGAGGCTTCCTGGATTCTTTTTTAAATAAAAATTTTGAGAATTCTAAAGGACCTACATCCCCTCTCAGATGGCCTCTTCTCGCCTGGGATCCTGCTATTCACAGCAACACCGTCCAACTCCCAGCGGCTCTGCCAAGCCCTTCTGTGGTGTTTCGAAGCACAGTGGTTTGGTTTCAAAGAGAACCGACGCCTCCCCACCCCTCCCAGTGCTCAGAAAATGAGTTTCCAACCTGGGGGGTGGGGTCTGCTGGCTGTGGCCAGGGCCCTCACCCTGCTGGCAGAGGTGCCTGAAGGGAGCCGGGAGGAGTCGAGATGGCGAGGGGCTGGGGATGGGGCTGGGAGATTTGCAGGCTCTTGTTCTGGGCCCCACCTGAAAGAGCAGTTCAAGTTCCCAAGCATGTAAGGATTTTTTTCTTTCAGCTTTCACTCATCTCCCTTTTCCACGGATCGCTGAGCCCATCCAAGACCAGAGCCTGCAGTTGCTCCTGCTGAGATGAGTGAGCAGAGAAAGCGCCCACTCCTCTGCCCCCCACTTTGAAGGGTCCTGCCAGAATGTAAGCTCTGTGAAGGCAGGGACCTTCCTCACTGATGGACCCTAGGACAGTCCCTGGTACTTCCCAAGTGCTCGAGAAATAACTGTTGAATGAATGGCTCTCAGATGATTTACCTGCATGTACTTGGGAAGCCTCTGTGTCTGCTTACTGATGTTCCTTTAGAATTGTGGCATTTTTATTACTCGGACAAAAAGGTTTTATTTTGGTAGAATTCACACACAGAGAAATGCACAGGTATTCCCTGGCACAATCTGATGAACTTTGACAAATATATGACCTATGTGAGCAGTACTCCAACCAAGATGTGTAACATTTTCATCACCCCAGAACAAACCAATGCCTTTTATTAGTCCACTCGGGGTCTTAATCTCACTTTACTTATTCCCCTTTAGAGTTCTTATTTCATTTTACTCTATCATAAGAACTCATGTCTTATTACCTTCCAAGGTATAAGGTCAGTGGGGTTGGGTGTCCCGTGCCCTGTCATGGCCTCTCCAGATGTAGGCAACTAAATAAACGTTGAAGTGCACGCACCTGGCTGATCTGAAGGGAAAACCTGCATTCGGAGTTGCACTGGGGGGCACATGACCTGTTGTCAAGTGCAGTGCTGGCTACTGATGCACAAAGAGAAGCGCCTGGGTGGAGAAGTAGAAGTTTCCTAAGGTGAAGAGGGACAGGGTTCAAGAAGGACCAGACAATCACAATTGATTATCCCTGTGCAGGACACAGAGACATCAAAGTTCTGCTGCAGGTCAGATCTACTGTTCTCCCAAACAAAAGGATTCCTTTCCCAATCATTCAATGAGTGGGTAGTGTGTTTCATCCCCACACCAAAACCCACAGCCCAGGTTTACAAGTTAGCACAATGCCTTACACCCAGTAGATGTTCAACAAATTATTCATGAATAGAATTTATGGAACCACTATCTTATCTCACAGTAAAGCTGTACTTGAGCCAATTAACTCTGACTCAAAGGACTCTGCAGGAAATGAGCTAAATTCTAGAACCAGCCAATACCATCGTGGAAAAGAACACAGGCTCTGAAGCCAGGTTGAATGGGTTTAAATTCCAGCACCACCGCTAGCTTTACAACTCTGTGCAGGTTATTGAACTGCTCTATTCCTCAGTGTCCTCATCTGTAAAGCTTCTCATGAGGATTAATCAAGATGCTGGACCTAAAGGCCTTAACACATGCCTGGCATATACAAGTACTCAGTGAGGTCAGGTATCATTATTAACAACTCTTACAGTAGGGTGAGTCTTACAAGGACACACTCAGCTGCAACAGCTCAGCAAAAGGTACCAATTCATTCTGGGGCCAAATTATAATACTGGTAAGAGGTGGCCTCGGGAAGTCATTCACAGTCCTAGCAGACTTGGAAAGTCTAATAGGAGGCAGCAGAACATCCCCAGGAGCAGGGACAGAAAACTTTAGACTTCAGAGGCAGTGGAGATTGAAGGATAGCCTGAGAAAAATCCTTAAAGTGAGGATGGAAATTAAAAATGGATAACTTGTCTCAGAAATGAGAAGGCAGACATTGCTTTCAAACTTCATACATTCGATTTCTTCCCCCCACAATGTTATTGGACTACTAGTACACATCAGGTATACGCTTGATATTGGGTACACAACACATCACACATTTGTCATGGGGAAAGACTGTTGCAATTAATAAAGAATATTGAAAATACAAATAGGAGGAAAAAGGATTTGTGATAGGTGTCCATGTTAGCAGGCGCTGCTGCAACGTGGTTCCCGGCTGCATCAACTGGATGGATGCTGAAATGAAACTGCAAGTCGGTCAGGACTGGGGTCTGGAAATCCGGACAATCACCGCGTCCCTAGATCAGAGCACAGCGGGGAGGGAGAAAGGCATGTCTTGGCTGAGAAGCCAAGGTTCCAAGTTTTTTTTTCTTTTTCAGGCCACTTTCTCAACATCATGATTATTAATTTCCATCTCTGCAGTCCCTATTAGAAGGACCTCCTCCAGGGAAAAAGCAGTTGGCCTTTAAAAAATGTAGTCTTTAAAGGTTTATACTTATGGTTCTTCCCTCTGTGATGTTCTAAAAATGCTTCCCTCGGCGATTCAGCCATGACCCGCATGGCACAGAGTAGCATTTCAGGGAAATTACTTTTCTCTATCTCTGAAACTAGCCCTACAAATCATCTAGTCTCTGCGCCAGGTTTCTCTTGTTCAGCTGATGAGAACTCTGTCTTGTTCTCTTCTTTGGCCATCTTGGTGGAAGAATCAGAGTTATATCTGCAAATCAAGCCTCCCTACTCGCTCATGTGTTTCCCTATGGTGTAGCAGGAGATGCCAAGGCTTGGGTTTCCCACTTCTTGGTATGGAGGCCCAGGACACTCTGTCTGGGCCCTAAAATTTCTGGTTAGTCTCCTCCACTGGGATGGGCATCTGTCCTCAGTAAACAAGGGCTGTAACAGCTTCTGTGGAAGCAGGTGGCACTGCGCCCTCCCTGGCATGCTCAGCCTTTGGTTAGCACAGAAGCAATTTGACTTGGAGAGTGAAGAAGGGATTCCTTCCCAGGGGACTTGTTTAGCTGGCAGCAGTCTGGTTAGAAATTTACCTTTTGGCACAGAAAGAAAAGAACAGAGTAATTCGGTGAAAGCTGTTACAATCAAGCAGATCAGCCCTCGCTGAGTGAAGGCCTGGTGTTGGAGTCATCACACCCCACCAGCAAGAACAAGGGGGCCTATTATCAGATGCAAACAATGACCTGCCTGCCAAGAGGCAGCGTGCCACAGTGGCACAAACACTCTCTGCTTGTGTCCCCGGGCTGCCACTTCCCAGGTGAGTCGTCCTGAGCAAGTTGCATCAACTGCCCAAGCTTCAGTCTTCTTATCTGTAGAACAGAACTAATGGAACCAGCCTCGTAGGGGTTGGGGGAATAATTATATGAGATCAAACATGGAAAGTGGTCTGCAAAGTGCTTGGCACATAGTAGGCCCTCACTCTTGACAGTTTCCTAACATACTTGCCTTCCCTGTTCCTTTTCCTTTCCTGCTGGCTCTAGCTAGTGAAAGATGGAGAATGGGAAGAAACAAAAGTATGAAGGAAAAAAGGGTCATCCAGGCCAAGAGGAAAACAAGGCTGGAAGGAACAGTCTGAGAAGGAAAGCTTAGGACATTCAGGAAGCCAGAACATTGATGGTATTTTGTGTTCTAGTAGGTTCTGTGGTGGATATTTATGTGCTTTTTCTGTCTGCTCGATCTCCTTTCTCCCAGTATTAGTTTTCTGTTGCTGTATAACAAATTACCAAAGTTTAGCAACTTAAAGCAACACACATTTATCATCTCATAGTTTCTATGGGTTAGAACTCACTCAGCTCGGGGTCTTGCACAAGACTTCAGTCAAAATGTTGACCAGAGCTGCCCTCATCTTAAGGCTCAGAGGGGGAAGGATCCACTTCCAAGCACATTCAGTGGTGGCTGGCAGTACTAAGTTCCCTGTGGGCTGTTGGATTGAGGGCCTCAGAAAACCCTCAGGTCCTTGCCGTGTGGGTCTTTCCATAGGGCAACTTACAACATGGGAGCTGGCTTCATAGAGTGGGGCTGGGCAGGGAGAGAGTGAGGGGGAGAGAGAGAGAAAGCACGAGAGGGGGATGGAGAGAGAAAGAGAGATCACAGACTTTTATAAAATAATCTCTGCAGTGATATCCCACCACTTTCCCCATATTCTATTCATTAGAAGTGAGTCATTAGGCCCATCCCACACTCCAAGGGAGGGTACATGAAGGCCTGCTAACAGGAGGTGGCGATATTGGTAGTTATATGACCCAAGCTTGGCCAGTCAGACCCTTTCTCTGGGATTTGAACACACTAAAACAAGGAGAGAGAAGTTCTGTCTTTCGTCTGAAATCACTAACATGAAATGATGTAAGCCTGGGGTTTCCTGTGGCCATATCTTCTACCAACCATATAAAGTAATTCCAGCTATACCAGGAACATTCGAGGCCATCACATTCTAAAGCAGAGACAAAAGATTTAAGACTAAAGAGAGAGCACAAATAATCTGGTGACATTTACTTGAATCCCAGAGGCTACTTCCATCCCCCAAGGCTAATATATTTCCCTTTTTCACTTGAAATAGCTTGGGTTTCACTTGAAATTGGGTTTTGCCATTTGCAGCAAAAAGAATCTTGATTAATTCAGCCTTGATTTTACATCTGTAAAACCAAGGAGCAGAACTAAATGATTTCCATGTGGTTTTTTTTTTCCATATTCCAAGTTCTATGATTCTGACTTAAAGTGTATGATTTTTTAACTAAGAAATGAATTTTTCAAATGCAGGGAAAGAGCAGGAAGAACAGCCTGAAAGAAGATGGTGCAGAAGAGAGAGACTCTTCTCTGTAGACTAGAACTACTAAAACCAGCCTCATAAGATTTTGGGGAATAATTATGTGAGATCAAATATGGAAAGTGGTCTGCAAAGTGTTTGACACATTGTAGGTCCTCATTATTGACAGTTTCTTAACATATTTTCCTTCCCTGTGCTCAGAACTATAAGAATACCCCTATAAAGGATTCATGCCCCTAGTGACCCCAGGTAAGACCCAGACATGTGTTTCTTTCACCTGCTGTTGGAGCCATGATAACACAGCAGTCAACGGCACAGGCTTTAGAGGCTGCAGCCCTGGATTCAATGATCACCATCATAATAACAACTGATGTTTATTGAGTGTTTACTAGGTACCTGGAGATATCTCAAGACGAAGCTTCTTCACTTATTAGCTGTGTGACCTTAGGGAAGTGACTTAACTTCCACAAGCCTCTGCTTCCTCATCTGTAAAATGGGGGGTAACAATAGTTGCCCTCTCACAGGGCTGCTGTGAACAGTGAATGAATCAAACCAATAAAGCACCAAACACAGTATGGCACAAGCTGTTCTTAAAACGTTCTTCCTTTTACACCCAGCTCAAATATCAACCATCCCACAAACCTTCCCCAATTGTGCTCCACCTCCTCTGTCCCCCCCAACAACACTTTCCTCCTGCCTGCTGGCTTCCTAGCCCTGTGGCTCTGTAGTTCATTTACCCGCTCACATATTCTTCACCTCTGGCTCACCATGCCATTTGGGTTCCTGGAGCCTAGATCAATGTCAAACGCACAGTAGGATCTCAACATATTCCGGTGGATTGAGTAAACAATAATTGTCAGTCTCTCAAGAAAAACAGACAGTCTGATCAGTACATGCCACACCTTTCGACTTCACCGCCTCATTGAGCATGAAGGATTTTTGTCAAGCGAAACTCTGATGTGGGATTGTAAAGCTGCTCCTCAAATGAAACCACCAGTTGCTCAAGCTAAAAGTAACAATTCCTCGCAACTAGCAGGCCAGCCCATCCACAACCGGCTGTGGGGCCCGTGCTAACGGGTGCGGTGCTGCTGGTTTGGAAGCTGACCAAGGAGACAGTAAACAGGAAGGTTGCCTTGGTGCATAAACACAAAACCAGCTCCTCCTCGCCACATCCCGAGACACTCCAGTCACACCATCGGGGACACCACAAGTAGCTACTTGTCGGCTCCTGTCAAGTGCAGAGGCAGGAGCCTACCATCTCCAAAAACGCAGATATATTGAGGACAAAATCATAGTCCTGGCAGTTTTTATAAGAAGCTAAATAGCATGTGCATCCAGAAAAAGATATTTTTCTAAGCTAAGACAAGGGCCTATATAATGACAGGAAATATCCCCCACTTCTGAGACCACATTCTTTTCACTAGCTAGCCGCTAGGTAGGGCTAAAAGAGAAAATGTGTTGGAAAATGTTTACCCACTCAGCTGACTCCAGAAAGGGCCACTGGGGGGCAGTCTGCTATGCCCCACAAGGCTGACCACATGGCACCTCAATGATGTAAATCTTAGTCCAGGAAGCAGTGCAAAGTGCTTTGGAGTGTATAAGGAGAATGGGAAAGGAAATGAGATGGATCCCTGGCTGGGCAGCATGAAGTGTTCAAAGTAAATAGTGGAATAAAAGATTAAAATACAATTTGTATTCCCCTGTGTTGATTGGAATTCAATTCTAGGGCACAGTAGGACCTATAGGGTCACAGTGGTGGTGCCAGGATGACTGGAATTCAAAACACTCTCTTACCCTCAGTTCCTCCTCCCCATCTGTTTGTTTCTATTTATTCACTCATTCATTTATTCATATCCATTCATTTATTCATACCTGGCCTTGTTCCAGAAAGCAATGCAGCCTTGTACTCTGCAGGCACTGGGGAGCTATGAGTGATTTTTAAGCAGGGGAACTCCGTGATCAAATACAAGTTTTAGATCACCTGGAATCAGTGTTGAGGATGGAATTAGAGAAGACAGAGGCTGGCAGGCATCCAGATGAGTCCTGACAAGACCCCGCAGAGGAGAGAGGGTAGAGATTATTTAAGAGGTAGAGTGATCAGGATTTCTTAGCTGGATGAATGTGGACGGTAGAGAAAGAGTGAAAAATAACTAGAAAGGTACTTGTTTAGATGCTTTTGTGAATGATGACACTACTAAAGCAGATGGACAATATAGGAAGGGGACTAGTTTTGGAGAAGGGGTGATAAGAAGACTGAGGAACTATTTAGTGAAGAGGGCCTATAATGACGCTAAGATTGCAACTATGTGTCAAGTTACCAGTGTAGGCAATGGAAGATGTCACTATTGAGAGTCAGTTGTTTCTCCTGTGGTTCACCGTGGGCTGATCTCCAGCTGCATCACTGGAAGTTGTTTTATGTCCTGATCATGAATCCCGGCGATAGTGATCATGATCACTATGGTGACTAAATGAACTTTGAACAAGTATGGGAACAGTACAAGCCCAGGGCCACCCTTAGAGACCTAGCCAGAATACCTCTCCTATCCATAGTGGGACCTGTGTGATATCGCTGTCACTTCCAAATATTTGGAGGTTGGACAGAAATCTGTTGGTAGTGGAACACTGAGAATACGACTACGAGGGTGATTGTCCTCAGCCTCCGCCTTGAGTACCTGTGTCCAAATCTGGCTTCAAAGCTTGAGGGGTGGAGCCAGGAGAGGAATTCTCCTTTCCAATCAGCCTAATCTCTCTTCCTCCCCAACCAAGCACCTTCTATCTATCTCAGAGCCTCTGCTGCTCCTTCCATATCCCTAGAATGCCTGCCTTCCTTCTCCACCCCCCAGCAAGCCTATTAGCCGGGCAGCTTCCGGGATGGAAGCGTTATCTTTTGGAGCAGTCTACTCTGTCTGTCTCTGATTGCTTCACAAATAGAAGACTTCATTTAGCTTGGGAATGTTTTGTGACTTGTTTATTTATTCTCACCCTAATTTTCTAAAAGGTTTGAGGCATCTTGCAGTATAAGAGGATTTTTTTTTTTTTTTTTTAATAAGAGGGAAAGGACTGGGGATGACTTCCGTGGGGCTAAGAGCCCAAGGTACAAAGGTAGAGGCTCCCCCTGCTGGCCAGCTTTTGCTCCTCCAACCCGCGACCTGTCTGATGCTTCAGCCTTTGGGAAGTCCTGTCATTTCACAGGGGAGAACATTTTTTAATAGCAAGTGTTGCTCAGCTTCCGAAGATACTCTTGCTTTCAGAAACAGTGGTCATGTGCCTGTCAGACTGACTATGCGTAAACTCATTCCATAGCCCCATCACTTTCTGTCCTTCTCTTTCACTAGCTCTTGCACATTCAGGTTCTTGACTTGTTTGCTTGCAGAATGTGACTGACTCTGAGCCAGGCACTTTACTGGCACTGGGAACACTAAGGCGCATGAGGCACCCTCGCTGCCTTTGGGAGGCAAGCATAAGCGAGGCTGCCCTCTTTCAGGTGGTTCTCCACATGTGATCCCCAGACTAGTGGGCAGCATCCCCTAGGAACTTGTGAGAGCAGCAGATTCTCAAGAGTCGAAAACTCTTGAGTGGGGCCCAGCAGCCGGTGCTTTAGCAAACCCTTAAGTCTGAGAGCCCCTGGTCCAGAGAGGACGGGGTGGCCACCTCTGGGAGCCCTACTTGACAACTCGGCTTGGTGACACTGGGCTTCTCATGCCTCACATCAGCCACAAAGCCACAGCATCTCAGAGGTACCTGCTGTATACCCCTTTCTTTACACATGAGAACATTGAGGTACAAGAATACATGGTGTGCCCAAGGCAAATCTGTCAGGGAATTTCCCCCAAAACCTCCTGATTTGCAGGAGAGGAAAGGGAGGCCAGTACCAGGGACCCTCCCAGGGTTCCTCAGACCTGCCCACTCTGGTCTTCAGCGATCTGCATGGCCTCTGGTGTGGGTCTGCCTCTCCCAGGCCTATGGCTGGGTCACTGTGAAGCTCTGGGCCCATGACACAGGCTGTCGTGGTCCTGGGTCTTCCTCTCCTCGGGGATGATGTTGCATTCAGCTCTCTCCTCCTTGATCGCACTGGTCCTCACTCAGACATGGAACATGAAGGGCCCAGCTGTGAAAGGAGCACCACAGGGTTCAGTTTTTTAAAATCAGTCTCAAGCATCAAAAATACTTGTCAATCACAGAATGATAGGTAGTCACTGGAAAGACGGGAAACGTTTGAGGTTGGAAACGCATCCCCCTCAGCCTGGTCATATGGCCCAGAAGTCTTTTCAGATAAGTGTCAGGGTCTTTTTAGCAGGCTGGAATTAAGGCAATGCTCTGTCTCCCCTCCCCACCGTATTTACAAGTGCTGGCTTTTTTAGAAGGGAGGTGGGGAGGAAAAAAGGAGAAAAGAATAGCATCTTTATTAATATTATTATTTTTGTGACCATCATCAGGGGAATTAGGTCCCAAAAGGGAGATTTCATTTTAAAGATGCAGCTTTCTCTCAAATAGCAGAAAAATGATGGGCTTACAACGGCATCCCTGTCCTCGGTATCCCACACTAGAGATCATGAGCTGACTCAGCCACAGAAGGCCTTTCTGCACTTCTCCACTTATTATGGTCTTTGCAGCTGGCCCAATGCTCCTTTGTTTCAAAACATCACTACACACACCCTTACCAGTGTGCGGGCGTGGGGAGCACAAAGGAAAAGCTATACTTTCTCACCAAATGTGGAAGAGTCCTGTTTCCAGGAGGCTTTGATCAAATGCTGCAGCTGAATGTATTGAGGAAGCACTGGTGGGAACACATCATAACAGAAGGACAATCCTTTCACACTTGCCTTCTGGAGAGGTGGGTTTGGGCCAGCCTGTTCCATTCAGAGGTGTTTCAGCAGGTATCGGTAGCATGGCTGCATTTAGGGACTGGAATTAAGAGGAGAGGATCTTGCAGCTGGTTTGGCAAGGAGAGCTCAGGTACAAAAGGAGTGTTCATCTCATACACGCACACACACACACACACACACTCTCACTCAGAGCTACTTCTGTTTTGTTTTCTAAATATCCCACCTCCTCCTTCCAAGAAAGCGACCAACCCTTCTATTTCTTGGGCTCAGGAGGGGTGGAAAGCTATTAATAGTATTTCCAGGAGATAAACTCTTTTCCTGGTTCTAAATGAAAGTTTAATATCATTCAGAATATTATATTAGATATCCCAGAAGTAGGGAGTGTTTGGGGAAAGGATGGGAACTGAGCTGAAGGAGGAGGAAGATTCATGGCTTCATTGAGGATAAGGACACACGCTCTGTGCTCTTCCAGTGCCCCAAGAGTGCGGCAGGGCCTCTGGGAGGAGTGGCCACGGTGTGTGCCAACAGGAGCCAAATCCAAGTGAGGGAATACCCAGTTCACACTAAGATAGTGGAGAGGTTTGCATCCAAACTCTGCTACTTGCTGGCTGTGTGACATGGGACAGTTAACTTCCCTTTATTGCCTCAGTTTCCTCACCTGTAAAATGAGGATTATTTATTTACTCTACAAATATTCATTGAACTATATACCAGGTACTGTTATAAGGGTTAGGAGACAGATGTAAACAAAATAGAGGGAGGCAGAGAGAACGTACTCTTATTAGTAAGTAAACACATGGCATAGTATGTTGGAAAATGATAAGGGCTATCGGAATACAAGTGGGGCAGGAAAACGGGGTTGCAGGGATGAGGCACAGACCCAGGAGGTCAGGGAAGACCCTATTGGGAAGGTAACATCTGAGTGGAAACTTGCAGGAGATGAGGGAGAACCATGAGTTATCTGGGAAAAGAATGTTCTAAATCAAAGAATAGTTGTCTCCTACAAAACTATTTATGTAAAGTACTACTAAGTCCCTGGCACTTAAGTAACATTCCATAAATATTAATTGTTGTTGTTATTTTCATGCCCAAGCGTGGCCCAGGAGCTACCACATAGACTAGAAAACTGAGCGTGTCCACAGTAACCAGCAAGCCCAGACCTGGGGGGACCCCTCCAAATATTTGTCTCTGGACAAAATCCCCAGGACCCTTGTTTGACTCTGGGGTAAAGGGAAGACTCTCTAATAGTGACTGAGATTAATTTCCCTCCAGTCCTGCCAACTGGGCACTCAGAGTCACACATTTATTATAATTTAAAGAAAATGAAGTAAGGTAGCTTTCTGAGTTGAATTGATAAAGTAAGATTCCCACCCATGCCCAAGAAACATGGAAGAAGGCAGAAAAGGGAAGACGTGATCGGGCCCTAGATTGAAAGACCTAAAAATGTCTTGATGCTGCAAATTGATATGACTTTAGTGAGGCATGGAAAAATAGGGGGGAAAGACAAATGGAGGAGGCAAAAAGGAGTTGGGGTCAAAGAGAAGAAAAATGTACCAACAAGGAGTATGTTGGAGGACGTATTTGGAGTTAATAGAAGTGAAATTGACATGGCTCTGCCAACAGGGGCAGGTTCTGAACATGTGGCAAGAACAACCACCCCCTTAAGGAGGTATGAGCAGTAGACACCATAGCTGGGAGGAGTTGGTGGGGTTGGGGACAGAGAGTGCCGTGTGGCTCCAAGGAACCAAGTTCATCTACAGTCAAAAATGTTTAGTCTCCATAGACCGGGGTAAATGTGTTAGAATCCCAAACTGTTAAAATCCCAGAAAATACTTCAGTGCTCTTTTAATCTGACCCCTTCCTTTTTCTAAGTGAGGAAACTGAGACTCAGAAACATAAAACAGCTTGGCCAGAGTCACATTCTACTGCTCAGGACTCCTTCATTCACAGTGACAGAAACTCAACTCAAACCAACTTAATAAGCAAAAGGCATATACTTTGGCTCATGTGACTGTAAAGACCAAGACTGGTCCACAAGCTAAGACAGACAAAAATTGGGGTGTGAACAAATGCAGGACTTAGAGGCAAGATGAAAAGTAGACTCTGTCACAGTGTTCTGTGAGGACACAGGCAGTCATGAGGCCCCCTGGAATTTACAAGACTTTTCTTAAAGTCCATTGTGGTCCATTTCCCAAAACAAAATAAGTCAAAGATTGACTCTGTGGGAGGCAGGAAACTGTTTGCAACTCTAAATGGCACTTTTCTCCAAGGACTGCACAATAAGGGTCTGAAACACAAGTTGTAAACTGACAGTCCATGAATCGAATGAAATCTCCAGATGTGTCTGCCCCTCAGGGTGGGATGTTTTTAAAATTCACTTACTTAACAAATATTTGTTGAGCACTTACTATGTGCCAGGTACTACTCTAGGCACTTGGCATATACCAGTGAACAAAACCAGTGATGGGGGAATCCTCACTCTCATACACTTTGAGTATAGTGGTAGGAAATGGGCAGGTCCATCAGTAACTTTCTTAAATCTATTATTCTAGAAGATGATAAATAGTATGGGGAAAAAAGAAAACAGGGAAGGAGGAGAGAGTGCAAGATGGGAGGGAGGAGATGTTGCAATTTTAAAGAGGGTGGTCAGGAAAGGACTTGCTGAGAGGGTGACACTTGGGAAATACCTGAAAAGAAGGAGGGAGACTTTCAGCATCGAGGGGAAGAGCATTCCAGGCAGAAGGTACAGCGAGAGGCAGAAACGTACCCATGGTGTTTGGGAAACAGCAGGGAAGGCTGGTTTTTATTTTTGTTTTGTTTTGCTAGTCAATATTAGCTGCCAACATTTAAAAATTGGGAATTTCACACCAAAAGCTAGATTTCCAGCTCTTCTTAAAAAAAAATATTCGGTTAAGATCTGACAGTGCTGACTACAAATTGTTTCATAAAATAATGAACTAGATCTGAGAAGCAGCTCTTCTTCCCTAATGGGACATGCATCTCCAATTTAACACAATTTAACAATTTAATCCCCTAGGATTTTCTCTTAGACTCACACCCAGCGACTTCATTTATTTCAGCTGCTGCTCAAGCCCCTGCAGGCATTTAAGCCCTGTAGCCTACATAGGATAGACTAGGCTATGCGCAGAAGAAAACCCCAGCAGCTCAGTGGCTGAATTTAACAGAAGATCTAGTTCTTGTTCACACAAACTCCGACAGGGGTGGGGCAGTTCTTCCAGGCATCCATCCTTCATGCAGTGACTCCATACTGTGGCCCTGACATTTCAACTTGTGGACTTCAGAGTCACCTTAGAAGAAGTGAGAACATGGAGGGGTCACACTGGCCTGTGAATAAATACTTCCCCTTGGAAGTGATGCATATCACTTCTGCTTACATTTCATTGGCTACAACTGGTCACATGGCCTTGCCTAACTGCAAGAGAGCTGGGAAGTGTAGTCTTCCTATATGCCAAGAGAAAAACACCAGGATATAGGTAAGAAGTATTAGTCGCTTCCCTACGCCTGTTTAAAACTGTTTAAA
The DNA here is from genome assembly GCA_008086735.1 of Cheirogaleus medius. Classification (NCBI taxonomy): domain Eukaryota; kingdom Metazoa; phylum Chordata; class Mammalia; order Primates; family Cheirogaleidae; genus Cheirogaleus; species Cheirogaleus medius. The sequence goes on along the minus strand of VBSM01002608.1, from coordinate 124,548,556 downwards.
AACTATGTATCTAGTCTCACTCAGAGCCACCTGGTTATATCTATATGATATGATATCATTGAGAAATTTTCCAGAGAGCAGCTTCCCAGCCAGGTGGCTGATTTAGCTAAGCAATCTCCAGTAATTATATACATGACACAGAGGTTAAATGAGTGAGCTCTGGAGTCAGACAGCCTCTATTTAAATTATGGCTCTACCACTGCTAACAGTATGAGTTGGGCCAAGATTTTTAACCTCTCTAAACTTGTTTCCTGATCTTTAATTTGAAGATAATAAGAATACCTACCACATAGGATTAATGTGAAGATTAAAAGAGATTATACATAAAAAATGCTTTGTAGAGTTCTTAGTAAATCCTTGATAAGTATCCATCATCTTTAATAAATATTAGAGTTTTATGTTTTTAAACTTTATATTATGAAATACCATACTGACAAGTTGCAAAAATAGTGCAAAGAATTCCCATATACTCTTACCAAATTCCCCAAATGTTAATACTTTATCACACTTGCTTTATTATTCTCTGTCTCTCTTTTTATACATACTATTTTTTCTAAGATATTATTTGAGAATAAATTACAGACCCAACACCCCTTTACCTCTAAATATCTCAGTGTGTATTTTCTAAAAACAAGAACATTCTCTCATATAACCATAGTACAATTGCCAAAATCAAGAAACTGACTGAACTAATAGTATCATCTAATCTACAAACCTTATTCAGATTTTGCTAATTGCCCATTAATGTCTTTCTGTGGTCCAGGATCCCATTCAGAATAATATGTCACATTTAGTTGTCATATTTCTTTAGTCTGCTTTAATTTGAAACAGTTCCTCTTCCTTTGTCTTTCATGACCTTGACATTTTCATGAGCGTGAAAGCTAGTTGTTCTGTAGAATGTTCCTTGGTTTGGGTTTGTCTGATGTTTCCTCATGATTAGATTCATGAGGAAATTCATGATTAGTTATACATTTTTGTCAAGAATATTCCAGAAGCAGTCTGAGTGTGGTGGCTCACACCTGTAATCCTTGCACTCTGGGAGGTCGAGGCAGAAGGATTGCTTGAGCTCAGGAGTTCAAGACCAGCCTAAGCAAGAGTGAGACCCCGTCTCTACTAAAAATATAAAAATTAGCCGGGCATTGTGGTGTGCACCTGCAGCCCCAGCTACTCAGGAGGCTGAGGCAGGAGGATCGCTTGAGCCCAGGAGTTTGAGGTTGCCATTAGCTAGGCTGACGCCATGGCACTCTATACAGGACAACAGAGTGAGACTCTGTCTCAAAAAAAAAAAAATCCCAGAATCAATGTAGCCTCCTCAGTGCTTCATGTCATCTTGACACTTGGCTCATGATGCTTCTTTGTCCCCTTAATGCTAATGTTCCTTTTGATCATTAGTTAAGGTGATATCTGCCAGATTTCTCCACTGAAAATTACTATTTTTACCTTTTTAATAAGCATATTATTGGAAGATACTTTGAGATTGTATAAATATGTATGATGAGAAATAGGAACAGAGCCCCAGGCCCTGGAGTGTTTGACTCAATTTTACCTCTGCAGTGGCTGCTTGCAAAAACTTCTCTTCCCTTCTGGAGTCTGTTTACCTCCTATCATTCCCGCATCTCACTGTCCCTCTTTTCTAAGCATATCCAGAGATCAGCAGGATGAGGTCTTTGGATTCAGTGTTTAAGCAATTCATTGATAACTTTTGAAAGGCTATCAATTTTTGTTGTTTTTGTTTTTAATTGTTTTTAAGAGATGAGGTCTTGCCATGTTGCCTAGGATGGAGCACAGTGGCTGTTCACAGGCATGACATTGCTCACAGCCTCAGACTCCTGGGCTCAAGTGATCGTCCCACCTCAGCCTCCTGAGCAGCTGGGACTATAGGTGCACACCTTTGTGCCTGGCTTGGGAAGCCAGTTTTAATAAAAAGTATGATGGTTCCAGATTGCAAGGGGTTGAGAAGTATAAAGTAGATAAGGAAAGTGGAGAAATTGATAATAGCCTACACTTTCCAGAAATATGTTTGTAAAGGGAAGGAGAAAGACAGGTTAGCAATCTGATAGGGAAGCAGGGTCTTGCATGGCACAGGCTCTTGCAGTCAAGATGCTAAGGTGTGTTTTCAAGAGCTAGAGAACGATACCCTGAACATGCCAGAAAGAAGAAGGTAATTAACAGTAGATGGAGGTGGAGGTGGAGATTTATTGGTAAAAGTTAAGAACCCCAAATAAGGTTGGCTTTGGGAAAAAAGACAGGATGTGACTCCTCTGGAAATAGAGAGAAAGAAGGAAAGAAAAGGCAAGGATGGAGGATGATCCAGACAAAATTGAGACAGTGGAGAGGAGAGCTGAGGCCTTGACCTTCTCAGTAAATTGGGTGTGGAGTCATCCGTGGGGCCTGGACTAGGTCAGAACTCCTTTGAGAAGAATGAAAAGCGTTTAGAGCAGCCACTTTGAAGAATTCAGTAGAAAGTCAAGAGGAATAGAAGGGCTGCTCTGACAACAACAAAAAAACTTTATGCATCTGAAAAACAAGCATGCCTAGATAATGCATCGGGTACAGACTGATTTGCTCCAGAAGTCTTTACAGGTCTCTGCTAACTGTAGTGTTTGTTGGAACATCTATCTGGATATCTAAGTCTGATAGAAATCTCTGGCAGACTAACTAATAGCTGGGATAATTATTAGCATGCACTTTTCAATACTTAAAGAAATGAAATTTTCCACTCACAGAAAGATGTTAAAATCCTAATTATCCCCTTGGAGCCTGGCCCTCTCAATTTCAGAAACTAGCTCTTTATAAAGGAAGGAAATCATGCATACATACAAGTACCCATCCATACAGACCATGAATAAAATAAATTGATTCTTCATTTCCCCAGACAGTAAGATACTGCTTGTCAAGTCACTCCTTGATGCATTCATTGACTTTCTGGTAATCCCATCATTGATTGTTCTCAACAGAGTAAGCTTTCTGCCCATTCCAGTGATGACAGCAGCTGGTTTTGTTTGGAAGATGCATTTATGTCAACTATGTAGAACATTTACTTATAATCCCATTGCCTTTTCATACCACACTATGGCCAATTATGAATGAAATGCCAGTTTCTTTCCTCCTGGGTTTTTGTGGAGAGACAGAGAAAATCATTTCCTCGGGAAATGAAAGCTGAAAGCCCTGACAATGAAGGAGATAGTTCTCTAGAGAGGGGTAGGGAAAATTTTTCAGGGGGAGAGATGTAAGGGACTGAAGCCAGAAGCAAGGTGCCAATGTTGCTGGCACCTTCTTCTAGCTCCTAAAGGGCTTCTCCATGCGTATAGGTTTCAGCAAATGGCAGCAGCAGGGCAGGCTGCAAAGCAGTAGAGAGAGTTGCCCTCACTTGGTCCTGAGAACAAAGACTGAGTGATGCATCCCGGGAAGCCCCATGTCAAACAGAGGCCCCATGGCAGGTTGCTCGAAGGGGAACCCTAGAACAGAGTGAAGTTTGGAGGAAGTTTGGGAAGCAGAGTCATGCTTCGACTGAGAGGTGAGCAGCAATAGAAGAAAGGGAATAAAAGCCTTTCTTCTCAGTCAGCGCTGCATAGAAAATAGAATTCATAAAATTGAGAGACCCAAATGTACTCCACAAAAATTTAGAATTTGGGCTGGGCACGGTGGCTCACACCTGTAATCCTGGCACTCTGGGAGGCTGAGGCGGGTGGATTTTTTGAGCTCAGGAGTTCGAGACCAGCCTGAGCAAGAGCAAGACCCCGTCTCTACTAAAAGTAGAAAGAAATTAGCTGGACAACTAAAAATATATAGAAAAGATTAGCCGGGCATGGTGGTGCATGCCTGTAGTCCCAGCTACTTGGGAGGCTGAGGCAGGAGAATGGCTTGAGCCCAAGAGTTTGAGGTTGCTGTGAGCTAGGCTGACACCATGGCACTCTAGCTGGGGCTCTGTCTCAAAAAAAAAAACATTTAGAATTTGCAGCATTTTGTTATTTGGGGGCTGATGTTAGATTGCAGACAAATGTGTAGTTTAATACATACGTATCAGATTACATATTGCTGTTTGCAAAATGTGCCTTGTAGGAAACAACCATCTTCAAAGAAGTGATGAAGGATTCTGTGAAGAAAAAAAAGTAACCATAAGGCTAAATGCTTTAGAAAAAGTTAGGCTCGGGGGCCAAATCATATTCATCTTTAGAAGTTACGCTGGATGCTACAAGTGTGCATTACGAATCCGCCAATAGTTACTACCGTGTTTCCCCAAAAACAAGACAGGGTCTTATATTTATTTTTCCTCAAGAAGAGACCCTAGGGCTTATTTTCAGGGGATGTGTTATTTTCCCCTCAAAGCCTCAGCTTGCAACACACACAGGATGGCCGGGACCTGACAGGGGGAGCCGACCTTGTTGGTGGGGCTGCCCGCACCTTTCCGGTCACCTCTGGGATAGTAGCTGTCACCATGGGGCAGATGAGAAGAGCTGCTCATCTTCTTTACTGCTTCGCGACGAATTGCATGGGTTGTGCAGATATGCTGCGTAGCCACGCCCATCACTAGGTCTTATTTTCGGGGTAGGGCTTATATTGCACAAATGCTTAGAAATCCTGCTAGGGCTTATTTTATGGGTAGGTCTTATTTTTGGGGAAACACGGTAGGAGGGGAAGGAACTGGCAGGGCTGTGAGGATGGGGAAGCTATGGGGACATAGTTATGGAAAGTTGAGCACAAAGGATATAGAGCTCAATGAATAGAATGGAGCTACCCTGGGAGAATAAGGTAAGCAATTAGGTTGAAGCACAACCAGATAGGTGATAAATTATGTTCTTTCTCAAGGTTGGATTTTCTTTAATTGTGCTGTTTATCTCCTAAGAACACTTGAGTAGTTGCAAAGCAAACTTTTGAGCTGAGAACTGAAGTCTTAATTCAAGCACAGTCTGCTAATAGCCTCCCTATTTGTTGGTATGGAATTAAAGACCCTCCACAAATAGGTCTCAGCTTGCCTTCCCAAACTAAGGCATAGGAGAGCTGGTAGTTAAAGCATTAGGTTTGAAAAAGATGAGTTAACATTGGGCCTCTCTAACCCCACATTGGTAATTGAGAGCTATTACTGGTTGCCTAGTAAGGAGTGGAGTGACAGGAAGTACGAAGCATGCCTGTCCATCTGGGCATTGTCCCATCTCCTCAGCTGCCCTCTCCACTTCCTGCCTCCTTCACTCCCACCCTATTTCCAAGGAATGCAGCTGCTCTCTGAAGGTGCCCTCTGATTAGCCAAAGTTATCATCACAGCCTAAATCAGGCTTGATCACTCTTTGACATGCTCCAAACTTAACTATTCTCCTTTCCTTCCACTTTCTACTCCCTCTCCAGACAAATTCATGAAGAAATCATAGCATTATTTGTCATAGCAAAATACAGTAGAGAAAGCTTACTATTAACCAATATGGGAATTGGTTAAAAAAAATTATGGTTAATTAACCACATTAAGGAATGCTTTGCAGCTATTAAAAAAAAAAAAGAAAGAGAAAAGTACTGTGTGTTAGTTGTTTTTTTTTTAAGGTAATTTGCCCAAAACTATGTCTAGAGTGAGATGATTCCATTTTTGTAAAATAAATAAAGCAAAACAAAAATTATACAGATGTTTTGAGACCCCCCCCCACTTCCCCTGCTAAGGTATGCCTGAGGAACAACAGGTGGTCTGGCTTGGCTAAGGTCCAAGACTCTTGCCTTGCTGGGTTGGGTTGAATATATATCCAGAGCAGATCTAGAGGTGGAGGTGGAGAAGAACCAGAGCCAGTTCTGGTGCAGAGAGGCTGGAAGGAAGCAGACTTGGGAGAAGAAATGAGGAGGAGAAAAGAAACAGTGAGAGAGACAAACAGAGCAGATGCCACAGGGCGAGGAACTCCTTGGGGGGATGTCCTACCAGCTACCCTAAAAGTCACTGCAGTGTTGTGGTGTGATCATGATTTCTAGAGCCAGTTTCTGCACAAGGAATATATATACTTTGTAGTAAAGTATGGAAGAAACAAAACTTCTCATTGAGTTGTAGGTTTATAAAGTGTCAAAAGAACTTTTATTTATTTATTTTTAAGTCACTGCTAGAGGAAGATAATGGAGCTGGTGTTTGTTGTCTCGAACACCAGAGCTCATAATGTATGGTCTTAAAGAAGAAAACCCTGAGAAAGATGGGAAAAGTGAAGAAAAAATGCTTTGAATTTACTGTGTATGTATCTCCACGTGACTAATAACAGGTAGTTTGTGAACCATTACCATCTGCTACATTTGTTTTATTACCTTGCATGACTGTCCAAGCCTTTATCACAAGCCTTTATGTCTAGACAGATGTAACAGGTTTACATTTCACATGGATAAGGCCCTGTAGAAAAACCATTTGACAACAATATTGCCCTTATCCCTTTATAATGAATGACAATAGAGAAATCTCTACCTTGATGGATACTAGTGTACAGACTAATTTATTCTTATTTGAGACCTTTGCCACCATCCCAATAGTCAACTAACAAAGGTTTTTTGTTTAGTTCATTAAGTTCTCACTTTGGCTTCCTTATCGGCAAAAAGCAGAGCACTTACAACATAAGGTTGAATAAACACCATATTTTAGATCCAAGTGATTTGTTTCATAGATTCTATTTAATATAAACTGATTCGCTTCTTAAGGGAAAATTTACTGCTGAAGATTTTTGTTGTTGTCATTGTTTCTAATTGAAATACAGTCCTTTCCATATTTTCCAAAATGTTTATAATAAGTGTATTTTACTTTATAACCACAAAAATTATTTTAGAAAATAATAGAGAACAACAACAAAAAGAAACTGCTTTTTAAAAGTTTCAGTCCATATCCTGATTTCCGGCTACTGTGTCCTCCCAGAGAAGAATCAGGGAGCAAGCTGATTTTAATGGTAGGCCTCTGTCGGTGACTGGGTCTGCCTGGCGGGACCAATGACAGTGGTTGAAATCCCTGGAAGAGGACATGTCCTCTCAGTAATTTCCACCACTCGTGGGAAAAAGTAGTTCAATCAGAGCTTCGGTGGCCTCTGGCCGCCTCTAGCTCCTGCACTTCTAACTGAGACCACAACCCTGGTCATTTCATCACCGTGCCTCTGTTTCCACAGAAGACAGAAGGCAAAGCATCCCAAAAGGCTGTTTCAGTCAGGATCCAGCGACAGACCAACAGGGGAGATTTACACAGAGAACCAGTTACCGCGACGTTGGAAGAGCGGAGAGGCCAAGCAGGGGTCAGCGATGCAGCGCAGGGATCAGTGCCTGTTGCAAGCCACCACGTCCCCTAGTCTGGAGGGACAGAACTACTACCAGGGCCCAGAAGCCATGGCTGCCGGAGGAGAGGTGGCTCCACAGACAGAGGGTCTTTCTCACAGGAGGGGGTGTGGAGGAGGCACAGTCCCTGTCGGAGAGGCCACGTGAAGCAGAGAAATGGGGGTGGGGGAGAAATACCCAGACTTCTCCCTTCCGCCCCCCACCTCTCACCAGTGCCTCCCTTCAGCTAAGCTCTCCAGAAGCCACTTGGCAAAGGAGCCTGAGAAGTAAGTGAGAGCCCAGGGAGGCAGCTGACAGTTTCACTCTGTCCCTCCTTCTGCACTCCTCCTTTAGGCCCACTCCCTGTTACCTCCCACTGGAATCCTGCTGCATCCATGTGACTCGTCGCCCCGCCTCCACGCAGTGTCCACACCTGTTAAAACTCCTCGAGAGCTCCTGAGGCTCTTCAGGTGTGATGAAGCTGGTGGCTCCATCGTCCTCCGGGTCTGACCCTGCCACCACGCCCCTTCCGACAGCCGGTTCCAATCCCAGGCTCCTGCCTGCTAAATCTTCTTAATGTTGTTTTCTTTGTGAAAAATTTCAAAAATGCACAAAGAAACAGAGAGTAATACAACGAACACTCATGGACCCACCACCAAGTCTAAATATACAAAACTGTAAACACAGCTGAAGCCTCCTGCGTAACCTTTCCAGGGTTACACTCCCCTCTTTGATCCACAGCCAGTAAAAACCATCTTCCTGAATTTTATGTTTATCATTTCTAGGTATGTCTTCATTCTTTTATTACATATGTAAGTATTCCTAAATGATAAATGATATTATAGGTTTTAAGACGTATACATAAAAATTATGTATGTATCGTTTGGCACCTTTTTCACTCAACATTACATTTAAGAGATATATACCTGTATATACATGGAGCTCTATGTGATTCATTCATTTGAACTGTTCCGTACTATATAACTATACTATAATTTATCTATTTCTCCTGGACAATGATGTAAGATGTTTCCAAACTTTTGCTATTACAATGTTGCATCACCGTTCATATTCTTGTCTCATTATGCTCACACACAGGGTTTCTCTGGAATGTGCTTCTAAGGTAGAGTTGCAGCTAGTTCATGGGTTATGTGCTATTTGATTTATTGGATATTGGCAAATTGCTCTCCAGAATGGATGTACCAATTTACATTCCCACCAGCAGGAAAATGAGAATTCCTCTCGCTCCACATTTTTACCAACATTCAGTGCTATAGGTTTGTTGTGTTTTATTATATCTTTAATTTGCCAAACTAAGAGGTGTTAAAATTGTGTCTTTCTATGCTTTTCATATTTTTTCCTGGTTCCCAGTAAAGTTAGAAATTCTTTTATGTTTATTGGCCATTCGAGTCTTCTGTGAATTACCTGTAAATATTTTTCACTCATATTGGGATATTTACCTTTTTCCTACTTATTTGTAGGAATTCTTTATATATTCTGGATATTAGTACTATTTTATACATTGTAAATGTCTACTTGTGGTTTGGGGTATGTATTTATACTTTTAAAATATGGTGTCTTTTAAATTACGGAGGTTTTAAGCTTTAAATTTTAATGTAGTCAAATTTATCAATTATTTCTCTTGTGGTTTCTGCTTTTTATATTTTATTTAAGAAATACTTCTTTATCATGAGGTCATAAAATAGTCTATATTTTTCCTAAAATTTTAAAATTTTTGCTTTTCACTTACAGGCTTTTAATCAATCTGGAATTTATCTCTCATCTATTATGAAATATGATTCTAATTTTATATCTGAATGAAAAATTCAAATAATCACTTTTGCCAGCACCATTTATCCCACTGTTCATTCTTTCACCACTGGCCTGCAATGACAGTTCTGTTATATATCAAATTTCTGTATTTGTGCAGATCTGCTTCTGGGCTCTCTATTTTATTCCACTGGTTCACCTGTGTATGCCTGAGCTAATACATATGGCCTTTAAAATTATAGCTTTATATTAAGATTTGATATCTTATAGGGTGCATTACTTCATCTTGTTTTTCAGATTTATACTTTTTCTTGGCCCATTGCTCTTCCAAAATAATTTTAAAATCAGCTAGTTAAATTTAATATCAAAAATCTGTTTGAATTTTTATTGAAAATTCACGAAATTTGTAGATTTATTCATGGAAAATTGAAATATTTACCATACTGAGTTTTCCTTCCTTCCTTTCCTTCATTTTTTGAGATTGGCTTTAATACCTTTCAATATAAAGACTTATAATTTCCTTTGGCTGGATGTGGTAGCTCACACCTGTAATCCTAGCACTCTGGGAAGCCGAGGCAGAAGGATTGCTTGAGGCCAGGAGTTCAAGACCAGCTTGAGCAAGAGCAAGCCTCATCTCACAAAAATAGAAAAATTAGCTTGGCGTGGTGGCATGTGCCTGTAGTCCCAGTTACTTGGGAGGCTGAGGCAGGAGAATCGCTCGAGCCCAAGATTTTGAGGTTGCAGGTAACTATGATGATACCACTGCACTCCAGCCCATGAGACAGAGCAAGACCTTGTCTCAAAAAAAAAAAAAAAGATTTATGATTTTCTTCCATGGGATCTCACCATCTTTTGTTAGATTTATTTCTACAAATCTTTATACTTTTTGCTGTTACTTTAAATGACATATTTAAATTATAATCATCTCACTGTTGCTTATGTATAATAATACAAAGACTCTTGCATATTAATCCTATATCTGGAAAACTTGTTGGGCTCCAATCATTTGTCTGTATTTTGAGTTTCTATATGGCCATTCACATTGCTTTTGACTATATTTTCTTTCTCTCCAATCTTTATATGTGTTTTTTATTTATTACCTTACAATGCTGTCTAGGATCCCCAATATAATGCAGAATGAATCAGTGAAAGCAGGCATCTTTGTCTTATTCCTGATTTTAAAGTGAATGTTTCTAAAATGTCACCAATACATTTTATATTTGCCGTAGGTTTTGTGATACCCTAATTTCATATTCTTCTTCCTCTAAGAAGAGTTCAACATTCTTATTCCTTTTCCCATGGACACCTGGGGATGACCAAGCTCCAGTAATCTGATCATGCTGACCATACTTACAAAAGACTGACTAGAGTGTCAGTTAATTACTTTATAACAAGAAGTATAAATATCAAGTGGACCAGATACTGGTATTTTCTGGTCAGCACATTCTGTCTATAGACAAACCTTTCTGTGAAAACCAAATTGTCATCAGAAGGTATCTTGCTGTGTGGAAAGGGTTAGCTGAAGTGTCATTAAGCTGGAAAAGTTTGATGCTTCCTTCTCTACTATAAAAAAAAACAAAAAAAACAGTTCAATCACATGGTTAAGACCACATTTTCTCCCCCATAGACAAAGAATACTGTTTGCTTCTCCTAGTCTGTTTTTCATTTGCTCAATTCTGAGTGATATATCACTCAGTGTGGTATGTTTGTATCTTTACAACCTATTCTGACTCTTTTGAGGATAGCTTCATGTATTTCTGCTTTAATCTATAGTGTGTTGATTTTATAGTTTGACACTCAGAAGGCAATTTATATCACCGAATTTTAAGAACTTGAAGTACATATCATCCGAAATGTTCACACCCTTTGATCTTGCAGTTCCAATTTTAGGAAGAGGTGGCACAAGTCCACAAAGGTGCATGAGTAGAAATGCTGCAGTGCTATTTTTCAAGCTGAGAGTTACATCAAGGATGCAATACCATTTGTAATAGTCCAAAGAAAATAAAATACCTAGGAATATACTTAACTAAGGAGATGAAAGATCTCTTTAAGGAGAAATACAAAACACTGATGAAAGAAATCATAGATGACACAAACAAATGGAAAAACAGCCCATGCTCATGGATGGGTAGAATCAACATCATTAAAATGTCCATACTACCCAAAGTTATTTACAGATTCAATGCAACTCCCACCAAAATACCAACATCATATTTCACAGATCTAGAAAAAATAATTCTAAGATTCATTTGGAACCAAAAAAGAGCCAGAATACCCAAAACAATCTTAAGCAAAAAGAAAAAATCTAGAGGCATCACATTACCTGACTTCAAGTTACACTACCGGGCTACAGTAACCAAAAGTAAAGATATACACCAATGGAACAGAAGAGAGAACCCAGAAATAAAGCCATTTATCTACAATCAACTGATCTTCGACAAAGCAGATAACAACATAAACTAGGAAATGGAAGCTCTTTTCAGTAAATAGTGCTGGGAAAACTGAATAGCCACATGCAGAAGAATGAAACAGGACCCCTATCTCTCACCATATACAAAAATTAATTCAAGATGGAGAAAATACTTAAATATAAGGCATGAAAACATAAAAATTCTAGAAGGAAATATAGGAAAACCTCTTCTAGACATCAGCTTAGGCAAAGAATTTATGATAAAAACCCCAAAGGCAATTACGGTAACTTAAATAAATAAATGGGGCATAATTAAAATGAAAAGTTTCTGCACAGTAAAGGAAATAATCAACAGAGTAAATCTATAGAATGAAAGAAAATATTCTCAAACTATATATCTGATAAAGGGCTAATATCCAGAATCTATAAAGAACTTAAACAGCAAGACAAAAACAGACAATCCCATTAAAAAGTGGGCAAAAGACACGAACAGAATTGTTTCAAAAGAAGATAGACAAATGGCCAAAAAACATGTGAAAAAATGCTCAACATCACTAGTCATCAGGAGAATGCAAATTAAAACCACATTGAGACACCACCTTACCCCTGTCAGAATGGCTATTATTAAAAAGTCAAAAAGCAATAGATGCTGATGTGGTTGCAGAGAAAAAGGAACACATATGCACAGTTGATGGGACTGCAAACTAGTACAGCCTCTATGGAAAACAGTATGGAGAGTCCTCAAAGAGCTAAAAATAGACCTATCATTCAATCCAGTAATCCCACTACTGGATATCTACCCAAAGGAATAGAAGTCATCTTATCAAAAAGACACCTGCACTCGAATATTTATCGCAGGACAATTCACAATTGCAAAGATGTGAAATCAACCTAAGTACCCATCAATTCATGAGTAGATAAAGAAAATGTGATACACACACACAGACACACACACACCATGGAATACTACTCAGCCATAAAAAGGAATGAAATAATGCATCAACTTGGATGTAACTGGAGACCATTATCCTAAGCAAAGCATCTCAGGAATGGAAAAATGAACACCACATGCTCTCACTAATAATTGGAAGCTAAATGATGGACACACATGGATTATACAAGAAGATGTAAAGGACATTGGAAACCAAGAAGGGGGGAGGGTGGGAGGAGGGTTAGGGATAAAACTTATCAGGTATAATAAACACTATTATGATGACAGGCACACTAAAAGCTCCAAAGTAAGCATTGTACAAGGTATCCATGTAACAAAATCATCTGTACCCCCTTAATATTTGGAACTATTCAAATTGTATAGGATGTACACATTTATGTGGAGGGTAACATGGACTTAAAACTGCTGATGCTTTCAAGACATATGTGCTCATTCATTCCATAAGCATTTGAGCACCATATGTGTATAATACTGATGGAAAGATAAAAGCACGATACTCTCATAAAAGCTCCCAAGGGCTGGGAACCACCAACCTCAGTTCTTTAGTCTGTGGATTTTACAAATTCTCTTTTACACCCAAGCATGACCCAAGTTTCAACCCTACCTCACCCACTCCAGGAACTGCTTTGTGAACCACAGAAAGGAAGGGCCTTGCAACACCTGCAGCGCTGATCCACTTGAACCTGTGCTTAGGAGTCCTGAGATGGACACAGTATCAGAGGTATACCATCCTCTCTTTTCAAGATTTGTCTATCACAAATTCCATGCAGCTGATCTAGCTGAAAGAGAATGGGTCTATCTGTCGTCCAGTGAGGATTTAACACCATGCAATAACCACCACCACAGCAGCAACAGCTAACATTCACTGGTACTTATTAAGTCCCAAGCCCTGTGTTCAATACTTTATTTACAGTAGCTCACCTATACCTCATATAGATCCATGAAGTACAGACAATTTTTTTAAATTATTGTTTTATTGAAGTATATATAGAACATATAGAAAAGTGCATAAAACACATGCATATACCTTTGCATGTACCTGACACTAGGTGGCAAACTCTGGGAGGCCAGGGAGCATCTTATTCATCTTTATGCCCCACAGCACCTTGGATTGAGCCTTGACATACCAGTTAATGTTTGTTAAGTGGTAAAATTATAAGTTAACAGCCAAAAGAAAATAAATGGCCCCTTGTCTTAATAGTTCTCAACTTTCGGTACATGTCACCATCACCTGTGGACCTCTAAATGACAAAGCTGCCAATGCTTCAATTCTGGAGGTCCTAATGGAGTAGGTGAATCCTAATTCTGTAACTGGATTTTTGATAAGACAAATATTTTCACTCACCTTTACCCCATTCTCTTCTCAAATGAGAACATGTTTTCCATGACTTCACTAAATCATAGGCTAAAAGCACCATTATGTGTATCTGTCATCTCCTTACCTCTAAAATGACTTTTCTTATACAACTCTTCCTTCCAAAGAGTTAGACTAAAGTACTCTAGGGAATATCATCTTAATGGATTTTTAAAACCGACACTTTCAACATTTTTACATCAAAAAGAATAAAAGTAATCATTAGAATAACAGTGAAAATTTTTCTAGCAGTGCATAAAAGGGGAACAGTTACTAGGCTGAGAATAAATTCATTAAGATTATGGATATCAGTAATATCCAAATAATTTACAGTGGCATTTTATAAATGGAGTATTCTAAACTTTTCTCTATTTTTATTGTCAGTAGGACCTTACTGATGTTGTACTATGACAAGAATGTAAATGGTAAAAAAAAAAAAATCTTCAAAATGATGCCTATGTAGCTGTTATAAGCATACTAAAGGCCTGGAGTAGTGGCTCATGCCTGTAATCCCAGCACTTTGGGAGTTTGAGATGGGAGGATCATTTGCTTGAGGCCAAGAGTTTAAGACCAGCCTAGGAAACACAGTGAGACCCTGTTTCTACAAAAAAAATTTTTTTTAATTTAGCCAGGCATGGTAGTGCATGCCTGTAGTCCTAGCTACTAGGGAGGCTGAGGTGGGAGGATTGCTTGAGACCAGGAGTTTGAGGTTACAGTGAGCTGTGATCACACCACTGCACTCCAGCCTGGGCAACAGAGCAAGATGCTGTCTCTAAATAAATAAATAAATAAATAAATAAATATCATATCATTAATTTCATTTATTCAATTATTCATTCTTCCAACAAATGTTAAATGAGCACTATATGAGGCAGTAGATATACAGAGATGAAAAATACAGTTCTTTCCTTGAAAGTTATCAGTTTAGTAAGGTAGGCGGTTTACAAAATTAGAAGTTACAATGGATATGACAAGAACAAGATTAAAGATACACACAAGGCACTGCAGAGGCTTAGAAGAGGAACAAAAAATTTTGGGGTGGTGAGTGGACCCAAAAAATTTTGGGTCAGTGAATGCCTCCAGGAAGAGTAACTCTTGAGCTTTGAATTTTACCTTAAGGAAAAAAATAGGAGGCAGCTAGTTTAAGAGGCACACCATCTTAGTCTTAGTCATAAGCAACAGAAATCAATGTTGGCTGATTAAGCAAAAAAGAAATTATTAAAATGATGTTAGGTAGCTCACAGAATTTCCTGCAAGGACCAGTCTCAGAGTCCACACAGCTAGAAAATCTGCCAAATCATACCACAAATGTGGTCTAGGGAGGATATTGCTGAAGCTGGTATTGCCTTTACCACTGGCCCTGGACATTAAACAGCAACCAGTTCCTGCTGTCTCAGAAGTTCAGTTTTGCTGAGATTGCTAACATCACCATCACAGAAAAGTTCTCTGTGGTTCTTGCTTCTACATGTCATTAGCTCCTAAAGCAAATTCTAGGGCCCCCATCTCACAATGCAAAGAATGGCAAAAAATTTGCAGCTATCCATCTGATTGGCCTAGGCTAGGTCACATGCCTACATCTAGCTACAAAGGAAACTAGGAAAGTAGGTATCTGTTTTCATGATCTATTGCTACATAACAAACCACCTTAGTGGCTTAAAACATCAACAACCATTATTATACACAGTATTCTGTATGTTGACTGGGCTCAACTGGACAGTTCTTCTGCTCCAAGTGGTATCTACCTGGTCTAAAATCCACCTGAAGGCTCATCTACTTGGGCTGTCCAAGATGGGTCACTCACATGGCTGGCTGTTGGCTGGGAGTTCAGCCAGAGCAGGTCAGTTCTCCTCCATGGGGCCTCTTCATACAGATTGGGCTTCCACAGCATGGTGCTCTGAGGGTAGTTGTACATTTTACATAGTGTCTCCCTTCCAAGAGGGAGCATTCCAAGCAACAGAGTCAAAGCTTCAGATCTCTTAATGCTCAGCCTAGGAAGTCACACAGCACCACTTCCACCTATCCTATTGGTCAAACCAAGCCACAGGCTAGCACACACCCAAGAAGAGAGATAAGCTCTATCATGCAATGCAAGAAATGGGGGGAAAAAATTGCAGCTATCCTTAATTCCCCACACAGGCATTTTTAGCTTTTATACTGAGAGGAAGGCTTCTACAGTACAGTACAGTACTCATAAGTTGAAGATTTTCTGACACATAGGAAAGAGGTTTAGATACTGAGCTGTAGCACACATACAAAAATGTCCACTGTATGAAGCAGGAAGAGCATTCCAAGTAGAGGGAACATGTATTGGAAAGTCACAGAGAGGGCTCCAGCCGATACTGCCACTTAAGTAGTACAGTACTCATGATAATATAATTCCTGCTGTTCTTTTGCTAACACTGCATTAGAACTGCTTCTTGTTGAACAGAGTTGTAGTTCTACTGTATTTGTGCACATTAGAGGGTTTAAACTAATTACAATTGATTTGGAAGTTGCAGTACTTGCTTGTTTTCTCCTTTCTGCATCTTTAAAACCGTTTTTAAGATCATTGTTTATAAGATCTGCTCCGGGATCAGAAATGTGTATTTGACAATGACTGCCTAGGGAATGCAGCAATTTGAAAATAAATAAATCCAGACCTCATCTATATACTCAGGCATTTTAAAATATTGAATAGTCTTTTATTTCTCATTATGAAAACATTCAAGGTAGCAGAAAAGTGGAAAGAATAGTACAATAAACACCAGTATATCCCCCATCTATATTTGATTTAATAATTGCTGGAATTTTGTCATATTTTCTTTATGTATATGGTTTTTTTCATGAACTATTTTAAAATGTTGCAGACTTCATGACATTTCAGCCATCTGCAAAAACTAAGAACATTATCATATATATCCATAATTTCATTATCATATCTAAAAATTAACAATAATTCCTCAAGAGTATTTAATGCCAGTCCATATTCAGATTTCCACAATATCCCCAAAATGTCTTTCATAAATGGTTTATTCAGGCCGAGGGCAGTGGCTCACGCCTGTAATCCTAGCACTCTGGGAGGTGAAGGCAGGAGGATTGCTTGAGCTCAAGTGTTTGAGACTAGCTTGAGCAAGAGTAAGACCCTGTCTCAACCAAAAAGAAAGAAAAAAAACCTAGACAGGCATTGCAGTGCAGGCCTGTAGTCCCAGCCACCCAGAAGGCTAAGGCAGAAGGATCACTTAGAGCCCAGGAGTTGGAGGTTTCAGTGAGCTACAATGACACCACTGCTCTCTACCCAGGGTCAGTGACAGAGTGAGACTCTGTCTCAACACAAACAAAACAAAACAAAGCAACTGAACACCCCTCCTGACAACTCCCTACCCTTTAAAAAATAAATAAATAAATAAATAAATAAATGATTTATTCAAATGAGAATCCTATCAAGAACTATGCATTGCACTTGATTGCTATTTCTCTGAAATCTCTTTTAATCTAGAATATGACTTTTGAAGAGACGAAGTTATCTGTTTTATAAAGCAATGAGGATACTAGGTTTGTATGATTCCTTCCTCAAAGTGCCATTTAACTTTTTTCCTCCAGTATTTCCTGTAAACTGAAAGCTAAATTTAAAGGCTTATTTAGATTCAGGTTAAATATATTTGGCAAGAATACTGTGTACTTCTGTGATCTGTGTACTTCACACTACATCACATCGGCAGGCTCATTATGATCAATTGCCTTTGTCTTTTAGTTGGGGTGGGTGGGAGTTAAGCAAAAATAATATCTACCAGGCTGGATGAGACAAAATAGTCTTAGGGTCTCTAATGGACTAAAGGTGTGAAGAGAAGTGATAACTAGCCACCTGGGGCTGCTGTCTGCTTCTGAGTCCATAGCATTGGGCTGAGTCCCTCACATGAGAGGGGAGACACTCATCTTGACAGTATTAGTGAAGGGCAGCCACCCACTCTGATTCTGACCAGGGTCTGAGAACAAGACTCCCCTCTACCCCAGAGAGGAGGAAGCACCCAGCATAGCCCCTGCACAGGCCTCTCCTGTCCAGTTCTAGGTTCCTAAAAGGGAAAACAGTACAGTACAGTAACATTTATTTCATGGGACCTGCAGAGCTGTAAGAACTTAGGGTCTGGTGTACTCGATATGGGCTCAGAGGCCAAAGCACGAGCATTACTGTCTGTGTCAGCTCTAACATATGAGTAGAGGCTGAAAATGTCAGCAGGGAGTGTGACACTGACAATCTCTGGAAAGCACTACTGACATGTAGGGCTGGATAATTCTTTGTTATGGGGGCTGCCTGGGCACTGTAAGATGTTTAGAGGCATCTTTAGCCTCTACCTACTAGATGCCAGTTGTACCCCAACCACAGTTGTGAAAATCAAAAGTGTCTCTAGACATTGCCAAATGTCGCCAGGTTGGCAGGGAGGTGGTTGTGTCAAAATTGCCCCCTGTTGAGAATCACTTGTCTGGGGGGAGGGTCAATTGAGTGACAATAGAGTTTTCCATTAAGAGACTAATATCACACATTAGCTAATCTCATTTGGATAGCAGCTCTGTGAGGTAGCAACACTATCTTGATTTTTGCAGTTGAGGAAAGTTCTTGGCAAGGTTCTATGATGTTGCTGATGTTCACACCTTGGTCTATCCCACTTTAAAACTAATCCTCTGTTCATATATTAAGCTGCCTCCTCTCTTTCTGAAAGCAGGGTGCAGCCACCAGAATGTCAGCATCCCAGGCCTGGCTGCAGCAGAGGAGTGTGAGGGACAACCTTCAAGGACCATCAGCTCAGGGCCAGAAGCAGCAGCATTGATCTGGTTGGAGCTCCCAGGGGGCAGCGGGAAGTTCCATTGGTGCCCTTCATGGGACTACTGCTACATTGCCTGAGTGAGTTCTTGAAGAGGAGATAGCCATGAGAGTAGCTTTGGGGTGGAGGGAACATGGAACGTGTTAAAGACATTGAAGAAAAAGTGGTGGGCCTCTGAGAAATAGCAATGGGAAGATTATCTCTAAATTCTTTAAGTAATATATAAGATCCTAGGCTCCAAAGAAACCTGAGATAATTCAAGAGTTGCAAAATGAGAACAATGCCTAGACAAACCATACTTCACTGGAATAACATAGGGTTGAGAGAAGCTCCCTCTGAATACCCTCAATGAGGAAGGGCTGGTGCTTAGAGGGGGCAGCAGGGCAGGGCCTAATGCTGGGGCTCTTGAGGAGTCTGGAGAAGTAGCCCTCAATAGAACCAACTGTATACACTGGGGCAAACAGATATCTGAAGTGAAGCATTTCCAAACTATTCCAGCAGATCTTCCTTTTCTCTGAACTGATCACTGTTATTGTCAGTCCTGTGCAGCGTCAGCATCTAATCTCCATTTGACAGAATCAAGTTTCAAGGTGGCAATTGTCTCAGGTATATTGGTCTTGTCTCCTAACTAGACTGTCAACTCCTTGGCAAGAACCAAGGCCTGTTTCTTTATAATCCCTAAGCACAGTGCTGAGTGCATAAAGGTATTCAGTAAACTGTTAATTGATTTTAAAAAGATAGACCATAAATTGCTATTATACCTAGATAACTATAAAACTATATTGAAGGACATGGTAAACAGCAAAGCTTCAAGAAAGCTATTAAAAATTACATTTAAAAAATTGTTTTGCTGAGACTACTCATTCCGCTGAGTCAAGGGAATGTCATTTGTTGAATAAATATCTATTGCCATCAACCATGTGTCAGGTTATGTTCTTGAAGTTGGGAATATAGAAATGAATAAAACAGACAGATATCTCTGCCCTCATGCAACTGTAAAAATTACATGAAAACTACCTCTATTGTATTTCCCTGGATCCTACTACAAAGCTAAGGATAGATGTAGGTTTTTCACAAAGGAAATGCTCTATTTCAGCATTGTACAATGTAAATATAATGTGAGCCACATATGCAATTTAAAATTTTTCAGTAGCTGTATTTTTTAAAAGGAAAAAGAAACAGGTGAAATGAACTTTAATAATATATTTAATTTAACATATATATTTTTTTCATGACTCACATCAAGATTTCCACCTTTATTCACCTTGAAATATAGGACAAAAGTAGAAATAGAGTCATCCCTTGACTGTCCCAGAGTGCCCTGAGGCCAGACAGTCTCCTCCATGATAAGGAGATTTTTCTCCAGGGAGACAAATTGCTCAGAAGGTTATGTTTTCCCCATGTGATCAGGCTGAATTTCACAATGTAGCAGGTTGATAGAGAAACCATTTCTGCAATCAGGACAGCACATCAGGAGCCCTTCTAGGCTTTGCACAGAGCAAGGAGAGAGGCTTGAAGACTAGAATGATGAAGAAGGTTGGGCTGCAGAGCCCTTTTAACAGAATACTCCATCTGTATCTCTCCAACTGTGGTAAGCCCATGGGTGGGTACATGTCCAGTTCTGGAGCCTGGGAAGTTCAAGACCAAGGTGCTGGCAGGTTCAGTTGTTTGGTGAGGGCTGCTCTCTGCTTTCAAGATGGTGCCTTGTTGCTGCATCCCCCAAAAGGGTGGAATGCCATGTCCTCACATGACAGAAGACTATATCTAAATATATCTGGAAAATGTCTTTGGGGTCCTTGATTTAAATGCTATGTATTCATGCCAATTCCTACCACCAGAACCCATCCTTCAAATTTTTATACTTGAAAAGGTCTATAGAATTTGATAGACATTTGTGTATAGAATTTGAGCCTTTGAAAACTTTGCTGGAAAAGTTCTAGCACCTTTAGAAATCATCTAGTCAAATAGCAGTCTCTTTCCTACCTCTCCCTCCAATTTTACCGATAAAATTAATAATGTACTAAGAGGTTAGGACATATTGAATACTTAAATATTCAATATTTGCCCTGATATATTGAATATTTGTCCAGAAATTTCTAGATATCCAGTAGTCAAGAAAGTACTATAATATCAAATTATAATTTTCATTATTTATGCAATAAACTTGATAAGCAAGTCCAAAAAGAATCATGGGAATGATTAAGAAACAAAATTTCTGTTGTTCATGATACTTTAAGAAACTGGTGAAATCCCCAACAAATCAGCAACAAAAACATTGGCAACAAAAAATTGTAATAGTATTCCTATTAAAAAATGTTTCTTTTATATATGAAGACTGGACAGCAGGAAAAAAATAAAATATTTCTTTTTATACTTTCATTCCACATGATTAATCTAATTTATATCTGATATGAATGTTTATCTTCAATACATCTTATATTATGGACACATCCAGCTGACCATATAGAAAACAAGTTTATTTGGGTCCCAAATAGTTTTGGGGTTTTATGTGCTTTGGTGAAAAGATTGTAACAAACATGAAATCATGTGGGGTAAAAACAGAAGTTACTCTGGATTAGGAACATGAAACCTGGTTTCTAGTATGTACTTCTCTATAAATTGGATGACTAAGGATATCACTGTGATTTAACTTTTTAGGGCATTATTAATTTATCTGTTAAATTGGAGAGGGAGGTGGGGAAAAGACTGCTCTTGGACTAGATAAAGGTGCCAAAACTTTTTCAGCAAATTATTCATTGGCTCAAATTTTATACACATAATATTTTAGAATATAGTGAAGGTTCACTCAGTTTATTAGCCATGCTCATTGTGAGGAAAAAAACTCCATTAGAAAATAATTGAAACATGAAGAAAATGGAGATAGTGCATTATATGACAAAATGAGATAAATTGTCTCTAGCTATGAGGAAACAGAGGGGTTATAATATTACAATTCTATAAAGCAGGAAGGCCAAATGGGATGGGGGAAAGAATCATGGTTGTAATCCTCATTCATCTCTAACTTTTTAATCTTGTACAGATCCCAAAATCTGTGATCACATGTTCTATAAAATAGTATTGATCAGTTCTAAGGGGTCTGTGTGAAAATCAGAAGAGATAATATATTTAAAAGCACTTTGAAAACTTGTGTAAATCTGAAATATTAGCATTATAGTACATCAGGAATTATCACTACAATGCTGTTCACAATTTCATGGTTTTAAACTAACTGTTCTGGAAAAGTTATTTTTTAATCATTTTTAAGAAAAGAATACAGAACATGTCAGAGAACTATATAACAAACACCCTCCACCTAAAATTAAATGTAATGTAAATCGTTTGTTACATTTGCTTCATTTTTTTTAAGAGATGGAGTCTTGCTGTATTGCCCAGGCTGGACTCAAACTCCTTGCCTCTAGTGATCCTTCTTCCTCGGCCTCCCAAGTAGCTAGGACTACAGGTACAAGCCACAGCACCCAGCTGCTTTATATTTTTTTAAAGACATAAAACATTGCAGTTATAGATGAAGTCCTCTTTAGTGCTTCTTGACCCATATCAGCCTTAACAAATTTGGTATGTTTCCTTTCCATCTATATTTTTATACTTTACTATAAAAATGTATATCCACAAATAAAGTATTGGTTTATTTTTAAAATTCACATATATTGTAAAATTCACAGCAGATTTTACTCATTTTGACAGTTTGTTCATTTTTCATTGCTTTTATAATCTAACTATATTACCTATAGCTCTGGTTTATTTAAGTGCTCACTAGTATATATACAATAGTATTCAATCTATGAATATATCACAATTTGTTTATTCACTAAGAAGTACTTTTTTAGCCAGAATATGTTTACTAAGTTAAAAAATAAAGTCTTAGGTAAATGTTTAGATACAGAAAGGACCTTAGAGATCATCTGGTGCAGATTTCTTAAGCTGTGGTTCATAGACCCTCTTCTATGAGTGTTAGAATGTCTGAGAAATTTGAGTGTCTGTGGGTGTAAGTTTTTCTACAGAAAGGGCCAAAACTTTGATTATGTTTTCAAAGAGATACATGTGCCAAGTCGTTATTTGTCCTAAGAGGGTTGAGAACCTGTGATGTAGTTGTACTCTCTCATTCAACATATAAGGAGACTGAAGTTAAGACAGGTTAAATAATTTATACAAAATCATAGTGACAATAGAGCCTGTTCATAGACCCTGATCTATGTATATTGCCTTTCCAGAACACAGCATTGCTGGGGTTTTGTACTTGCATGTTTGTTGATTTCTTATATGATAAAATATGAATTAAGTTCCTTTTACTTTTTAGTCCAATCTTTTTTTTTCCATTTAATTATTATCCACTGCTTATAAGGAGGTGGTAAAATTAGTAAACTCCTATATTACTGGTGGCATTCTAAATTGGTATAGTCTTTTGGAAAATAATATGAGATGATAAAGTGCCAATTAAACATTCCTAGACTTTTGCCTCAGTAATTTTTATATTGAGAAAAATTTCCAAAAATTTAATAAAGCTACATGTGCAAAATGTTCCTCAAAGTAGTATTTGTAATAGTGGAAAACATCCACCATTAGGGTAATAGATAAACCAGAGTATGTCCATTCCACAGACTACTATGTAGGTAATACAATTAATGTTTTATAAGATGTTAAATGATAGGAGAAAATGCTTACAACGTAACATTAGGTGAAAAAAGGGATACAAAATCTATTTACATTATGATCACAACTTTGTAAAAAGTCTGCACAGGCGAAAAAACTAAAAGTAATTATAAAACATTATTAACTGGTAGTTGTTTTTTTTCTTTTCTTGATGGCAAATCTTAGGTAATGCAGTTGTGATCATAATTTTTTAAAGGTAAACAAAAACAGTACTATCATTGGCTCCAAATGCAATGAATTGTTTATTTCCCATAGATTTATCATCTTAAAAATTCAAAGACTTTCCTTTTGTAATACAATTTTGTAAGCATAAGAATGCTGTTTTCAGAAGTACATGTGAGATTACCAATTACAGGTTGGTTGATTCCATTCAAAAGGCAGTTGGCCAAAGATCTACTAAAATTCCATATTACAAAGTTGGAAGCTGATTTTTAAATTGTCCTTAGTGAATAGGATTGGCTTATGCATTTACTGGACAAAAATCATCATTTTGTAATTTTATGTTTTGTATGAAATCAGAAAAATATTTTCCCCAAAGCAAGGTTTTCTTTCTAATGTTTTTTTGTTTTTTTTTAGAGACGGGGTCTCGCTCTTGGTCAGGCTGGTTTCGAACTCCTGACCTTGAGCTATCCACCCGCCTCGGCCTCCCAGAGTGCTAGGATTACAGGCGTGAGCCACCGCGCCCGGCCTCTTTCTAATGTTTTGATGTTTAAATTAATTATTTTAGTTAAACATTTTCCTGGTGTAGGGTCTGCTTTATGATCGTGCTATATCTTCTTATTTTGATATTTCTGTTTAGTAGAGCTATCAAATGAAAACAAGCTTGTGGTCCTCTAAAATCAATTCATTTCCAGTTTTTCAATGCACACACATACTCAAGCTTGCACACGAGCTAAACCAGCAGGGGGCGAAATACAATAGGAATACATTTGACAAGCCATATAGATTTTTCTTACTTTAGTGACTGAGCAATAACAAAAAAATCCAGCGTCACCACAAAGCAGTTGGTACTCCAATTTAAAGTGATGCAGTCTCCGTATATCTGACAGCGATTGAGTTGTAAAGAGACGAATGCAGGTCTATTTTAGCACTTCAAGTTAATTTGTCTAGAACATTGCAGAGGCGGGATAAACCATGATGAACTGCTATTGTCCTTATCTTTCCTCTGATTTGTATAATTCCTCCACTCAAATGGGTGGACACTTTTCTGTGGCTGAGAGGGTGTTTTCCATCCTTCTTTCTTTGCGTAGCTGCGGAGCTTTTCTGTTTTGGACCTATTTTAAATTATTCAAATTACCGATCCAGGTTTGGCAATATGGACAGAATGAGGGACCTGCAGAGCTCATTTGCAGGGTAGGATCCCCAGCTCATCATCCCAGACAGTAATATAATCCTGTAGCCTTAAAGTCTGATTTTTACAGTGGCCAGTGTTCTAACAGATATTCATAAAGGAGGGAGAAAGGTTATAAAAACACCAATGATCAACAGCTCAGGACTGATAATGGAAACAAAATCTGTTATGACCTCTGTTACAGAAATGCGTTTGAATGCAGAAATGGATTTTATTTCTTTATCTTCATTGGATATTCTCCCGAAGGATCTATGAAAAACTACCAGTCTCCATTTGAGCCAAATTCCGGATTATTTTGTTGTTGGTCTCGAAGACGACCTGTCAGTTCGGCAGTTGCTTTCCCACTTTAAATTCGATTTATCACAATCTCTTCTTTGTTATTCGTTAAATATCAGCTTCCTCCTCTATCGGCTTAAAAAGAGGAAGGAACTTTGTGAATGAAAACGTCGTTTATCGGGGCGAAAAGGGCAAGTTGATGAATGCTCTCTTGTAGGTTTTTGGTGAAGATACGGTTCTGTGCTTCCAAATCTTTGCAGTTTTGAAAGCGAGAGACTTAACTCGGTCCTGAGCTGAATGTTAACGTTAACCAGCTGATAGGAGCACCTGTCCTTCGTCCGGAGCGCCGCCTCAGCGGGTGGCGAAGTGCGGGAAGTCATCTATCCGCCCACAGCTCGATGACTCGCAGGGAAGTAAAAGGAAAGGGCAGCTTGCCCGCACCCAAAATGGCGGCTGGAGCTCTGCGCGACAGCGCCTGCGCAAGGGTAAGCGTTCTGTGACACTAATTCCCCTGGAGTGTCCTCCCCCACCCTCCAGCACCCACCAGCGCCCGGTCCCGACCTAGCCACCTGCGCCCGGAAGTGACGTGTCGGCGGCAGCGGTTCCCCCGCTGCATGATGGGAGAGTGTGTGGAGTGGGCGGGGGGTCTCC
>VBSM01002608.1:124498392-124522980 GCA_008086735.1 Cheirogaleus medius | reverse complement strand
GGAGCCGGGCCTGCGGGCTCCGGGCTTGGGCTCTGCTATCTTCTGCGGCGGGTGCGGGAATACAGCTGGCGGCGCCCGAAGCGCACGGCCACCTCATTGCCATCCCGGGCACCGGCCGGGCAAGTGTGAGCTGTTCCCTCGCCGGCCATCGCCGGTTCGTCCTGTCCCTTCTTTTCCACCTGCCCGAAGCTCCACACCGGCCGCTTTCTCCCGGGAGCTGTTGAGAAGTTTGGGCTTTGCTCGGGCTTCCTCTTTCTCCCTCCCCCTCCCTCGTGACAGGTGTAAACATTGCCTGCTTCGCTGCCTGCTTCGCCGAGGCCCGAGGCTGGCCGCGACCGGAGTGTGCTGCTTCCAAGGGTCTCTGAAGTAAGCGGATTTTGAATCCTCCAACAGGCAGAGGAGACGGCCCCAAAGCTTATGCACTGAGAGTGTCTTTTCTGCTGTCTTCTTGCACTCTTCAAGAAATTATCTGCGTCTCTCCAGATTGCATTGGAAAAGTTGGACCATTATTTAAGCGCCTGGTTTGGCAGGTGCTGCGTCTTGCTTGGGGCAGGGACAGAGTATGGGCTGAGCGTTGGTAGAGTCCTTGCTCTATTAGGAAAGTAGTGGAAATCGCTAGGTCTTTTTTGTTTGTTTGTTTGTTTATTCCAAGTTATACTGAGTCTTGTATTGGAACTGAGGGAAGAACTGACTGACTCACACATGTAAATATTTTCGGGGGGTTGTTGAACAAAAGCAATGGTTCCGTTTCAAAGTTCTCACTTTAGAAGTAAAGTAAAACTTTACTTGTGAACTTTTCATAAGGTATAAATCTTCCTTCTACTGGCTACTTTCTCCTCCGAGGATTTTTTGTGGGAGGGGGAGGGAAAGGGAACTAGACAGCGTTTATCATTGATGTTACATTTGATTGTTGCTTTCAGTTAAACTCTTAGACATAAACATATATGCTAAACTCAAGGGGCAACAAATGTTTCAACACTCTTGAGTTAATATAATTAGCACAGTTACCTATATTTTATATGCTTTATCGGTTTAAATGTTGGCTTTTGTAGTCATTTTTAATACTTTGCAGAAGTATATTTTGTTCAGAGTATGTATGGTAGTCGTCTAAGTTTTGTCCATAAAGATATTTTCACATGGATTAAAAGACAGATCCTGTGTAAAACATCTAGCCCAGTAAATGGCACCTACTAGATGCTCATTAGATCTAGTTCCTTTGTGTATGTGTCAAACTAGATATATTAATTGATCTTCAAAGTACATATATATTTTTAAATCTTTAAAAAACTCCTGAAAGAAATTCATTGGAATTCACATAATATGTAGGGCATTTAAGTTTTGATGTTTTTTGATCTTTTGACTTAGTGACTGTTACAAAAATAATTCTTTACCAAAACAAAGATAATGTGTCCATAACTACATTGATAAATTTTGCAGAATCCAGTTGTCTTTATGAAAATCGTATAACCTAGGTGAATCCTATTAGAAGACATTATTTTAAATTTTAGTTTGTTGTGCTTGCAGTTAGTGACAAACTAGTTCGGTAAAATAGTGAAATTTGAGTACCCAGTGATGTTTCATTTTGTGTGAAATCTAAAGTGCCCTCTTCAACAGGCAAAGAAGTCTTTCACTAGCATCTCATTGAGGGATTGCCCATTCTCTCCCAGCTCTTCCCCCAAATCTTATGCAAATAGAGAGCTAAGTATTTAGATATTTTTAAATCATCATAAGTTATTTAAATAAAATGTTTATATTCTAATTTAATGTTACCTATAATTTGTAAATTTAAAAATAAAGGCGTTTTCTCTCTATTCCTAGCACTTTCTATTCCTCTTTAAGTAGACTAGTGAAACTTTCCAGCCTGAACTTCATTTTTAGTTTTTATGCAATTTTGAAAATATCTGGCATTATATGAAATTTACATGTCATTTCAGTAATTAATCTTTTCTCAATCAATATATGTATGTATATATATAGATACACAATCATGGGTCCATTAGCATTATATAATAGTTGCTAACACTAATATTAATATATATACTGCTTCCTATGAGCAAGATTACTTTTCTAAATGCTTTATATGCAGTATATTAACTCATTTAATCCTCACAACAACCCTATAGGGTAGTAGGTAGTAGTATCCCCCATTTTTCAGAGAGGAAACAGAGGCACAGAGGTATTAAGTAACTTGCCTAAGGTCATACAGCTGGTAAGTGACAGAATCAGAATATGATAACATTTATATAGTTTTAAAACTTGCAAAACCACATTATGTATTTTCTATGACTCATGGAATATGTAGCAAAAGTACAACATGCATGGGAATGATAAATACCAAGTCAGAATAAAAGTTACCTCTGGAGAACTGGAGAGGGATAAAAGATCTAGGAGGGGACTATGGATTTATAAATATTTTACTATGTTTAAAATCTGAAGCAGATTTGATAAGAGATTAAGATTTAACACAGCTGGGTGGTGGATACTTGCTCATTCCTTATGGCTTTTTTCTAAGCTTTGTTGTATGCTTGAAATCCTTCATAATAAAAAGTTTCAGTATTTAAAACATATCCTATCATTTTGTCGTTCAGCACTGTATATTTAAAAAGAAGACAGGGAAGGATTTAGTGTTATTTTGTGCTGACTTCCTTTTAAAATACAAGGAGTTTCTAAGTTAAAAAGAACTGAATTAAGAATTGTTGGCTTCTCCAGCTTCCTCTGAATTAACTTCCCTGGCCTGGGCTCTTCTCTATTGCTGCCAACCATCTGAACAGCCCTGTATCACACTCCTAGTTTCTATATCTGGCCTTACCCTAGGGTAGGAGCTCATAGGTCTGTGGATTGAACCTATTCCCTGGGAAAGGGAAAAGATCAGGAACTATTCAAATCAGTGGGGAATCATTGTTCATTGGTTTGAGAGAAGTGAAAAGAGGAGGAAAATAGAGATTTAAGATTCCTTCCTATTGTGTCACTGCCACCCATATTCCAAATAACTAACTTAAAGGTAAGCTTTGCAAAGATAGATTGCTCATAAATTTAAGGTTAATTTATAAGCACTATATTAGTTAGTAGTTCCTAAGGGGAAATTACATAGTAAATGAGATTAAATTCACTGTAGGTTCTATTTATGTAAATATTTACAGTATGCCATAAACCATTTCAATTAAATATCTACTAGCACCATGTTATCCTCTTCCTTTAATACTACAAATATTGATTGAGCACCTGTTCTACATCAGGTCCTGTTCTAGGTGTGGGGATAAGAAAAAAAAATACCTGCTTAGAGCTTCAGTTTCTTTGTATGTGTGTTTGGGACAGACAAGCAAAACAACAGTAAGATAGGAGATGATGTTAAGTGTCATCATCAGAAAAATAGAGTTAGTTTTGGAGCATGGGAGAGTGCTTACTTTTTTATTTTGAGCCAGGAGTAGGGGTGTTGGTAGGGCTTGCTGTTTTATGTAGGTTGGGGTCAGAGAAGGTTTGAACTTGAAGCAGGGGAGACAAATAAGGGGATGAGCAGTAGAGGCAGAAGTGTGCCTGGAATGTTCAAAGAATTGTAGCAGAGAAGTCCAGTGTGGCTAGAATAGAGTGATCAAGTAGAAGAGCAGTAGGAGATGTGATCAGAGTTAGAGGGTGAGAGGGCAGTTTTGTAGGGTTTTTATAGAACTTCTAGTGACTTAGGTTTTTTACTGTGTGAGATGGGAAGCCATCACAGGGTTTTTGAGTAAAGGTGTGAGATGATCTTATGTTTTAAAATGGTCTTTCCAGGCTGGGCGTGGTGACTCACATCCTAGCACTCTGGGAGGCCATGGAGGGAGGATCGCTCGAGGTCAGGAGTTCGAAACCAGCCTGAGCAACAGCAAGACTCTGTCTCTACTGAAAATAGAAAGAAATTAATTGGCCAACTAAAAAATATAAAAAATTAGCCAGGCATGGTGGCACAAGCTTGTAGTCCCAGCTACTCAGGAGGCTCAGGCAGAAGGATTGCTTGAGCCCAGGAGTTTGAAGTTGCTGTGAGCGAGGCTGACACCACAGGGCACTCTAGCCGGAGCAACAGAGACTGTCTCACTCAAAAAAAAAAAAAAAGGTCTCTCTGGCTGCTGTATAAAAAATAGACTATAGGATTACAAGACTGGAAGCAGAAATACACAGTTAGGAGGTGGTTACATAGATACAGCTAAAAAGACATGGTAGTGGCTCAAACCAAGTTGGTTAGTAGCAGCTGATGAGAAGTGATAGAATAGTTTCTTGAATTGGAACCTCCACTAAATCCCCCATTGCTAAACTCAAAAACTCACAGTGGTACTCCCTTCTGAAAATTCAAGGCCCTCACAAACTATGTCTCCAGCTTATTGCTTACTCCCTTCATATATCCTACACATTCTAACCTGACTCTATTATGTGTCTTACTGTTCCTTGACAGTGGCCCCATGCTTTATATTCAGTGCCTACCATTTCCTCTGTCAATTAAATCCTTCCCGTTTCAAATTTTCACCTTCATGAATCTTTTTCTCATTTTCACCGTTTTTCCTCTTTCCAATCAAGTGTGATCTTTTTCTTAGAATCCTGGTAGTCATATTGTATTTCATATGTTGTTTATATTTTGTCTTGTATTACTTTTATATTATTCCTCCTAATTAATTGTAAGTTTCTTTAAGGTTGTGACTTCCTTTTACTTAGTTCTACCCCTTACAAAGCCAAGCACAGTTTTGTATGTAGTAGGTGCTCAGTAAATAGTGGATGTATATATATATTTTTTAATTTTAAAAAATAGTCTTATATTACAGGAGCATCACAGAATGTAGACAAGCAAAAAGCCCCATTAAAAAAAAAAAAAACAGAGATCCTTCACTGTTAACAGTTTATATAATCATATTTCTCCACACATTTATATATATGTGTGTGTGTACACATTTTACCAGAGTGAAGTAAGTGCATATACTGTTTTATAGATTTTTTATTTTGTTAAGTCAGCCAGTTTAGTCATCTAAACTAATACTCAAGACCACATTCAAATTCTTCCCCAGTTCACCCAGAAATTTCCCCTTGCAGCTGATTTACCCAAATCAGTATCCATTCCATATTATGTTTTTCTGGTTATTAAAATTATGAAAAGATAAATGCTTATATAGAAAATTTAGAAAAATGTGGAAAAGTGAGAGGAAAAGTGGTATGCCCCATGATGGCATGTTTTAATGCCTGGCATGAAGTAGCACTCAATAAATATATGTTAAAAGGAATAATAGAAAAAAAAATCACTAGTCATCATGCTACACAAACCGAAAACTTAATATTTTGATTTCCCTTCAGTTTTGTTTTTTTAAAAAATATGAATATGTGAGTGTGTCATACACATACATATGAATCCTATTGCACAGATTTTTCTTTTACTTAACTATTAAATTGTATTTGCTCATGTTATTAACTATTCCTTAAAACATGATTTTTAATGGCTGTATAGGTTGCCATCATGTGAGTTTCAAGTTATCTCTGGTGACCATTACCCACTGATTGGGTTTTTCCAGTTTTTACTATCATAGAAGAGCATCTTGGTGAACAAGTTTGTACATAAATCTTTGACCTTGTTTTTGGTTATTTCCATAGGGCCAAGTCTTAGATGTGGAGTTACTAAATCAAAGGGAAAGCCAATTGCTTTCCAAGAGGTTATAATAAAATCTCTCCTATCGGCAGTGCTTGAGTACCTATCTCCCTGTAATTACCTCAGGTGATCAGTAAATATGCAGTTTTTAAAATTACCTGAATTTTTATTTTGGATTTAGGCTTTTCAGCAATGTGGAATGTTTGTATTAATATAATTTAAAGTTTCTGAAGGATTAAAACCTGAGATGTGTCCTTGTTTGATATGAGGTTAAACTTGCTTAATGCCATGCTCTTTTTAAAGTAACTGATTCTGTTAGCAAGCTATTAAAGTACAAGAAATACAATTTTACCTTCTACAACTGTGTTGTCCAGTAGCCAATAGTCTCACGTGAAATGAAGTTGGTCCAAATTAAGATGTGCTTTAAGTATAAAATACACAGCAGATTTCAAAAACTAATGTGAAATATATCAATATTTTACATTAATCACGTATTTTGGATACTTTGAGTTAAGTAAAATAAATTTCACCTGTTTCTTTTTTGATGTGGCTCCTAGAAAATTTTAAATTGCATGTATGGTTTTATTTCAGTTGGACAGTGCTGCTCTAGAACATGACACTTCTTTTTTATGGAGAAGAAATACAAGATTAACTTCACTGTTTTAGAAAGTAGTAAAAGATTTTTAAAAATTACATATTACATTTAAATCTGTCAGTGTTTTTCATAGTATACACAGCTTACACAAATTTTTAGTTATAAGCATTTGATTACAAACTTATTCCACTTCTTATGCTCTGAAAGAAATATGTTTAGGAGGACTTTGGGGAGGGTGTTAAATTAGGAAACTTACCTGAGGAATTGATCTCTCACCTAAAAATTGAAGGATGTGTGATGCAGTGGGATTGCAAATGCAAAGACCCTGTGGTGCAAGGGAATGTTATTGTCTGCCTTTCAAAAACTGAAAGAAGGCCTCCCCTAGAGCACGGGAAACAATGGGGGAAGGGAGGAGTATGGCTAGAGAGATAGGAATAGCTTATGGGCTTTGTTAAAGTTTTTTTAATTCAAATCTTTTACACAAGCAGGGGATTGATATGATCAGATTTGACTTTTAAAAAGATTGCTTGAGTTGGGCATTATTAAATACTATTTAGGGTGACTAGTGTAGATGATAATGGCAGTTTAGACCAGCGTGGAGTCAGAGGAGTTGAAAAGAGGTACAGATATTCCAGAATGGAGGGGTTTGTGAAGTAAAGTCATCCTTTAGAGATAGTGGAGGGTAAGGAACTTTGTCTAAGCTGTTGAAGTTTCTGGCTTAGTGACTAGGCGGATGGTGGAGCCATTCACTGAGTTAGAGAGCCCTGGAAGATGACCGGGTTTAAGGAAGAAGAGCTTGAGCTCTGTTCTTAGTAAACTCAGTTTGAGGTCTTTGAGTAATTCAGGTGGAGAGGTCTATCTAGCAGAGTTGGCTTTGCTGGGGGCTGTAGAGATAAATCTAGGAGTCCTAGAATATGGTAATTATAAGCCTTAGGTAGATGAGATTGTTTAGGGCAAGTTGAATAAAGATGAAACCTGGATACTACTAATTTAAGTGTATTTAATACTTTTGAGAAAATTTCAGTTTGTTTTTTGAAGCCTGTTTGTGTAAAAGTGAAAGTAAGGAGTAAGATCAAGTTTAAAACTTACTGTTTTGACATATGTATAATTGAGTAGATAATGTCACACATTGCTTATTTGATTCTTTGGAAACATTACTTTTTTCCTGCAGTGGAAAATAAACCGGGCTTCCTAACTATCAAACAGGCTGGAGACAGTTACAAATAGGTATTGGTATTGTTGCTACATTAATAGATCGAAAGAAAAATTATATCATTATCTCCATAAATATTGAAAAGACATTTTAAAACTCATTTCTGATTTTTTTAACAAAGCAACTTAAAAGTACTGGATAATTTCATAATATACTAAAATATATATATCTCGACCCAAAAGTCAGTAACTTAATTAAGGGGGAGTATTAGATGCCTACTGTCACCACTACTGTGAGACTTGGTATTGGAAGCATTAGACAATAAAATCAATATGGAAAAATGGAGACATGAGAATTGGAAAGAAAAAGGTCAGTCTATCCCAGTTCCCTTGTGATGTGATGTTATACAATATAAATGCCAAAAACTTTCATTTATATAAACAGTACTTGCCAGTTAGATAGGATGCAAGTGAAGACCCCTATTTACATGAGCAGAATAAAGATAAAATACCTAACTTAACAATAAATGTAACACTGTATATTGCAAATAGGCTCAGTTTTTATATTAAATAAACAATTCTGTGTTTAGGTAATAAAGGAGATCATTCCTAAGTGATTAATGAATTATTTATCACTTGCTATTCTTTAAATCATTCTAAGTGATATGTGATACTTTTCAAAGCAAAACTCCTAGGAGTAGGATTTTTAATACTTGCATACTTTTTAATGAGGCCACCGCTTTTTTTAATGAGTGAAATGAATAGTATTTCTGCCTCAACCACTCTTCCAGGTGGATTTTCTTGTGTTTTCTTCTCAGTCATTGCTTATATTTTATAGTATTTTCTGCTTTGCCTTGTTCATCTCTCATCTTAATTGTTTATCATGTGGATGCAAAAATGTTGACCTGGAGTACTAGCAAATAAAATACTTCTGCTGCAGTGACACTCAAAACCTGAAGCATTGATTTTTTTCTTAAATCTTTTGTTTTAGTAGCTATTTATAAAAAGTTTTATTTACTAAGAGATAATTTAACTCTTTTTACATGGAACTCTTTTTATACTTTTTGCTATTTTTAATAGTATCTTCATGCCTAAAAAAAATACCCAAGAGTTTCAGATATCAAAAATTCATATTTTCTCCTGCCTAAAGCCCAAACAGAATACTTGAATATTCATTACTTTTTACTTATAGTTAAGTCTCCATTTTCTCTTCTTTCCATATTTCAGATTTATTCTCCTATATCATAATGGGCCAACAGATGATGGCTCTCTGTCTCATTGGGTTTCAGAAGTTTAATTGAAGCACAGTGCAAGTGTTATACCTAAATAAAAAGTTCAAATTACCAGTGACATTTCTTTCTGGAAGTAGAGGAAGTTTGTTGTTGTTGCTGCTGTTTGCACATTCATTTTCATCTGTGAGTAAAACTATGATTTTTTTTTTTTCTGGAATCAGGGTGTCTGTTGCCCAGGTTGCTGGCCTGATCATAGCTCACTGCAGCCTCAAACCCCTGGGCTCAAGCGATCCTCCCAGCTCAGCCTCCCAAGTAGCTGGAACTATAGGCATGAACTGTGCCTAGCTGTGATTAATTTTTTAAGCATGGTTTTATATTTCTAAGAATTTGATAACATTTAAATGTATACATAATTATAAGTAAAGCTTAAAAAAGAATAAACAAAATTTTTGGAAGCTTCCTAGTTAGTAGGAAGTAGTAATTAGATATTTCTAAAATGGAATTTCCCGCATCTAGAGCTGTCTGAAATACCTATTTAATGTTTCAAGGATTGTTGCAGTAAATGTTTTTTGGGATTTTTTTTTGTTTTTTGAGACAAGATCTTTCTTTGTTGCCCAGGCTGGAATGCAGTTGCATGATCATAGTTCATTGTGCCGTTGAATTCCTGGGCTCAAGCGATCCTCTTGCCTCAGCCTCCCTAGTGGCTTGGCCTACAGGTACATGCCACCACACCCAGCTAATTTTTTTAAAAAAATTTTTGGTATAGACAGGGTCTCACCATATTGCCCAGGCTGGTCTTACTCCTTTTCCCTTGGCCTCCCAAAGTGCTGGGATTATAGGCATGAGCCACCATATCTGGCCTCAGGTTTCATTTTAAGAAAAATATTGAAGATTTAGTGTTGTGAACTCCTTGTTTTTGAAATCTTAAGAATGTTAAATTTCTTAGTGATATTCTCAGATAAATGTGTACAACACAACTTTAAAACAATATTTACACAATGAAATCATTGTAAGGGAAAATTTTCTATAAGAAAAAGTACTATTGCAGTTATTTACCTGTATCAATGAGTTCAGCAGTTCAGAACTCAGAATATGGAGCTATTATGTTATTATACAGTTATAAAGTCCAGTGATATTCTCTGGGAGCTTGACACAGTGGTTCTCAATCTGGGTTAATCCATTGGTATCACCTTTGAAACTTTTTTAAAACTACAGATGTTTAGGTCAACCCATTCTGTTAAAAAAATACAAAGCTAAAGTTGAGAACCATTGGTTTATAGCCTCATAGAGGAGAAAAACATGGAAACAAATGTGATTCATTGTATTAAATGTAATAGGTGCATATAAAGAAGGAAAATTAATTCAGACAGCATGACATAATGGAAAGCACACTGGCTTTGATGGTAGAGCCCCACTTTTCATGCTTTTTCTGGGACCATAAACACCTACCTATCTCTTCATCTGTAAAATGGGTTTTTTGTTTTGTTTTTTTCTTCTCGAGACAGGGTTTCACTCTGTCACCCCAGCTAGAGAGCAGTGGCATCATCATAGCTCAGTGCAACCTCAAACTGCTGGGCTCAAGGGATTCTGCTGCCTCAGCCTCCTGAGTAGCTGGTGCTGTAGGCGCAAACCACCACTCCCAGCTGATTTTTCTATTTTTTGTAGAGATGGGATCTTGCTCTTGGTCTTGCTCAGGTTGGTCTTGAACTCCTGACCTATAATCCTCCTGCCTTGGCCTCCCAAAGTGCTAGGATTACAGGCGTAGGCAACTGCACCCAGCCTAAAATGAATTTTTGAGATTAAACTGGATAGTGTATGAATAAGCACCATGTACAGTACCTATCACATAGTAATTCAATAAATAGAGGTGATTTCACTTACCCAACCTTCACAAAAAACTGAATAGGGTTTTGAATGATTAGTAAATGGATTCTCTGGACAAATAAGAACAGTAAATTAAAAGAAATAGCATGTATGACAACTTGGAGATAACATGGTGCCGGTGGAGGAACCAGAGGTAGTTTTGTCTGGCTGGAGCAAAGGGGGAGTATCTTAGCCATGTTGGCTGCAGTAATCCTGGCCAAAAAGAATGAGGCCCTGAAGTAAGATATTGGTCATGAGGTGTTAAAACAAGTACAGTAAGAGATGTTAAGGGGTTAGAACCTTGTGGTTGATTTAATTTGTGGGAGCGAGGTGGTAAAGGGGGAGCAGTCAGCAGTAACAATCAGATTTCTGGACTTAGAATTCAGAATATTGTATAGGAACAAGTAGTTTCTGTTTGCTTTTTGAGTAAAGG
The DNA here is from genome assembly GCA_008086735.1 of Cheirogaleus medius. Classification (NCBI taxonomy): domain Eukaryota; kingdom Metazoa; phylum Chordata; class Mammalia; order Primates; family Cheirogaleidae; genus Cheirogaleus; species Cheirogaleus medius. The sequence goes on along the minus strand of VBSM01002608.1, from coordinate 124,512,109 downwards.
TAGACTTCAGTTCTGGACTTGGAGAATATGAGATGTCTCTGGAACAGGCACAGGTAGAGATGTTTTTAAAAGGTATTTGGGCAGACAGATCTGGAGGTCTTGCAGCCTGCAGATAGATAAGGTTTGGGATTATGAACATATAAAAACAAAAGGAGGATGAAATTTCTCAGTGATAAGAATGTAGAAAAGCCAAGGCCTGCTGACAGTTATGAGGCAAGCAGGGGAAGCCAATCCATTGAAGGAGAAAGAATCAGATACAGTAAGTAGGAGGAGAATCAAAAGAGAATGCCTTGGCCGAGCGTGGTGGCTCACACTGTGATCCTAGCATTCTGGGAGGCCAAGGCGGGCAGATCGATTGAGCTCAGGAGTTCCAGACCAGCCTGAGCAAGAGCGAGACCCCCGTCTCTACTTAAAAAATAGAAAGAAATTAGCTGGACAACTAAAAAATATATATATAAAAAAATTAGCCAGGCATGGTGGCGCATGCCTGTAGTCCCAGCTACTCAGGAGGCTGAGGCAGAAGGATTGCTTGAGCCCAGGAGTTTGAGGTTGCTGTGAGCTAGGCTGACACCACAGCACTCTAGCCCAGGCAACAGAGTGAGACGCTATCTCAAAAAAACAATACCTTTCTAAATGCTTTTTTGCTTAAAAATGTATGTTAGATACTTTCTCCTATAAGTTATATATGAATAGCTTTATTTTTAATGGCTGTACTTTTTATTTACCTGCTTCCTTATTGATAGATAAATTGTTTCAGTTGTTTTTTTTTAATGGAACATACAATACAGGAATTAACATTTTCATGGAAATATCTTTGCATACTTGCATGATGCATCTGTAGGATATATCCTTGCAGATGAAATTGCTTAATCAAAAAAAAGTGCATTAAAATATTTGATATATTACTAAATTGCCATAGGATATGTGAGTTCATATGTACTCCTACCAAAAGGATCTTTTAGAGAGCTTTTACATTGTCGACACTCCGCAAAAAAATGTTAGCAAACCTAAACAATTGGGTAAAAGTGTAAGAAGTCAAAGTGAAAATCATTAGAATTTGCTAAAATATTTATGTTTTGTGTAATATGTGTGTTTAAAAAAAAATTTATCCTCAGAGTGGCTTGCTTCCTAGATTGAGGGTAGTATGAATTTAAAGAAAAATAAATAGTATTTTTCACGTATTACTTTTATGCAAAATTCCATAAAGAGAAAAAGAACATTTTGTCAGATTAGTTCATTGAAATAGCATAATTTCAGAATGAGTTTTGTCCTTATAAGTACCAGATCAAGAAGGAGTTCTTTGCTTAAAGAACTCTTCTTTTAAAAGAAGCCCTGTTCCTTCCTCTTGTATACTGAAAGCAATAATTGGATTTAAAGGAATTGGATCAGAAGGAATGAGAATAGTTTTTTATACTTTGGAATAGAACCTATTTCTGGTTTGTAAAATCAATTTAGGGGGTCATGACCAGCTTTTAAGAAAAAATGAAATATAACTAAAAATTAGAATTTACAGAAAGCAAGGGTAAATATTTTGATGAAACTTTTTTAATGTTGTCATCATTTAAAATGTATTTCATCTGTTGGTCACAGGAAAAGTATGAAAAAATCTACTTTATATGGCAAGCTAAGCTAATTCTCAAATCATTTCTAACTAAAGGTATCTGGTATGTTGCAAATAATAAATGTTATCTATTAATATTTTTTTTCTTTTACCCTTTAGCCTTTCTACCTCTCAGGAAAAAGTAAAACTTTAAACCAAGCAAAAACACCATTAAAAGGTCAACCAGAAATCTGTTTGCTACAGAATTCCTTCCATAGTTTTCATGGGGTTGATAGAAGTAGACCCACTTGTGGCATTATCTGTATATACCTCACAAACATGTACACTTATGAGTACTATTTTGGAATGTGTTCATATTTGATTTTTCAGATATACAAAGCTTTTGTTTTATGATAATTTTCCCTAGAATGTCATTGTGTGTTATTACCTGTGGATCATTTATGGCTATTCTTAAGCCTGGTTCATTGTGTGGTTTCCTTCTGTCATTTCACATGCCTCTAGGTCATCTTTTTCTCTGATTGCTGAGTGGTCAGAGAACAAATTAAAGTAAAACTAATAGCACTTGGCAAAGACTTAATTTGTGACGTGAATCTGCTATTATGTAGGTCATATTTTAAATCCAAATTTGTGAGGTTTTTTTTTTTTTTTGAGACAGAGTCTCACTTTGTTGCCCAGGCTAGAGTGAATGCCATGGCGTCAGCCTAGCTCACAGCAACCTCAATCTCCTGGGCTTAAGCGATCCTCCCGCCTCAGCCTCCTGAGTAGCTGGGACTACAGGCATGCACCACCATGCCCGGGTAATTTTTTCTGTATATATTTTTAGTTGGTCAATTAATTTCTTTCTATTTTTAGTAGAGACGGGGTCTCACTCAGGCTGGTTTCAAACTCCTGACCTTGAGCGATCCGCCCGCCTCTACCTCCCAGAGTGCTAGGATTATAGGCGTGAGCCACCACGCCCGGCAAATTTGTGAGTTTTAGATTATGCAGGACATTGTTTGCTTACTTACTAGCTTAGATAATTCTAACTGCATTTGTGTGCAGTTTCATAACCTTTCTAGAGAAAGATACTTCTTTCTCTAAAAGGTGAGTTGGCTCTCATAGTAGGCGGTTATAACACAGAGAGCAATGCTGACAGAGGAAGAGCAACTATAAAAGTGTACATTTTTAGATTCAGACTAGAGAGATGTCTTTGGTTTTGAAAGTCCACACAGTAGTTTATTTTATATTTTGGGTTTTGGAGGATTTTTTCCTTAGAATACCATGGACTCTTGAGGTTTAGCTTATCAGTCTTGACCAAAATGCTAATTTAAAACTTTACAGCAAGAAATTTATTTTAAAGTGTGTCAGCTGTTACTGTCAGCTGATTGCAAAATCTTCTGTGAGAAAATTTTCATGAAGTACTAAATAAAGTTGCTGGGGAGCAGAGAATGAGAGCAAGAGAAATTTTGTTGGACTATCCAGAGTAGCATCATACTCTGGTGGCACTAGCTGACGCCTCCAGTTATGCTGAGGAATTGTCTCAAAGCAAATATTCATGTTAGCCAGGCACAGTGGCTCACGCCTATAATCCTAGCACTGTGGAAGGCAGAGGCGGGAGGATTGCTTAACCTCAGGAGTTCAAGACCATCCTGAGCAAGAATGAGACCCTATCTCTACTAAAAATAGAAAAATTAGCCCGGTGTGGTGGCATGTGCCTGTAGTCCCAGCTACTCTGGAGGCTGAGGCAGGAGGATCACTTGAGCCCAGGAGCTTGAGGTTGCAACTGCACTCTATGAAGTGCAACAGAGTAAGACTCTGTCTCAAGAAAAATAAATAAATAAATAAAAATTCATGTTAGTAGATCTTTTAAAAAGTCACTACAAATTTTTGTTGTTTAGCTGGGGGTATTTTTTCCCAGCTTGCATATAGAGTACTGTCCTGTCAACATATTTTTTCTTCTGACATGTTACAGCACAAACGACTGGATTTGTTTTCTCTCACATTCATTACATTTTGGGCCAGTCTCCCTCAGATTCCACTTATTTACCTTGATTAAACTTGGATATTTCCTTATTCGATGGAGCACTAAGAGACCAGAAGTAGGGTTATAGAAATCTAATTGAAGAGAGGGTGGCATGGGGTACAGTTCATGAGTGGTTGGTAGAATAAATGCCCCAACGAGAATGTATTTCATTCACTCCCTCCCATGAGCCAGGCCCTGAGGATGGAGTGGTAAACAACAGAGGCCTGTGCTTGCACAACATTTACAGTCTTTTGAGCTGAAGTAAAGAAACTCTTGCAGGAACAGTTTCAGTGGATTGATAGGATGGAAACCAGATTGTGTTGGTTTGAGGAGTATGTGGGAGGCTATGAAGTGGAGATAGTGAATAGATATGTCCCTTTTGAGAAGCTTGGTGATAAGGAGGAGGAGAGCTGGAAGGGCACAGAAGGGAGGGTTTTTGTTTTGTTCTGTTCTGATTTGTTTTGAGGATGGAAGAGTCTTGAGCATTTATGGGCTGAAGAGAAAGCATCAGTATTGATGCAGAAATTCAAAAAACCCCTGAGCAAGCAATTGAGAAGGAGAACAGAAGGTCCAGGGATTATCTGTAGACAAGATTGTGGATATGAGCAAGATCTTTGTGAAGGGACACGAAATCAATGTAGATTCTGCCTTTTAGATTCTATTTTCATTGTAAAGTTTCAGGGATATGAGGATAGAAAATTAGAGTGGCTAATTTATTTTGCTACTATACAATAGGAGCAGAGAGTACTAGGGAAAAAAATGTTTTCCAAGGGCTAATGCATCTGTCCTCATTGCTGCTTCTGCTTCGTTGCCCTTGTTATCAATAGTTAACCAATGTTATTTATTCTTTTTTAAGTGAAGTACCTGTTGGGAAAAATAGCTAGTAAATTCTCTAATATGGTCAGTTGATATGATAAGTTAAAAGTAAAACAATCTAATTTTTAAATTTATCTTGTTCAATTTTTACATGAAGTTATCCAAACACAAACAAAATGATGTTATGGATTTGTGTAGAAGGTTAAAATGTTCAGTAAAAGAAAATCTTTTTATGGGAAAAAGCCACCTTCTATTAAGTAGAAGCCACCTTTTTGAAAGCCACCTTCTATTAAGTAACTCTTATTGCTGCTTAACAAGATAATTAGCACTTGAAGGGTGAAGGTATGTTGCTGCTCATGTAATTGACATTATGTATATGATGTTTATACTTCTGCTAAACAACCTTAATGACATCAAAACCAGGAAGACAAAAAATTTTGTTGTCACCATGCAGTCTGGCTTTTAAAGGGTGATCAATTTAGGAATAAAGATATTTTGCTGCTTATTTTCATTTTTTGCTCATATTTGGTACTATGTACATTAATATTGAAACAAGAGATTTGCTTGCATTTTTGTTGGATGTATAGTACTTTCTCAACTTATAAAAATCTCTTTCCAAATTACTGTGGAAGTTTCAGAAACCTTTTTCTGAATAACTCAGAAATCTTTTAGTTAGAATATTTATAATTCTATTTGCTGTCAGTTGTTTCTGCAATATTTAAGACACTTATCAAATATTTGATTAGCTTGTGATTAATTCACCACTTACTAGCTATGCTAACGTGAGAGATAAAACTCTTTAAGCTTTTATTTCTTTATCTGTAAAATGAAGATAATTTCTACCTCACATGAGAGTATGAAGACTAAATGAGATAATTCATGAATGCTCTTCACATAATATTGGCACATAGTAAGTACTACTTTAATATTGACATTGGTGTAAGCAGGGAGTGAAAACACATGAATGATACTATTTATTTAACAGATGTCTTAAATAATACTTCATCATATTATACAGTTGATGATATATTTACATACAATTGGCATGTCCGATATCTTGTTTTTCAGTTAACAAGTTAATCATGGGATCTTTTAAAAATATTTCAGCTGTAGGATTGTGGGAAGTTTAAATAGCCTTAAAGTTTGCAGCCTCTGTTGAAAGGAGAATGATAGTCCTAAAAAACAAAGAAACAACAACAAAAACCTTTTCTCAATTCTTTACTAAAAGTTAGGGGCTCTCCCTGTATTTGTTAGCTTCTATTGAGCTAATATGTGAGGACAAACCACCCAAAAAGAAAAAATAAAAACGATCATTTTTGTAGGTTTCTTTAGAGCTGTGAAAACTTCTGAGACATCTAGATATATTGAAAACCAAAGCGTACTTACCTTTGGCCAGGTATGGTGGCTCAGGCCTGTAATCCTAGCACTTTGGGAGGCTGAGGCAGGAGGGTCACTCAAGGTCAGGAGTTCAAGACCAGCCTGTGTAAGAGCAAGACCCCATCTCTACAAAAAAATAGAAAAATTAACTGGGCATGGCTGAGTGCTCCTGTCATCCCAGCTACTCGGGAGACTGAGGCAGGAGGATCACTTCAGCCCAGGAGTTTGAGGTTGCAGGGAGCTATGATGACCCCACTACACTCTAGCCCAGGAGACAGAGCAAGACTCTGTCTCAAAAAAAAAAAAAAAAAAAAGGAAACTGAAAGTTAATTAAAATCCAAATCTTCATGTGGCTCAGAGGAAGGGCTCTTTCTTCTATTTCTTTATAACTCTTAAGCAGAATTGTAGGCTGGGCAGATTTGTTGACAGTACATTTTGACGTTACCTTAGAATTCTCATAAGGATATTACAGTAAAGATTTTGAAAAATCTGAATTGTACTACCAGGCAACATTTGTGATGTAAATTGATGTTGTTGATTATTTATGTAACATTTTCATACATTTTTGTAAAGAAAATATTTTCTTTTTTTCTTCACTCACCCTAGTGATTTATTTAATGAGTGACTGACTAATTATAAACCTCAGACATATTGTGGTAAAAAGGTAGTGATTACTTTTTGTGATCCATTAAATATACCTTGCTACTGTAGTTTGTACTTTTGAAGTCAATAGCATAACTTCAGATACAGTTGTTTGTCTTTCTTTTCCCCTTTCTTACCACCATCCTTCTTGCTTGTGTGCTCCTCCACCTCATATCCCAGTCCCTGTAAAAGTAAGTTTGGAGTGAAAAGTCCTGGGTAAAGCTGGATTGTATAATCTGGGCGTCTATTTATCTGACCTTGAAAAGTGATGTACACGTTGATACAACTGGACTCGTGCTTTGTAAAGAATGGGAGTTTCTCCCTGGAGAGCAGTGTGGGCTGTAAGCTTTTAACTTGTCAGAAGGAACTCTCAATGTTTGATTCTGGGGAGATTCCTAGAGGGTCTCTTACTTAGAGACACAGACACCATCGCCACCACCACCTAACGTGTGAGCCCAAGGACCTTTAGACTGTGTGTGGATCATGAAGGGTAGGATGGGTGGCAGGGGTTAACTATCTCTTAGAGGAATATGTAGGGAATGCCCTATATATTTCCCACATGTGAAGAACCCTTTCTAACCCGATCAGGCACCTTCCCATAAGCTTTTATTCTTTTGGTCATTCCTTCAACTGGATAGAACTACAGCCAGTTTACTTCAAGATATTGGTGAGGACTTCTGGATTGCATTTTTCTATTTCACTTCAAAACCTCTATCTTTTAACAGACTAATAATGGATCCCTTGAGTTGGTTTAGAGGCTGTGGGCTCAGCCTTCAACCTTGGGTTCAGATTCCATTTGTTATCAGACCCCACCCCCCTGCCAAGCCTATGAATTTATATAGTTATATAAGTTTTATATTTTCTAGGGATTGGTTATAAAATAAGCAATAAAGTTAACTTCATGTATCTTTAATATGATTACAAATATTTTTCTTTTTTTTTTTTTGAGACAGAGTGTCACTCTTTGCCTGGGCTAGAGTGCTGTGGCGTCAGCCTCCCTCACAGCAACCTCAAACTCCTGGGCTCAAGCGATCCTCCTGCCTCAGCCTCCCGAGTAGCTGGGACTACAGGCATGCGCCACCATGCCTGGCTAATTATTTTTTTATATATATATATATTTTTAGTTGGCCAATTAATTTCTTTCTATTTTTAGTAGAGACGGGGTCTCGCTCTTGCTCAGGCTGGTTTCGAACTCCTGACCTTGAGTGATCCTTCTGCCTCGGCCTCCCAGAGTGCTAGGATTACAGGCGTGAGCCGCCACGCCCAGCCACAAATATTTTTCTTAAGTGACTTATTCTTTCAGTTACCTTTTAAAATATAGGGAATCATGTGAATGTTTGTGCTAACTAAGCAAACATTGACTTACATTTTCTTATGGGTAGATTATGATTTGAACCACAGACTTGGTGAAAGTTAAAATGTGATGATAGTTGATAATTTACTGAGTGCACAGAATGTGCCAGGTGCTGAAGGTCTGGTGTGGTTTTAGTAGATATTGTCAAACAGTTTTCTAAGTACGTGTACCAATTTACACTCACACCAATAAAGTATGAGAACCCCAGTTGCTCCACATTCTTGCCCAAAGTGGCTGTGGATAGAATCATTTTGTTTTAATTTTAGCCATCCTAGTGGGTATATAGTGGTATCTTGTTGTCATTTTAATGTGTATTTTTCCCTGGTGACTTTTCATGTTTATTGGTCATTTGAAAATCCTCTTAGAGGATTTTCTTAGAGGACCAAATAGTCTTAGATAATTGTTGGCCTCATTCCATCTTTCTTTCCTCTGCCTTCCCAAGTCCATTTTGCCTTTCAACCCCAGAGCTTACAACCTACAGACTCATCATCTTCTCTTTTCCATGACCATTTTAGATTTGTGGCTAGAAGTCATTAAGCAAGTGCAGCTTCTCTTTTGGTGAAAGATTAATCCTGAATCACCTTCAATGTCACCCTGACTGCTATGCCCTGGCACCCTGGCTGCTAATCTGGCACAGTGCTCAAAGTCTGCTGCTTATTGTTATTGGACTTCAGGATTTTCCCTCTGATCCCTTTGTATCAGACCTCCTCTATCAGAATTCCCAAACCCAAACCCCTTTGATTTTCCTGGTTTATAGCCCTGAAGGTCTGCTTTGGCTTGCACTTTTAACTACTGCTATTCACCTATATTCACCCCTAGTGTCCTTATAAGGATGTGATTTCTCAAGGATGTGAAATCTCCTAAGTACAGGAGGCCTGCCCAAATTCTCTTTGTGCTCTGACTACTTCTAGGATACCCTGTTTACTACCTGATCATGAGATCCTCATGTCAACTATTTGTGTGTACTATGGCTTGAATGTTCCCTGGCTGCCAATACGTTAGCCCTGTTGTTTACTCCCCTCCAAAAGGTCTTAGAATAAGCAGACATAAAAATGGAAAGTTGAATACAACCCTCTACACACACATTTGTTCAGGTTATAAAGAAATTAGGCAACTGTTTGGGACTCTTATGGTGCAGATGGAGTAAGTAGTCAATTAAGAAGGATGAAGAAATATTTATTGAGTTTGCTATGTGCCAGGCATAGTATTAAAATAGCTTTATCCATCCTTTTTTTCCCCTTATTAAGTAGGAGCAGCTGTTTAAACCCTGTATTTTCTGTGTTAAAAATTAAAAAGTAGATTATCTAAGTTAAACTTAATTTGTAAATTCATTATAAAAGTAATACTTCAATTAACATAAGGCTTCTTTTAAGTTAAGTTGGACTGGGCATAGAGGAACTTTCTGTAAAGTTTTGAGCCTCCAACACATTGGTTGGTTGGCTGAAACTTAGAAGCAGTGGTACTCTCTTAGGTTTCTGAAGAGTGAACTGAGCCAGAGCCAAGACCTGCTGAAGAGGAACATGCAGTAACCCAAGTACTTCTCATCAATAGGTGACTCAGTTTTGAGAAATATTTCATCTTTAGTCTGGAAGGCTGATATACCTGTCTCACCTGTAAGGGAAAATAAAGTACTTTGCCAATGTATAACAGGAAGAAAAACTACTTTCTGAGTTGTTGCTTTGGTGACAAAGTTCCTAACTCAGGTGTTTGTATTTGCATTAACATCCGAGTTTGAAATAGTCCTTGAACCAATAAATTATTTCATTTTTCAATCAGTGAGAGGTTTTGGAAAAAGCAATAGGTTAACCATAAACAAATTCTGCTAGAAAAAAAAATCACGCATGGCTTTAAAAAAATAAGGTATTATGAGAATGTAAAATGGCACAACCACTCTGGAAAATAGTTTGGCAGTTTTTTGCAAAACTAAACATGCACTTACCATGGTACCCAGCCATCACACTCTTGGGCATTTATCCCAGAGAAATGAAAAATTATGTTCACACAAAAACCTGTACATAAATGTTCATAGCATTCTTATATATACTATTATATATGTGTATGATTATATTATATATATGCTATCGGTATTATATATACACACATACACTAGATATATGTACACACATATATACACTATTTAAAATAGAAAATGCTAGAAACAACCAAAATGTCCTTAAGTGGGTAAATGGATGAACAACCTTGTATATATCTGTACAATGAAATACTACTCAGCAATAAAAAGGACTGACCTATTGATATATGCAACAACCAGAATGGACCACAAGAGCATTATACTGAGTGAAAAATAGTTAACCTCCAAGGGTACATACTTCATGATTTCATTTACATGACACTCTTAAAATGACAAAACTATGGAGATGGAGAACAGATTAGTGATTGCCAGGGGACAGGGATAGAGGTGTGAGTAGTTCTGTATCTTGATAATGGTGGTAGTTCCACAAGTCGGTATAGGGGAAAAAGTTGAACAGAACTACACACACAAATAAATATAAGTTTTTTTTTTAATGGTAAAAACTGAATAAGGTCTGTTAATAGTAATGTACCAATACTGTCAATTTCCGAGTTTGCTCTTGTATTAGAGCTATATAAGATGTCACCGTTAGTAGAAGCTGGTTTAAAGGATTTAAAGAATGCACAGGAATCTATATTATTTTCACAGCTTTCTTATACTCCGTTATTTCAAAATAAGTTTTTAAAATAAAGTATATTATACTCCTATGTTAATGGCAGCATTATTCACAATAGTCAAAAGATGGAAACAACCCAAGTGTCCATCAGCAGGTGAATGGATAATCGTATATGTACATGCAATAGAATATTATTCAGCCTTAAAAATGAATGAAATTCTGATGTATGCTATAACTTGGATAATTTTTGAAGACTTAAATGAAATAAGCCAGTCAAAAAAGGACAAATATTGTATGATTCCACTTACACGAGGTACCTAGAGTTGTCAAAATTCATAGAGACAAAGCAGAATGATGGTTGCAGGAGCTGGAGGGAGAGGGGAATGGGTGGTTATTGTTTAATGGGTACAGAAGATATTTTGATATTTAGAAGATAAGATAAATTTTTTGAGATAAATGTGATAGTTACTAAACAATGTGAATGTAGTTAATGCCACTGAATTATACACTTAAAATGATAAATTTTGTTATGTATATTTTACCAGTTTTGTAAAGGTGTTATTGTATAAGTAACACATTTATTCTAAAATAAGCGTATTTAAATGTAAACATATAAATCTCTTTGCCTTTAATTTTTTCTTTTTGACATAATCACAAACTTATAAAAAGCTGCAGGTTAAATAAAAATCTTTTTTCTAGAACAATTTGAGACTATGTTGCCAACCTGATGTCCTATCACTAAGTATTTCAATGTGTGTTTCCTACAACCAAGGACATTCTTACAGAAGTCCAAGATTACCACCAAAATCAAGAAATTAACATCAGTAGGTACACTGCTGCTATCTAATTCTTTGTACTCTATTCAAGTGTCACAATCATCCCAATAATGACCTTTATAGAAAGGGGATCCAGTAGAGATCAAGTATTGTGTTAACTTGTCACATCTCTTTATTCTTCTTCAATCTGAAACAGTTGTTCAGTCTTTACTTTCATGACCTTGATTCTTCTGAAGATTATAGGTCAATTATTTTGTAGACTTTCTCTCAATTTGATTTTGTCTGAAGTTTTCTCATGAATTCAAGTTATATATTTTTGACAAGAATATTTGAGAACTGATCTTGTATTCTCATTGCATCTCATCAGGTGGTACATAATTTCAGTGTTCCCATTACTGACGATATTCACATTGATCGCTTGATTAAAGTAGTGTCAGGCTTCACACTATAAAGTTACACTTTTACCCTTTGTAATTAAGTATATTATGGGGAGGTACTTTGAAACTATGCAAATATCCTTTTCCTTATCTAGCTTTCATTTTATCTACTTACATGTTTATATATGTGAGGACTCAGTTTATTCAGTGGGTTATAATCCATTATTATCTTTATTTTGATGCTCAAATTTTTCCTGATTTGGCTAGTAGCAGCCCCTACAAGCTGGTTTTAGTGTCCTTTTGACATGTCCTAATCATTCTGAATGCTTTTAAATTTTAGAAAAAGGAATCGTGCAATTAATGGCTGCATTATATGCTATTGTAGGGATATAACATAATTTGCTTACATAATCCCTTTGGAGCATTTTATTTCAGATTTCTTTAAAAAGGAATTTGCATAGTATGGCTAGATTACCTTCTGGAAGCCTTGCAACAATTTACACTCCCACCAGTAGCATGTGTGGGCAAGGGTCCTTTTCTCCACACTCAATCATTAACAATTGCAGAGTGTTTTTAAATAATAGGAACTTCATAATTAGAGAGCGACTGTTAGAAGTCAAATTACCTTGTACACTAAGCATTAGAAGGGGTCATCAGGACACTAGATGAGAAGAAAATAGGATTTATATTTGTCTTTGACTATTTTTTCCTTTTTAAATCAGCAGAAGAGTATCTCAGAGCTAAAGCAATTATTTCTTTCTTTATGGTACTGATTTCATAAGGAAGATAATTTAAGGTAGATATATGGATTCTTTACAATGGATTCTTTTACTTTTTTTGTGACTTGCTCATTTCTTTCAGATGACTCTCAGTGACTAACCAGTCATTTACCTCAAAGATCCTTTTCAAAATTTTAAAACCATTTTTTACTAAGCAGCTGTATGAATGAACTTTGGGGAAGTTACTCATCAGCGGGCTTCATTTTCTTCATCTCTAAATTAAATTATGTGGTTTCTAAGGTACCTTCATCTAAAACTGGAAGATCTTAAATTTTATTCTGAGAATTGGAAGAAAGTGACTTTTCTAGTTTGCAAAACTGGTTGGATTTTCTTGTAAATGTTTCCCTCACATATCTAACTTGGCAAATATGAGTTGTATAAGTATCGATTCATTATTTATAGACTGGTTTTATTCTAGGACTTGGGTTGCTAGTCCTCACTTTGCTTTAAATGTTAAGTCTGACTTGTGGCACTTTTGACTCCTTAGCACAGAGGAACAGAATAACCCAGACAGATTCCATTTAGGGTTTAGGGAAGGATAACTATTAAGGGGTAACATGAGAACACAACTGTCCTTTGTATTGATAGAACAGTTGTTATCTTAGTTGTAGTGATTATTACTCTAATCAATATATGTGATAAAATTTTATAAAACTACAGGCACACACACACACACATACACACATATGGTGAAATCCAAACAAGATCTGTACCTGACTTAATAGTATTGTACTAATGTCAGTTTCCTGGTCCGACCATATACCATGGTTATTTACTACATTACCATTGGGAGAAGCTAGGTAAAATATACATGAGATCTCTTCTATTTTTGTAACTTCTTTTGAGTCTTAAACTATTTCAAAATTAAGTTATTAAAAACTGATTTGGGTCAAATAAGCGTTGAAAAGCAAAGTGAAGAAAATATAGCCGATATTAATTAATTTAATTTATTTTTATGTCTTTTATTAAAAACTCATACAAATCCATAAGGCAAGCACTGAGTCCTCATTGAATTTGAAAGAGAACAGAACAAGCCAGTATCCTAGAGAGAACTTTATAGGTGTACTTTCGTTAAGTATTAAATTTTCCGGAACCTCCAAATTTCATTAATGTACTACCAGTGTCCTTGGTACCATACACTAGAATAGAGAATTTTTTTTCCCAGTATATTTATAGCTGTGTAAAGTAATTTCACCTAAAAGAAAAATAGTTTAAAAGATACAAAACGGAGCAGTGTAAATTTGCATTGTTTTAAAGTAGCTTTGAGAGAATTTTGAAAGATCTTGTTCTATGTAATCTGTCCCCTCCAAAAAAAAATCTTTTCTTTTTTACAGGTGTAAATTAATTATTTGAAAGCAGCTGAACAATGGAGCCAGACATCATTC
>VBSM01002608.1:124482768-124498292 GCA_008086735.1 Cheirogaleus medius | reverse complement strand
TACTCCAGGAACCCCCAAAATGCACAGTGTCCCTTTAACAACTTCCAAAGGAGCAGTTGCTAGTGGCCATTTACAGGAATCAGCCACTTCAGTTCAGGTATTTTCTAATTTTCTCTTATATATGGGATATTAATTGCTGTGGAGGCTTCTAATTCACCTTTTCAAAAAATATTTTTTCAACTGAGTACCTGTTCATCTCATTATGATATAATGCTTGCCTGATTTGTAGATTAGTTACATTTTTCACAACCTTTTGGAAAACTACAAAGAGAGAGCGTCCTTTAGTAAAGCTTGGTAAGATTTTTCTTTATCTCAGTGAATTTCTTTAATATTTATAGAAATTCATCGACTTTGGATTTTTGGTAATTATAAATAGCACTTTTGCAAAAAATGATTTATTAGCTAATTAACTATTCCAGTAATTCTTCAGCTTTTACCTTTACAGTGATTTTTTTAAAAGCTTAAGCTGAGATTTAGAAAGTTTTTAAGCTTCAGGGGAAAAAAAATCTGTTAATTTTGTCCATCAAAGATCTCAGAGATTGAAGTACAGGAGAAAGCAAGCAAAATTTGAAACCTCATCCTGTTGTGAAGGCTGTACTGAATTGAGAAATAGAAAAAGAATTAGGAAAAAAAAGCAGATTCGAACCTCATAATTTAACAGCTACTGAAAGACTTGGGGTAAGAGTATGAGATGAATTAAGATTTAGATCTAAGATAAGTATGGCTATAGGTTGACTTGTTGTGATCGTGTTTATTTTCTTATAATTTCTTGCAAATGTACACATAGATTTATTCTTCCTAGGGAGTAGGTGTGTCAGGCAGAATACTTTTACTCCTTAGCTCTTGTACATTATCCTTTCTGGTTCAGTTTCTTTCAGAGAAGATGCATTAAGATTTATTTTTACCTAAATTAGCCGCTAGAGTTATAGCTTAATATCCAGGTTGTTCCCCAAGCCAGAGTTGTACCCTCTGCTAGATTTTACCTTTCTTTAACTCCAGGGGTGTGGAAGAGGGCACTCCCTTGAAAATCATTGCTTTATACTGAAAATTGATTTATATAGCATGTGGTTCACAGGCTTATTTTAAAGATACTGTGAATAAAATCAGCATCTATACACATCATTTTCAATTAAAAATATTTTCATAGTCTTTGTTAGTTGAAATGATTACACATTGTTACTTTGATACATTAAGATATTAGGGAAATTATGGTATTTCCATTTGGTGTGCACAGTTAATCACTTTTCAGTTGGCTTTGGGTGTCCGAATAGTTTAATTTGCTAATTCAATTATTACATTGTTTGGCTAATGTATATTATTCTGTTGAGTGATTTATTATTGAGGCAGAAACTTGCAATTTTAAACAAGAAATGAACTAATTATAATGCTAAATGAGGACTGTTGGTTTTGACCTAACTGTCCCTTTTCCTATTAAGTTTCATCTCACTAGAGTATAGGGTGACACTGGTATTGGATGATCTTTAATTTGTAGTCTTAGAACTTTTAACATCATCAGATAATGAATTTTTAAAAGTATGACCACTTCAGATAGGAATTTCTTGCATCATACAAGTTGATTGAGGTTATTTATGTATAATTTAATAACTGGATGTAGGAGGTAATAAAACCCCTGGGCTTTGTGGTATCTAACAGATCTGAGTTTGAATCTTGACCCAACCATGTAAAAGTTACATAATTTTGGATAGGTTACTTTTGAACTCAATTGTATATAAAAATAAGGTAATAGCTACTTCAAATAATTCTTGTGAAGATAAAATGAAAGTAAATTTTAAAATGAAAAAAAATCAATCTGCTGAAAAATAAAAATTTTGTAGCATGATTTTATTTTTGTAAAAATAAAGCAAAAACTGTGGAAATGTGCATTCCTGAGATTTGTTTGGCTCAGGCCTCAGACTTTAATTTTTGCTGAATGGGTTAGGCAAAATGAGCAGAATGTGGAGGTGGATGTTGGTGAAGAGAAACTGCCCGAAGGGTCTAGAAGGAGAAGTTTGGGAAGAAAGTTGAGGTAGGGAAATGGGTAAGCCCTGCTGAGTAAGTGATTCAGAAGTGGATAAAGATTGAACAACGACTTTCATTCTTATCCTGCTGTTCCTAAAGACTTGTGGCCGGCACTTTCTTGTCCTTCAGATTCTGCTGGAACAGTACATTAACGTAGTTCTTTCGGAGAGGATTAGATTTATTAATGTTTTTCTTAAAATGTTTCTTCTAGTTGCTGCAATGTTCAGGACAGCACAAAACTCCTCACATATTAACAACAGTAAACATTAAGCTTTTTAACAATAAAACTTGAAATGATTTATTCCTGTTGAATCTTACCTGGGTACAACTAGTGTCCTGAACAGAATGCTGTCAAGTGGTTTGTCCAAATTGTGCTTTGACAGAATGTTGTGAGAGACTTAGAATTCAGAACTCAGTTAATTCAGTTGAACATAAGGAACAGTCGTTTGTTTTGTGAAGTCAAACAAATGGTGTAGTTGTCATTTCAGGTTTCTTCCACTTACAGCTATATTTGGTGTGTGACATTGCCCAGGTCCATATTTTTTTTTTTTTAGCGCTTTCCTTTTTTTAGCCTACCGAAAAGATATCTTAAAATTTTAATAAATATGTCTTCCCTGGGTTTATTTCAATAATTTGTTACTTAGGTAAGGAAAAGTCAGCCAAGACGAATTCTTTCAAACTTATAAAATGTTCTTAAATTAATTCTCAGCTGTGGGTCCAACAAGCCTCAGAGGGTTCAAGCTTTGATTTAAAAGCTATACGTGAACATTATTGAGAAATAGATTTCTTCCTTTAGTGAATAATTTTTCTCTGAGAGCCCAGAGTTTAGTATATTTTATTCTCTTGTTAACATTCTTATAAATTATAGAAAAGGCAAGTAGTGGTATCTCCATTGTACAATTGGAAAGGAGGTCAAAACTGTTCTTCACTTTTTGGGCTAAGATTTAAAACAAAACAAAATGACAACAATTGCAAAACCCTTCTTACTTTCAGAGCAGTCGATTTTTTCCAAAGACCATTATGTATGTTATTTTAATAATTCTTTACTTTCTTAACCTTTTAATGTTAAGAGAGGAATCTTGATTGAAATAGCCAGGATGCCTTTTTTCTTAGATGTATAGTAAAAAGAGATAATGAATGAATGTCATAAACAATTACATTTAACCCTGAGCTTTTGTAAAATTTTAAAATATTGTTCTGCATGTTATTTGAGAATTTAGGAAGTTGGTAAGTAATCTGTTTATATTAATTGGCTATAGAAAAGGAGACTATGAGTCATTTTTTTCATAGTAGCCATCTAATTTATAATACTACTGGGAAAATGTTATTAACTGAAGATTTGTTTTGACAGCTTTAAAAATTAAGAGTGTCACAAAAAGGAAAATGAAGAGAATCTCTAATCGTTTGACTTGTGTTATTTTGAGATTGGTACTGGTGTTTTCATCAGAAAGTCAGCATTCTCAAACTAAATATAACCAATCCAACCTTTTTACCTTCATTTATTAAATCATCTGTCTACAATTTGTGCAGGTTTTCCCTTCTGTGGGTGAACATTTGAACTTACAACTGTTGCTTTCGTAAGCAACAAAATAAGGGAATTAAGATTTAAGATTTTGGCCTTATAGAGAGCTTTGCTTACTTTATTTAGGTAGCTTTATTTATTGATTTTTTTTTTTGCGATTTTTCTCTCAAAAAATTTGACATTCTAATGTTTAATTTCAAAATAGAAATACTTTATTAAATTTATCCAGAAATTGTGCAAAAAGGGCAAATCATCTTTTTAGAGCATGATGAATATTACAATTAGTTACTCTTTTTATATAGCTTGAAATTGGGGATTGATAAGTATACAATTGTAGATTGTACTTGATATCTTACTTAATATTTAATGGTGGTGAGGCATAAGGTATCATCTTAAATGGAAGATTACATTACCCAGTGGATTTTATGTTTCTTCTAAACTTCCACTTAAGTGGGAGACCTAATGCTGTCCATATTAAAACCATGGACATTAATCAACTTCTGCTTCTAAGCAAGAAAGGAAAACTAACTGGAAATATGCTGAAGGAATTTTTAAGAGTTACCTTAAATACAAGATACAGTAAGTCCTCACCTAATGCTCTTGATAGGATCTTGGAAACTGCAACTTTAAGCAAAACAACATATAACAAAACCAATTTTGTCATAGGCTAATTGATATAAATAAGAGTTAAGTTACTACAGCTTATTTCTGGTCACTAAAACATCACCAAACTTCTAAATAAAGACACAAAACACTTCTAATATTAGACATTGAAATAAATGTGAGCCATACATACATACATTTAAAAAAGATTAATTTTAAAAAAGTAAAGTAAAATAGTTACCCAATTTTTGGTAATCGGTGAATGATGGCAGTTGTAGTTGTGGTAGGTTAGACCAAGGAATAATTGTTTGCAAAATGAAAATTGAAAGAAGCACCTCCTACCACCATGTAATTCAAAAACAGTCACAAATCTGGCAGGCTCACTGAGTGCTTTCCTACCACATCGTTTGTTAGCATGCATTTGTATGACTATCATAGACCTTACAAAGTTTTATTTTATAATAATTTGTATTCATTCCTTTGGCAACCCACTTAATCCAGTTCAAGGTCGCAAGTGGCCAGATCCTGTCCTGGCAGCTCAGGGTGCAAATCCAGAACCAACCCTGGATAGGACACTATCCCATTGCAGGGCGCGCTCACTCAGACTGGGACAATTTAGACACACCAATTAACCTAATGTGTACATCTTTGGGATGTGGAAACTGGAGTATCTGGAGGAAACCTATCTAGATATGGGGAGAATATGTAAACTCCACACAGACATCAGCCCCTGCCAGGAATTGTTTGTTTTTTTTTTCCCCTCATCAACATTACAACAAACCAATGTTATTCTCAGGCCTGCTGTACTTTAAAGGAGATATGCATTTGAGTGGCATAAGAACCAGAGTCTGGGATCCAAGGTGCTAGTCATGCACACCCATCTGGTAAGCTGAACAAGTCTTGCAATACACTTAATCTTTTTATACCCCAATGTAGTCATTTATAAAATAGAGGTATGTTAGTTAGGGTTCTCCAGAGAAACAGAACCAATGGGGTATGTATGTGGATAGAGGGAGAGACAGAAAGATTTATTGGAGATTGAAAAGTTCCAAAATCTATTAGTCAGTAATCTGGAAACCCAAGACAGGTGATGATGTAGTTCCAGAGTGGGTGCAAAGGCCTGAGAACCAGGAGAGCCAATGGCATAATTCCAGTCCAAAAGCCATCAGGCTTGAGACCCAGGCAGACCTGATTTTTCAGAGTCCAAAGGTAGGAAAAGACTGATGTGCCAACCCAAAGTAAGGCAGAATTTCCCTCTTACTCAACGTTTTTGTTCTATTCAGGTCTTCAATTGATTAGCAAGGCCCACCCATATTAGAGAGGGCAGTCTGCTTTAGTCAGTCTACCAGTTCAAATGTTAATCTCATCCAGAAACATCCCTACAAGCACTACCAGAATAATGTTTGACCAAATACATGGGCACCCCATTGCCCAGTCAAGTTGACCCATAAAATTAACCATCACAAGAGGGAACACCCTATGTCACATAGAGCTTTGAGATTTTTGGAAGACTTGTAACCTGTTTATGACTAAGACATGCCAGTTAAGAATCTCTACATTAGATAACATGGCTTATTTGCACAAATAGGTAAAATGAAATGGCTGCTTATATACCCTCGGACTTTATTCCTCTATCCCTAGACATAAAGATATGGTAAAACTGGGAATTAGAAGTTGTGAATTCATACATGATGCTTTGCCCTCATTGATGAATTAAACCACTGGGTGATAATTTTTGCTCTCCCAAAAATCTAACTTGCTGGAAAAAAAAGTAATAATTATAGAGGGCAGGTACAGTGGCTCACGCCTATAATCTTAGCACTTTGGGAGGTTGAGGCAAGAGGATCGTTTGAGGCCAGGAGTTCAAGACCAGCCTGAGCAAGAGTGAGACCCTGTCTCTACAAAAAATAGGAAAATTAGCTGGGTATGGTGGCGTGTGCCTGTAGTCCCAGCCACTCAGAAGGCTGAGGCAGGAGGATCACTTGAGCCCAGGAGTTTGAGGTTGCAGTGAGCTGTGATGAGGCCACTGCACTCTAGCCTGGACAACAAAGCACGACTGTATCAAAATAATAATAATAATAATTATTATTATTATAGAGACCTTCAAAGTAATGAAGGACCCTGATAGGAAATAAATATAAGAAGTTAGTAAATTGGGAAAGATAGAGAAAAGCTATAAAAGCCCATGTATCTTTGGAGATGTGGTATAGTGAAGGATGCATTATGACTTTCATGAGCCCTTTCTCCATAAGAGATGCTTGAAATTCTATTTTATGACTTAGTATAAAAATGAATATATTATCATTACGTATTAAAACATTTTCATGGACCCCTAAAAGTATCGTGGTCTTAGGCCCTGTCTCTGTTGTGTAAGTCAGCCCTGGGTATACAGTATAGTGATTAAAAGCAAGGCCATATTCTAGATTAGATCCAGATTTCTGAACTAACTTGCATTAGCAACTTCCTTGAGCCTCAGATTTAGAGAGTAATAATAGTAGTTACTTCAAAACCCTCATTATGAGGATATATTCTGCATGTGAAGGTGTTTAGCACATTGCCTTACCAGACAGTAAGTGCTCAGTAAATGTCAGCTATTACTGAATAACCTCAGGAACAAACTTCTTGGAAAATGGTCTTCAAGTAGTGCAGGAAATAGTGTTACCAACTGTATTTCTTGATTAACAGTGGAAAGTAATAAGGAGGCAAATCAGAATTTGTGTAAGAGTACCACTAGTTCTGGCTCTTGGCAGTATATTCAACCTGTCAAGCTATTTTTAGAGCAAAAGCCCCTACTTTGGGCTAGTTCTCATTCTCAGAATGGCTTTGATAGGTAGGAGCTCTTCTGAGCACAAGTACACTTCTGTGCAAATAGCAGACCTCCTTTACTTGGCTTCATAGCATTGGACACTAGTAGAGAAAAAAAGGGAGTCTGGCACCTGCCTGTGAGCAGCATTTGATTTTCAACCCTATATTTATCAGAGCCCCAGTTCTTAAAATGTTTAATGGCTAGATATGCTGCTATTTGCCAGTCTTAGAATTTGACACATATATGAATGGAAGTACATGACTGAGTTATATAAACTAGTGTTCTGCTAGTATAACCAGCCACCAGTTCCCTTATTCCATATTCAAGGAAGAACTGAGGAATATTTTTCCTTTTTGTACTTTGGGGTTGACGGGATTTAAGGTTCAGGTAATTGGCATAAATATTAGTTTATTTAATTTGCCATTTAGTATTGTAACCTCAGCTAAATATTTAGTATGCTAAGTGTGTATGTACTTGTTTGTTTCACTCATATTCATTTTGAATGTGGCACTGACTCTTTAGTAAGAATTTACAACTTTGTTGAAAACTATGAATTATAGTATTAGATGAAATCATTTGCTTTTTTAAGTATATTCATCACCTCAGAAGTTAACAGGTGAATACCTTATCTAATGGCTAGAAATGTTTGAAAGACCACAAAAAGTGGGCAAAACCATGATTTGGTGAAAAGAATCTAGGCTCTGGAATCAGACTTTGGATCAAATCCTTGCTGTGCATTATACCAGCAGTCAGACTGTGTTTAATTATCTGAATCTCCCTGAGCTTTAGTTTCTTCATCTGTAATGCAGAGGCAGTAATACTTATCTTGCAGAGTTTCTTTTAGAAGATTCATCAGGCAATACATGTAGAGCATCAAGCATAGTATGGTACATAGAAGGCATTCAGCTGTTGTTTTTTATGTTATATAAATATGCCCCGCCCATGTATAAAAATTATTTACATGGCTTACAATAAGATATACTTTCATAAGTAGAACAATTATGCCCCCTGCAGTCTTAAAGTGAAGTACTTTTTTTTTAAATACAGCGAGCATTAATTTAGTTAGCATTCATGTACCAACTATATGTAGGAACCTAGATACTAGAGATCAAGAATAAAACATAGTCCCTACCCTTAAAGCTCTGTAATTTTTAGAAATTAAACTTAGAACTGCTTTGATGACAACATAATATAGTAAGTAGTCAAGAGCACCTACTCTGATGCTGTACTTCCTGGGTAAGAATTCCACCTCTCCACTTAATATTCATGTGACCATGGGCAAGGTGACCTCTCTATGCTCCATTTTTCTCACCCAGGAAATGGAGAAAATATTGTTACTTCTCTCATGTGGTTCTTACGAGGCAAACGATCTAGTGTTTGTAAAGCATTTAAAATAATGCCTGATACATGATAAGCACTATGTAAGCATTAAACAAAAACTGCAATGCACCATATCAGTCTTTTGCACTGTGATCTTTTGATTTTTTTGCTGAATTTTAGGCCCCCACTTTCCTGAACTGGATCATACTGATATTGTTTGCTTTACATATGCTGCCTTATGTGCCTAAGGAAACTAGAGCTCAACCAGTCTGACTTTACCACTAACTCCAAATAAAAAAGTATAATTTTTATGACATTTTACATTCAATACAAGTCCACATGTATTATAATATGTTAATAAATGTCGCTGTTTTATACAATCTTTTTCTGAGTTAATCAGCTATAAGGAGTTTTAAAAATTGGGTGTCCCCATTTAATTAAAACCAGAAGTAGACTTCCTATTGTGACTAGATATACTCTGTATAGAAACAGGAGTTTATTTAAGCAGGGTAATGTAAACAAAGTTCCTTTTTTACTCATAAACACTAGGATAAATCAAAGTTGTATATTTTACTTTATTCACTCTAGTTTTTGTTTTGTTTTGTCTTGCTCTGTTGCCTGGCCAAGAGTGCAGTGGCATCATCATAGCTCACTGCAAACCGGAACTCCTGGGTATAAATGATTCTTCAGCCTCAGCCTCCCGAGTAGCTGGGACTACAGGCTTGTGCATCACGCCAGGCTAATTGTTTTTTTAAGAGATGGGGTCTCACTATGTTGCCCAGGTTGGTCTCGAACCCCTGGCCTCAAGTAATCCTCCCACCTCAGCCTACCAAAGTGCTAGGATTACAGGTGTGAGCCACCACACCTGGCTAGTTTTGATGTGATGCTAAATTTTCCTGGTCTTCTTATGTTTATTTGTATATATTAAAGTAATATTGAGGGGAAGATTATATATTAAAGGTTAAAATCATTTAATATATTTACCAAAAGAAAAGAAACCCTGAAAAACAAAGAAACCTGAAACCTTTGCCAATATCACAGTTTTGATACACCTTTTATCTCAAGTGCTCAAATTTTATACTCAAAATAACAACGATTAAAGAAAAAACAAGTGTCTCATTACAATCTGCTTGGAAAATCTGTTTCTTGAGAGAAACCTGTCTGGTCACAAGAGAAACTGTTCTTGTGTAAGGTTGTTTGACTTCTCTTCCTCTCAGCATTATATTAGTTATATTCTTGTACCTGTTCTACTTACTAAGTTACTTGGGCTATGTTATATTACATTTTTGAACTTTTAACTTTATTGTGCTTCTTGGGAAGCATAGTACTCTTTTTTTTTTTTAATTAATTTTTTTTTTTTTTGAGACAGAGTGTCACTCTGTTGCCTGGGCTAGAGTGCCATGGCGTCAGCCTAGCTCACAGCAACCTCAAACTCCTGAGCTCAAGCAATCCTTCTGCCTTAGCCTCCAGAGAAGCTGGGACTACAGGCATGTGCCACCATGTCTGGCTAATTTTGTCTATATATTTTTAGTTGGCCAATTAATTTCTTTCTATTTTTAGTAGAGACGGGATCTCACTCTTGCTCAGGCTGGTTTCGAACTCCTGACCTTGAGCGATTGATCCTCCCGCCTCGGCCTCCCAGAGTGCTAGGATTACAGACGTGAGCCACTGCGCCCAGCCGCAAAGTACTCTTAAACACACCTCGTGTGGTTTATACATTTTTGTGTTTCTTAATGCAATCAAGATATAAGTCATAAATGCTAATAAGCCAACCACCCGTATCCAAAGTTTAAAATCTATAAGGAGTAGCAATAACAGTTTCCATTTATGAAACAGGCTCTTGAAAATAGATAACTTAAAAATTAAACACTTTTTTTCCCAACTCAGATCTTGGGGAGGATGCAAAATACTTGGATTACTTCATTTCTTGTTATATCATAATATGGTAGAAATAGATAGGTTAAGACATAGATAGGTTAAGTGTTTTCATAATTATTTAAAATGCTAAATAGCGGTAGAGAATCATCCTTAGTGAACTTTGAGCCTAGTTTTGACACTCATTTATTTTATTCCCTGGAGGGCCACTATGTCTTTATATTATCATCTGTATAATAACACTAGTAATGGTAAAAGTGGCTACCTCTGAAACACACACTGGGTGCCAACTATTTAATCCTCTAATTCGTTATCCACTCTGTGAGGTAGACATGATATCTCCAATTTATAAATGCAGAGACTGAGTCTTAGCCCCTGGGTCTGCAGCCCTCTATTGAAGTGTTATAATTATATCAGCCATTTACTTACTAGAATTAACTTGTAGTAAATGAAATTTGGCAGTATTTATTACCATGAACAAGATAGTAGTGAAAAACTTTTTATAGGATGCCTTTACCATCAAACTGGTCTTGTGGATAGCTGGAAATTGATATACTTTTAAAAGTAAAATGTCAGAGCAATGTTAATTTTAATCAAAATCTTTATTCATTCTATAGTTGCTTTCTTGCTGAATTGTTGAGGAGTTCCCTCCTTGTGGTGGGCAATACTGTTAGCAGTTCTTTTTTTTCTTTATTTTTTGCTCTACCTCACCAGTAGCAAACAAACCATGGCCGGTGAGACAAATCTGTCCTGCTGCCCATTTCTGTAAAGTTTCATTGGAACACACCCACACTTACTTGTTTACAGATGGCCTACAAAGCCTGAAACATTTACTGTCTGGCTCTCTATGGAAAAGATGGCTGATCCCTGCTCTACCTCATTCAACAAAAGATTTGAAGCCATCGAATTTAATATCTAATCCTAAAGCTATATGAAACTTTCTTTAGAAATTTCCATTCAATTTATATCCTTCACGGGAAAAGGTTGGGGAAGAAGTAAAAATTGAGGTGATTAGGTTAATCTTTCTTTTCCTCAAGTACATTCCATTCATTTGTATCTAAGACCTGGTAGTTAATATAGTGTAATATAGCCCAAATGATTCAATGTGTCTTAGGGTCATCTCTTCCTGTGATAAACATTTTTTTCTATCACATTAAAAGGATAACAAAGAGGATACGAGAAAGATGTAATTTACAGAGAAATAAAATTTGGTCATATGTGAGTTGATGTTTACCTTCTCTGCCCAGGAGGAGCCAGTGCTCGTCATGTTTCCAATTAGTGGTTATTTGATCCCTTTAAAAGTAACGTCTGTCCATTCCCTCTGTTGAAGCGAGTAAGTGCTGGGTCCCCTTGACGCACTCAGGTTTCACAAGCCTTGGGATCCTGAGTCTACCATTTACTTTGGGGTTCATAATTGACAGTGAGAACCTTTTCCCATATCACACAGATAGAATATAATGATGGTGTTAGAGTAACTGTTGTAGAGGTAGCAGAAGGGTACCCTGAGACTAATTATGCAGTGTTAAGTTTTTTGTTCTTGTACAGCTTCCAGAAGAGATTTTGGTTTGGAAAATATGTTTGTGAAAATTTTTCCTTTTGTTTCTCATTTTTCTGGTTGCTGACTATACTATACAACAGAAATCAAGTGTTAACTTGTTTTTGTTACTTGACAGGAAGTACTGCCATGATGTGGTGTTTTTCTTGTACACTCGGTATCAATTTAATGATACACTTAATATTCCAACAGGCTTTAACTTATTAACAATTTGTATTCCTACTTGATGTTTAAATAGTAAACTGGACTGAGTTGAAATGTATCTTACACGTATCTGAAATGCAGCTAGGAAAATGGAAATAAATGTTATTGTAGGTTGCACACGTATGATAAACCTAGTGGTACCCAGAAAAATGTAGGTTAATCTAAATCCAACACGTTTTAATTAATAAAAGTACCAAGAAATGTATCTGTTTGTTATTGGTGAAAATACTCTAGGGAATATGCAGGCTTTACTTGGAGGGAAGATGGTGTTTTATTCAAAGATACACACATGCTACAAAGAAAAATAGGGAAATGGAATTTCTAGAAGATAATAGATCAGCAAAATGATAAATGAGCTGTAGAATTTCTTATCAGTAAAAATTGAGATGTTCATTTCTACTTTGGTTTGTACTACCAGTATTAGCAGCAAAAATATTTCAAAAATGCTTTCAAAATTCAAGTGTTTATGTCCAAGAAAAGGGTTCTGTTCAGCTATAAAAGTATAATACTTTTCACAGGCATCCAATCTTATTGTTCCTAAATCTAGAGTACATAAGTGGTGGTAAGAAACATTCCAGTGTGATGAAAAAAATATGAATGCTGTCTGGTTTTTTGTTGGGTTTTGTTCTTGCTTTGGGCAGATTATTCAAACGTTGAGATTGCTTTCTCACCATACAATTGGGCAATAATATCTTCTTTGTAGAATTTTGTAATGGATTAAGTAAGATAATGCATGTAAAGTACCAGGTATTGTATTTGGTGTGTAGTTACTTGTCACCTACTGTATCATCACCCTGATTATTTAAAGTAATCATTTAGAACTGTTGTTTTATGAGTAGTTATGTTCCTTTCATTTAGTGTTTTTTGTACCTGAGTAGTGGTTTCTCTCCTTTTACAGTAGTGGACAGGGTGTGTGTGTGTGTGTTAATGATAAAACTATGAGATTATTAAAATTAAATGAAAATAAACTTTTGGGGGATGTTTTGATGCAGACAGCTTTACTAAACCGTCTGGAGCGAATTTTCGAAGCATGTTTTCCTTCCATATTTGTCCCTGATGCTGAAGAGGAAGTTACTTCCCTGAAGCACTTGCTGGAAACAAGCACCTTGCCAATAAAAACAAGAGAGGCCTTACCTGAAAATGGGTAAGTACTAGACAGTTTTCAGACAGCAATGTCTTTTTATTAGTGTCACCTGTTCTATTTATAAGTTTATCTTAAAATATTAAGATTCAAAAACATTATTGTGTTAAAAGTTTAATCATATTATACTAAAAGACTTAAACTCCCTTTCAAACTATTTCTTTTGATATTTCTAAATCAATATTCTAATCAATGTTATATATTATCTTTTGACTTCCTAGTATGATAAATAAGAATTTAGATTTTACTTCTGCTATTCTCCACCCTTTATCTTCCCAATATTCTTATATCAGTTTTTAGTTATTTTGTTATTTGGTATTTTTAATTTTTGTATTCATGTACATATTGTTCACTTCTAAGCCACTCTTTTCATTACAGTACAACTTTTCCCTGGACTTAATAATTGACCCTCTTTTTCATTTACTGAGTCTTTCCCTACCTTCCAACAGCCTGTTACTACAATTTTCCTTGTGCTCAAGCCTATCAGACTGTCCTTTCCATTTTTCCCCCGGAAACCTCCCCCTGACCTTAGTCCTATTCTCATTTAGAATGGTTTCAGTCTAGGTCTCTTGCACTTATATTGTCTTGGGACTTCCCTTCACTTGGATCCCATTTTGTTAGAGCATATCCTCTAATAGCCTACTGAGAAAAAAAAGATACATGGGAGGTAAATTTTTTTATTCTACTCTCACATTAAATTTATAGTTTAAGATCTCTTTTTTGCTGATATTCTGAAACTTCACAATAAAATATCTTTTTCCATTCATTGGAAAAATCTTTTTTCATTCATTGGACTGACCACTAGGTAGGACCATTCAATCCGGAGGCATCTGTTCTTCAGTATTGGGCATTTCTCTTGTATTATTACCTTGACAGTTAACTTCCCTCCATTGTCTCTGTTTTCTCTTTCTGGAACTCCTATTAATTATTGGATTTTGGAGGGTATAGCTTGATTTTCTGATTTTAATTTCAAAGTTCCTCATAATCTGTGGCTGTTCTTTTGCATTTTATTACTCTCCACCTCTGAAAGCCTTCTCTCCTTTTCCAGGTCTCTTCATCCATTTAGCTAATAAGTCAACTTTACTATTCCTTCATCCTTCTTTGTGACCTCAATGTTTGTGGTACAGGGTTTTAAGTATCCCTTAATTTCATTGAAGATGGAGATCCCGGTTTTGCTTCTTGATTTTTGTTCTGGGTGATTTCTGAGATGAGAAGGGAACAAAAAGGTTTATAGTTTGCCACCTTAAAACTGTTTAGATGTGGTTTTTTAAAAAAATACACTAGTTATACAGATAGTTCATACTTGGATCCAGTAATCTGTCTCCAAAAGATTTGTTCTGAGGAAATAATACAACTATACAACAACGCACACTGTTAAATACAGGAAGACATTCATTGCCTTACTCATAATAGGAGCCAAACAATAACAATTTATTTAGAACTGTGGGATTGTGGCTAAATAAATGATGGTGCATGGACCTAACAACATTACACAGCCATTGAAAAAGATACATATGTAAACTAGGAGATGCTTAAATTCTGAAAAAAAAGTACAAAATAATATATATGCTATAACTATAACTGTGTTGATCAAGACTCAAGGAGAAAACAGATATTAAATAGCTGTATTAAGATGGTAGCCGACTGATTTTTTTTCTCCTTTTGAATTTTTTTGATTTATAAGGTGACAATAACACACAGGCTAAATTTCCGCTTGATTACTGACATATTATTTCATATGAATTTAACTTAGTTCCTTTTCTAATGACCGTCAGTGTTCTGGATTTCATTCAGATAATATATACTCATGTTAGACATAAGATTAATTGGAATGTATGTCATATTATAAATAAGATTGGTGGTAAAAGCTGTTAAGTAACTGTTGGCTGGTGCCTTCATCATGGTCTTTACAGGGAACTGCTGGATGTGTGGACTGAGCTACAGGATATCCATGATGCACATGGCTTAAGATATCAGTGGGGCGGCTCCCATAGCAACAAGAAGCTTTTGTGCTCTTTGGGAATAGACACCAGAAACATTGTGAGTTTGTTAGTACTTTGAAAAATCCTTTATTCAACCTAGGGGTGTTTTTAAATTCTGTTAGAGTTCTGTTCAAGCTGTGATAGGCTAGTTCCTCAGAAAAATAAATGTTAATTGGTTTAAATATTTATTTTGAATATGCTGACTTTTAAACATCTACATTTTTCTCCAATTGATATTTGTTGTTTTAGTGTTTTTTCTTAACTATAAAATGAAGGAAATGGACTGGGAGATTAAAAATAGAATCCTATACGGGCAATTAAACAATTTCTTTATCATTTATGATATATGTAATAAAGTAATGCAGACATATTTTGGAGACTATTTCATTGTATGACAGATTATTCTCTAAATATATGTTCTTTCTCTCTAACGTGTGTAGCTCTTTACGGGCAATAAGAAGCAGCCTGTTATAGTGCCCATGTATGCAGCAGGATTG
>VBSM01002608.1:124461648-124482668 GCA_008086735.1 Cheirogaleus medius | reverse complement strand
TTACGGGCAATAAGAAGCAGCCTGTTATAGTGCCCATGTATGCAGCAGGATTGGTAAGTACAAAAATGTCTCTGCATGTATTTATCAATACTGAATTTATTCTGTAAAATCATCTTATATAGCTTGACATAGAAGTATTTTTTAAGAGGCATTTAGTGTTGGAATCTTAAGGGTATAAATATACCTTTTTTGAGCTCATAAATCCCTTCAAGTCTTGATTTCAGGATTTTTTTTATATTCCATTAATTACAGATACTGTTTTGTTTTAGATTAAAATTATTTCTATTTTAGTAATGTGAGTGTGTATAACTCTTTGTAAAATGCACCTTTGGAAGATTGTCTTTTCTAAACTTTTAGATATGATTTATTTTAATCCAGCTATTAATTTTAAATAGAATATTGAAGTTATGGATGTATGTAAAAGCTTGGAAATACCAAATTATAGTAAATGAAAATGAGCTAGGACTCATATTGGTCCTTAGTTCTTCCATTAATGTTTTAAATTTGTTGAATTTTGTTTTTTCAGATATGCCAGGTAGTCCCGGAAAACTGAGGCATTTTCAGTCTGTTCCTTATCAAGACTCAGTCACATTTTAAAGTTTGATGTTTGTGTTTTTTGGTGTGCCTTTGAGTTATTGGTGAATAAAAATGTCCTATCAAACTAAAAATATATTATAACCAATAACTTGAAAATAAGGAAAATATACTATGTTTACGAAAGAAAAAATAAAAGAATCCTTAGTATACAATTTAAATTTTACAACCCATTATATGCACGTGAAAGTGAATTTGCTGTGGAACTTGATCTTTTAAATCTATATACTTTCTCCATAAATAAGTACTAATTATTGATTTTGAATTCGAACATTTTGATTTGTGAAATTTTCTATGCTTTTTTAAAAAATCAGTTTCTGCTCCTTTTATAAATGGTTGTCTTACACTTTAAAAACACTTGGATGATCCCTGTACGTTTTTCTGTTGTAGGTAAATACAGTATAATCCAGAACATTTCTTTAGTAATAATTTTACTATTTCTATAAACTTTAATATCAGTTTATTTAGTGAATATAAATGTAACTCCCCTCCATCTTTGTGATGTCTTTAATTTAGAAACTTAATTCTTTTTAATATCAAATTGTAATTATACCTGAATTTTTCCCATGGTGCTTTATACATATGAGATGTTCAGTAATCTTTTGATCTCATCTGGAGGAATACCTGAAATGATCATTTAAGTCCCTGGCTCTCAAACTTTAGTGTACGTCGGAATCACTTGGAAGACTTGTTAAAACACCGATTGCTAAGCAACATCCCCAGAGTTTCTTATTCAATAGGTCTAGGGCTTGAGAATTTGCACATCTGACAAGGTGATGCTGAAGCTGCTGTTTGGGGACCACAATTTGAGAACCGCCAGTTTAAGTGATAGTTCAAATTAGAAAACTTGGCTGAGACAATAATCATTCACCAAATGTTTTGTCTCCTTGCATAAGTGCACACTGGTGAGCCTGTAGAATATTAATACATAATATAGTATTGAACTTATTTTCATTTTTCTCACTGCTAGATGAAAGCCTTTCATGTGTACTATTATTAAGAATTGAATCTTGGCCGGGTGCGGTGGCTAACGCCTGTAATCCTAGCACTCTGGGAGGCCGAGGTGGGTGGATCCTTTGAGCTCAGGAGCTCGAGACCAGCCTGACCAAGAGCGAAACCCCATCTCTTTCTAAAAATAGAAAGAAATTAGCTGGACAACTAAAAATATATAGAAAAAATTAGCCAGGCATGTTGGCGCATGTCTGTAGTCCCAGCTACTGTGAAGGCTGAGGCAGGAGGATTGCTTGAGCAGGACTTTGAGGTTGCTGTGAGCTAGGCTGACGCCACGGCACTCTAGCCCAGGCAACAGAGTGAGACTCTGTCTCAAAAAAAAACAGAATTGAATCTGCAAATTGCATTAGTTTATGCCCTATGCCCTATTTTATTGGGAGGTTGAGGGGTGGCAGGGATTCTCCTGAGAACTTTTTTTAGAAATTTACAGATACTGACATTACTGACTTAGCAGATTTGTTTTTTCTTCCACACCCCCATCCCCATCCCCAGTTAAGGTTGACTTTTATCTGGGATATAACCTTTAACTGATAAATATTCAAGAGCTTATCAGGTACTATATTAAAACATGCAAAAGCCTGGCTTTTTCTTCAGTCCTGGATTATTACCTATTTGTGTTGGTAGAATATTGATGTGAAATACTAATTTTTTTTCCCCTCATTTCTACATCCATCCTGAGTATCTTCCTGTCTGACTCAAAAAGTGTGTTAGACTTGTAACAAACCCAGTGGAACATGTAAGATGTTTTCCCCTCTGAATTGGCTGTCTCTCTGCTTTGTGAGTCGAAGGAACTAAGTACTAAGGCTCCACGGTACCTTAGTAGAGATCAGGAGCAAACACTAAATTCACGCTGAAGGATATAGATGTCATGATATTATATGGCATGTTGTAGAACCAGCTTTCACTTCAGGCACCACCATGGTGTAATGTGTAGTACAAAGGGTGCCCATTCCTGCAGTTTTAATGTCTGAATCATAAAAGCATTGGATTCTTAGGGCTTGGATGTAATAAATTGTTGTGTTCCCCCAAGTTGTGCTTATGCTTTCACATGACAGTAATAACTATGTACTTTAAAACATCTTATTGAAAATACAGACTCTTGCTTAAAAACTTTTGATTCTAAAGGTATTATTGTGAAATGTTTCCCATTATAGTGCTATAAGATTTTCTGCAAATAAAATTTAAGAATAGCTGGGTGGGTCCCAGCTACTCAAGAGGCTGAGTGGGGAGGAGCCCATGAGCCCAGGAGTTCAATGCTAGCCTGGGCAACGTAGTAAGACCTTGTCTCTCTCTCTTTTTTTTAAAGTAAATAAAATTAAGAATAGTTCCTTTTTGTCTTTAGTCTTTTCATATGACCTAGGTTTCGTTTGTTCTTTCTTCTTCCTGCTAGACTAACTTTCTTATAAAGTTTATGGATTGATCTCTGTCCTCCCCTCCCCCCAATTAATGGCCAATATACCTTTTTCAGGGTATGTTAGAGCCCACCAAGGAACCATTGAAACCACTGTCTGCTGCAGAAAAAATTGCTTCCATCGGGCAGGCAGCCACCATATCACCAGAGATGAACCCATGTACATCTGATCAGTTCCAGGTAAAAACATCCATATGTATATAGATGTGATTATATGTTTGTACATATACATCCACACATACTGTTTTTTTCCTTTATATATTAACTTTTAATTTTTAAAATATTTTTAAAACTTGATTTGATGATGGGCAGGATTTTGGTTGTTAGTGAACATCCCTTGAAATACAATGAACAAATTATCTTTAATTTTCAAAAAGAGAAAGCACAATTTGAGAATTGGGTGATTATGAGTAAGTTCTTAAACCTGCCCAGGCCTTACTCTCTTGACCTATAAAATGAAGAGTCCACAGCAGGTATCTCTAAACCCCTTTGCAGTTTGAACATTGTATGATCATAATTATTGACATAAATCTGGTAAGTCCTGGGTTTTCAACAAGATGGAAAACACTACATTTATACCAACTCTTTAAGTCTGCTATTGTATGTTTTTCCTGAAATCCTGTGAAATTTTATAAAGCAATGAAAGTTAGATGTGTTCATTGCCTTGAAAACTGTTGTTTTTGAGAGTTTGATTAAAACCGTTATTTGAAGATGATGTGACCTTTAATAAAACAGCCTATGGATTAGGAAAAAAAAGGCTGTCTTACCTTTCTTATCGTTTAACTCCTTGGCATATTTAAGTACAAATATTTGTTTTCAGTCCAATATGTTTAATATAAAGTCTTCCCTCTCACCTTTCATCTGGAGAAAATGGGCCATTTTGGTTTGCTTACTCTTTCAACGTAAAGTTAGAAACTGACTCAGTACTAGTTAAATGTGGGTTTTTTTAAAAGAAGATTAGCATTTTTAAGGGAACATTACCATTTCTAAAACATATTCTTGCCATGTTTTCATTTCTTAACCTTAAATATCATTTTCAATTGTACCTAACACAAAAATGTATGTTTGAACAGCCTTTCCCAAAATGTATATTCCATTGGACACTAAAAGGTCCCGGGGTAAAGTAAGTTTGGGAAATACTTCATACCATATCCCCATAACCACTGTTAGAGATTCACAAGACACATTAAGGACTCTAAAGAGTCCTAAGGTAAATAACCCTATTTAATTTTAATTCATTTCCAAATTTACTTGGCCACAGGACCTTTTTCTGCAGGGACCAGAGGACAGGAGAGTTGTAACACCCACAGAACTAGTGTTTTGAAGAACATACTTTAGAAAATAATGTATAAAGCATAGGTCCTACCCTTTCAGGTTGTTTCAAGAAACATCTAATATTACTGCTGTGTA
Organism: Cheirogaleus medius; assembly: GCA_008086735.1. Taxonomy (NCBI): domain Eukaryota; kingdom Metazoa; phylum Chordata; class Mammalia; order Primates; family Cheirogaleidae; genus Cheirogaleus; species Cheirogaleus medius. Next base: position 124,478,242 of record VBSM01002608.1, on the reverse strand, counting down.
CCACTATGGTTTATACTTGGGCAGAGCTTAAATATCACTTTGAAGCCAGCTTGTTACTGGCACTGAATTAGTGGGCAAGGGGGCCTGATGTGTACAATGCCTGGCCTTGATGGTTGAGCTGCAGCCAAGGTGGCCTGGGTAAAATATCTCAGCAGGTAGACTCTGTCCTTAGTTACCCTGCTTTCGTCGCCCTGATACGCCCTCTGGCAATCAACTGCTTTCCCAGGCCTGCCCTATCTATATGCACATTTTCACTTCTGCCTCAGTCTACATTCTTTTTCCTACAGTGTTAGGTATTAGGAAAGCATTTTGAATAACTGCGTGGTACATTACTGAAAATGGAGCTGTTCTTATTGTTACCATTTGTTGTTGCTAGTTTGGCTTGCCTCCTTCACCTCTTCCTCCTCCATCCAACCACTTCCACATGTTACAGCCCCATAAACTATTGCTTATTTTATCAGAGTTAGCTGTTGCCTGTCATTTTTGTCCCTGATTCAGTCCTATTATGTATTTCATTCTAGTCATACTGCATAGCTTATCATCTTTCTTATATAATTTCATTATGGACTTGACTAAAAGGAGAATAGTCCAGATGACCTAATAAAAAACGTGTTAATACAGAATTTTGTACTGAGATGCCTGCCTCCATCACGGAATTGTATGATCCTTGGTTGGCTCCATACCTCTGACTTAGGTTAAAATACTTAGCAAACATCTGAAATGTAAGGATTCTTATATAAAATGATATTTCTTACCATTCTTTTACATGCCATATATATGGCAAAATATAATATTATACATAATCTTATTTGTTGGCCATGCAGTAATACAGTTATATCTTCTCACTAGCCATATTTTACAGATGAAACAGCCATATCCTTTAGTGCTAGAAGCTTAGCAAAATGTGTCAGGAAAGACCTTGTTCAAAACCTCATTGTTTTTTCAAAAAAACATATCCCAAACCTTCTTCTTAGGTTTTTGACATCATTAAACAGTAGTTATCAAACTTAGCACAGTTGTATAATTCCCATTATGAATGCATGCCTTTGGATCTGTCTGTTCTATCCCAGTTTGGGTACCCATTGAGTTTGTTTTGTTTTTCTTCCAAATTGGTTTATACTCATTAATATTGTAACAATTGCATCTGTTATTTAGAAATTTAATAACTTAATGATATTTTTCCTGAGATACTTTTACCTGAAAAGACATCTTAAGGGTAAAAGAACAGTAATAATACCATTAGTGTGTTCTTGTTTTACTTTTATCCATTGAATTTCAGTCACACCATTCATAGTGCTATTACTGACTCCCACCTTAATAAGATCAGTAGTTTAACCACACTTTATTCACTGCTGAGTGGAGTCAACTCTCTGACTAGCAGTTATCCACCTAGTTACCACTAGCAACTTCTTTTCTTGAGGTGACTATTTTAGTTGTGAATCAGAATTTTAGAGCTAGAAGAAAAAATGATTATCTAATACCATGCTCCCTTTTTATAAGACAACAACATATTTGGAAGGGCTAAGTGACTTACCCAAAATCAGTGGTCCAGCTAAGGACTAGAATTGGAGTCTGCTGTCTCCAGTCTCCATGTTTTTGTTCTTTTGTTTTGATCTTGTCCCCTTAGTGCTTTTGTCTCTGCAGTAATCATTCATACCACGTTGCTTCAAGTTGCTTTAAAATGCTTCATTCTAGTGCTTTCTCTTTGAGTTACCATACTTGTGAATGTCAGCCTTTTTTTGCTGTTTTTCATCGTCTTCATTTCCACTAAATGTTGACTCATGCTTAGCTCCTCATTATTATAATTTTGACTGTGTCTTCAAAATACCATACACCTATACAAGAAGCCAAAATTTCAGCACATCACTGAAATATTTCTAAGCACCCAGCTACTTGACATCATTTAAATAGACATGTTAAGGAAAAAATTTTCTCCCTTTATCCAGAAATTTTGTTATTGCATAAACCTAGATTTTGTCCATCAAATCAGGTGTCAGTGATCTAGAAGCAGAGTTAAGTTCAATCTGTTGGACTGCTTAGAGCTTTTTGTTTGTTTTTGAGATCAGCTAAAGAAGATCTTTTCTAAATGTTTATTAGTCATGCAGATGGGTTGTAACTAAGTTTTCACCAGCATTTTTTTTAACTTTCACCTGCAATAATTATAGATTCAGAGGAAATTGCAGAGATAGTACAGAGAAGTCCCATCACCAGTTTCCCCCATGGTTATTACATCTTACATATTGTAGTACAATATAAAAACCAGGAATATGACATTGGTATAATATGTGTATACAGTTCTATATCATTTTATCACCTGGGTAGATTCATGTAACCACCACAATCAAGATATAGAATTCATCCATCACCACAAAGAACACCCTTAATAGTCACCTCCCAGCCATCCCTTACCCCTGCCACCTGCTAACTAATAGTAGCATTTTATTTGGTTTATATGTCCCCTGTCAATCTCTGTGCTAGACCTCATTTTTAGAGACTAAATACTTACATTAATTTGCCTATCATTGGTATCCTAATTATCCAGACTGTGTTATAAAATCATGGGACTAGACTTTCAGAAATAACCAATCCATGCTCCTATCCTATAGGGAACAATGACTCTACCTACTGAGAAAAAAATAAGTTTCAATAGTGCCTACCTTACAATAAAGCATAGTGGTGAGCAATACCAAAAAAAGGACAGTAACATGTTGGTATTAAAAGTCTCATCAAACACAAGTTATTTCAATACCACCCCCAAAACAAGAGGGAAAAAACCCAACAGTTTTTCTCATAAGAATATCCTAAAATGAAGTGTGAATTCTCATTTTAAAAATGTTTTTGTATGCCTTCTATCTTATATTTGTTTATTTTATCTTGTATGTTTGGCACTATGAAATTTAAAAATCTAGAATAGTCAAATCAGTTCTGAGTATCCTTTTTTGTGTATTATTTTACAAAGTAGATCCTGTGCTTGCTTTAGCAGCACATATACTAGAATCGGCACAATAGAGAGAAGATTAGCATGGGGCCTCCTGTACAAGATTGACATGCAAAAATTAAATTCCGATATCTGATAAGTAATTTAAGAGAAGTTGATTAAAATATTTGCGATCAACACTTTAAAAAAAGTAGGTCCCATTTATTGGCCCAATATTTCCTCCAAAATTTGAAAAATTATAAAGAACCAGAAACCTTGGACTTCGAACCTTTACATTTTATTTGTAAGAAGACCAACGAAATTAACTAAACTGTAAAAGGTTATAGTACTAGTTATTTAGCGGTTATTCTGTCTTGAATAACCCAGATCTCACTTTTGATATGGTACCTTCTCTATTACATTATATTATCTGTTAGGAAATTTTAAGTGGCTAGTGATTTAAAATAAATTTAGTCACTTTAGTGAAAAAAGTCAGTAAAGTTTTTAAGTATTTTAATTGTGATCAAGCCAACAGTGTAAATCTTGATTTGAGAATAGATTGAAATCTTGACATGGAATCAGTTCATAAATTTGTTTGAAAATGTAAAGATAATTCTATTTCTTAGGTACAACTTTTCTAATGTCAATAAGCTGTACTATTTGTAAATTTTGCAATTTCAGTTTGTGTTAATATTTGCAGGTAGCCTTCTGAAATTGAAAAGTATCCCAGTTTTGTGTTTAGGTACTTTGTTGCCTAATGGTCTTGCTATAATAGTTTTTGGTTTTTTTTAAGGATTCTTTAAGTTGCTACAACCTGTACTGATTAATTTTGATTTTTTGGTTTTCAACTCTAGGAGTCTCTACCACCCGTCCAGTTTGACTGGAGTAGCAGTGGCCTTACTAACCCTTTAGATGGTACGTCTCTCCGTAGAGCCTCTAGCACCAGAGCTAGAGTTAAGAAAGCTACAAAGTTCAGACAAACTTCTCTCTGCTGATTTCCTTTTTTTGTTTGAACATAACTTCTTATTCTTATCTTTGGAAATTCAGGCTTTCTTTCTGAATAGTAATTGCTCAAGAAACCAGCTGTTACTATAATGTCCAAATATAGGTAGTAGTAGCTAGGTAAAATTTTACTTTATTTATCTTAAGTCAGAAATAAGCTTCTTTATTTTTAATAGGTATCTAGGTAGTTTAAATGATATTTTAGCTAGGACCAATTTTTTTCTGGAAGTTTTAATTTATGGGATTTCTTGGATGCAAAGTCTTGTGATTAGAGGCTGCTTCAAAGCACAAAGCACAACTATTTAACCAAAAACAGTGTGCAGATAGATTCATATTTATTGACTCAGTAGTTTTCAGATTTAATAATATTTTATAGAGCACTTATATGCAAATGGAAAATGAATGACTTTCATGATCCTTTTCTAAAACTTATCTCCAAATGCTAATAGGCAGTTCCAGAAATAACTGGTTTAACTTGTGGCTTTAAAAGAAAATCCTGAAACGGGAATAGCTTATTCCAGTAATGTGGGATATTTAAAATAAATAATACACAATGCTAGTTTCTCATGTTGACACCACAAGTTGTAAGTGGATCCTGAGATATAATTGCTCTTACTCCTTGTGCTTAAGTTGTTTGAGCCATTGTCTAAAACACCTGTCATCATCTAAATGGCAATTGTCATTGCTATTGTCTAAAACACTCTTATCAGCTTTTTCTGATAGTGGGGGTCCTGGGATATCTGGAAAGCATCCAATTGAATAACATAGTGCTGAAGGAAAGCCTGGATGCACCTTTTGCTGTTGTCTGGTGTCTTCAGTCAAATCATCGTGCTTTTTATTAACAAACAACTTCTTTAAAAATGTATACTATTTCTGATTACTGTTTCAGAGTTAAAGGGGAACAGTACAGCTTTGAGGTTGCACATCAGGGTAGGGCAGCTATGACATTCTTTATTATGTTATTTTATTTTAAACTAAGTTAACGTATTGGTGCGTGTCCCCCAAACTGACAACTTTTTTTTTTTTAAATCATTAATGAGAAACCAACATTACTAACATGAAGAATTGGTTTGGGCATGTACAGTGATTTAATGTTGGGTTGAGATTAAAGTATTGTTTCCCTTTAACGGGTACACTTTTGTTTTGGTCTTTCTGGTATGGCTTCCAGTTTTGATTGAAGAAACTGAACTCCTAACTAAAACCTTACTAAGTGTTACATTCTTTACATTGTACATGAGGAAATGTACATTGAATTAAATTGTTACTTTAGAAATGTCCTTAGTAATGAAAAACTAATATTGTACACATTGTTTTAATGTTGATTTTTAAAATGTGCAATGATTACTAATTATAACCTGCATGTTCAAGTGTGTGTCTTACCCCTTTTTACACATAACCCCTCCTCCCTTGGCTTACCTTCTGTGTGGCTGCCTACCAACACGGTCACTGAATTTCAAGCTAGTGGAGGTTCCACTCTTCTGAACCTTGATTTCTTTGGGCCCGTGGATGACAGTAGCTCTAGCAGCAGCACCACAATCCCAGGTCAGCAGAGTGTTAAAACCACAATTCTAGTTTATTTACTAAAAGCATGACCACATTACTTGACTTTCCTATAAACAAGGAAACAAGTAGATTGTATTCTCTATAATGTCTTTTTAATATTTTTCTTTCATCTATCTGTTGTTATTTTCTAGTATCTAACTACAAAAACTGACTTATGTGAAATATATCTCAAGGAAAATGTTCTCAGAGTGTAATATTTAAAGCAGAAAGTAGTTTCCAGGAATAAAATATCCCTAATGTCCTTAGACAAAGGCAGGGTTTGGTTTTCTTTCCCTCTAAGTGGAAAATGTGATTTTTTATGCTTATTTCTTAAAGCATATTCTATAAAGCCATTTAAAAACAAAGTTCAGAGATGTAAGAATATTTTAGTACACAAAGATGACTTTACGTTATAGTGCCTGTAATAATATATAACCTTTACAAATTCTAGCATTCAATTAGTTGTTTATTAGTGCTGCTAAATATAAAATTAGGTTCCAAAATGTTGGAGTCTAGCACTTAGTTATATAGTCCCACGTAGAACTATTACTGTTTTTATGTAGCTCTTAAATAAAAAATATACTGTTAGTTTTCCACGGAAAAAAAATATTACAGAAGTTAATAGTAGAAAATAATTGCTATGAGATACTAAAAGCTAGAAATTAAAAGTTACTGGAGTGCCTGTTAAATTAATGTTCAGTCCTGCGAAAGTTCAGTTCACTGACCAAAGGACTAATGTGCTTTGTCATTTTCTAACTGAATAAAAGATTAAATTATAATGGCATTTTTATGTTTACATTTTATTTAATATGATTTTAATGAGTCCTTGTCATCCCAACTTGTGATCTGGTAATCATCCCCATTGGTCACCAGACAGCTGTTGGGGTGCTATATAGATGCTAATGCCCAGAATGCATAGTGAGGATTCCTTTCTGTCCCCGTTAATGGCGAGTTTCACAACCAGCCTGATTCCTGAGAATTTGCTGGTTTTGTTGTATTCTACTAGATAACCCTGCCACCCACTTCCAACAGTTTAGGAGCCGTGATGGGATATGGATGGGGGAGACTAACAGAGTCAGCTAAGGGTGAGCCTGGGACCCAGGATGCCTTTCTTGAGATCTGATTGGGGAAATCTGATTCTGCTACAGGGAAGTTCCAAGGTCATTTGGTATAGAATGACTAGATTACTCAAATCTAAGGCCCTGGTTATCATTTTCATTGTTCTCAAGATTTTGCAAGCATATGAAAGGCCAGTGTCTGGTTTTGATTTCAAAATGATATTTTACTATTTATTAATACTTAAATTACTTCTAACTACATTTGATCTATGGAATGACCTCGGTGAGCTAATTAGTTGTCTGACATTTTATAATACTTAACTGGGTGTGGGGACAGATAACCAAATACATGTATATCACTTTCCTTATTACTGTATTCCCGAGAATTAATTATCAAGCTCCCATTTTAAATTTGTGCTCAGCTTTGTTTTGTCATAAACTGTATTATAATTTAAATGAGGTCACTGTTTTTCTTTTGGATGCCTAAAAATATGGTTTAAATTTAATTTTTGGTTACATTTCAAACTCATTTAAAAACCATCCATAGGAGCACAAATAACCTGGCTATATAAAGAAGTACAGAAATGACCTGATAATCAGGCTCAGTGTACACAGCTGCAAGAAGAGCAAGCGGTTTCAGAGGCTTAGAGCTGTAATGGAAGTGAAATCAGCATGGTCAAATGCAGTTCTCATTACTTTGGAACCTTTTAAATATTTTTGTTCAATATTTTCATTAATATGCTCTAGCTGCTATATAAATTTGATTACCATATATTTGCTTTGGCTTCTTTTTATTGCTATTGGGTTTTGTTAAAACTTACCATCAAGCTACAGGTATCAACACCTTCCTTAGTATTCCATTTCACTACTTGCTTGCACTTTTTCTGACTTGTTTCTGGGAAAGTCATTTCGTCTTAGCTTGCGGTTATTTAATTATTTTGTGTGAGACTTAGGAGGTTGGCATAGAACTTGGTTGGCTAGCTTTAATTATGTAACTAAACTATGCCTCATTAAGGTCCTATTAAAAAAACACAAATCTTCCACTAAAAAAACCACTCTCCAATTATTAGTGTATAGTAAGTAGTTGTCTTGTTTTTGAAAATTTTAGCCATAGTTTTGGGGGTTTTTGGTGTAGTGGTAGTTGTTTGGGACTAGAGGAATATGATTTCTTTGTTGTTTTTTTTAATCTGCCACTTTACTGTTTGACAGCCAAGTGGCCAGAATTTTATAAACCCAACAAAGTTTTTACTAGCACTTTCCTGTTGCCAGTCAGAATACAGTTGTTTATTCTGCTTTATACATTAGACATCAACTTAAATGTTGTGGTTGCTTGGAATCTAATCTTTAACAGTGGAGGAGGGAAGTACCTTGGGCTTGGTTGGTCCCTTTACAGACATCGACAATTTTTTACATTTTAATTGTAACTCATATTTTTGTTACAGAACTACAAAGAAAAGTCCTTTTTAAGTATATTTTAAAACTGTACCTTAATGAAATATTAAGAACTTGGGAGAGTCAACATACATTTTCTATAGCCTTCCTCCCTTGTTGGACTTCGTAACTGTGGAAGCTGCTTTTGCTTGTTTGATTTCTGTAAACATCTGAGATCTATGGTTACATCTGCAAAGTTGGTAATGGAAGTCAGTTCCTGATTTTTCTTATTAACCTTGAAATACCCTAAAAGGGGGAAACTTGTTAATGTAAATATATTCATTTATATATAACTATCTGCTGATTTTGCAGGGTTTTTTTTAAAGAAATAAATAAAAATTAAAGAAGCTATAATACATTCTTCCTTACAGTCCTTTGCTATTATACGCTAAAACTCATGAACTTTTTTCCTCAAGTAATTTTCTCAACGCGAGTATAGGATTAGAAACATTTAAAAAATCTTAGTATCTTTATTATCCAAAGTTTAGCTTGAGTTTTATATTTCTCATATAATATAGTTTTATATGTATATTTTAATGACTTCAGTTGAGGATTTTTAATGGATTTTTACAATAAATCTAATCCTCTAACTCAGCTTCCTTTTGAATTACTCTAACAAGGTATTTGAACTATTGGCTACCAGATTATTCAGATGTGGGACTATAGAAATATAATTAATCCTGGAGACAAGAATTTTCACTTTGTCTAAAAGTAGTGTTTTTATTTACTTTTTCTGAAAATATTTTACCTTCCTCACCTCTTACCTGAAGAAAGAACAATGTGGTATATGTTTATGATTATTAATAATTTGATGCTTTGAGTAATAGTTCATATCCTTAGATAGTCATAATGTATTTAAACTAACCAAATCATATACCACACTTGAGACTTTATATTAGCTTACACATTTTTTGCTGTAGAAGAAAATAATTGAGAAAAAATGGTCAGGGAGGTGTGGGGTAAGAGGAAATGTTCAAAAAATGAGGTTAATCAGTTTAAAAATTAGGGATATTATATGCAAATCTTGTGCATTCTAATTATAAAGCATTGATAACTTTTATATCACAAACTAATCCAAAATTGTAGTTTTCTACAGCAGATATAAATTTTAGAAGTATTTGGGTAGCATCTGCTATGGGTAGCATCTTAATGTTAGATTAAGGTTATATTTATTCCAAAGTAGAATTTTAAAAGTATTTTCCTGTTTTATAAAAACTCCAAAAAGTAGACCTTATAATTAAAAAATAATGCAATATTACAGTGTTCTAAGGCTATATTGTGCTTGTAAAAGACTCAGATGTTGGCTGGTCTGAAGCTAGTGAGTTATCTCAGTTGATTGTTCACAATAAGTTACAGATTGGACTCCTTGTTCTACTACTTTTCCCCCTTCTCACTACTGCACTTGACTAGTCTAAAAAAAAAAAAAAAAAGACTCAGATGTTTACAGAACATTGCCTTTTGCATCTTGGATTGTGGCTAATTGGGTAGCCCATTTTTGTAGCTTGCCATCACTGACTATTGTTTTATACTATAAGGTGTGGATCCAGAGTTGTATGAGTTAACAACTTCTAAGCTGGAAATCTCCACCTCAAGCCTCAAAGTGACTGATGCATTTGCGAGACTCATGTCCACAGTAGAGAAGACAAGCACATCTACCAGGTAAACAGTTAGTGTTAATTACACTGTAATTTTGAATTCCAAGTTAAAACAGCCCAAAGGGAAAAAGCACATAAGTTGGCAGTATTTCAATACATTGTATTAAAATTCACTTTGTATTTATAAAAGCCAGGAGATGCCTAAGTCCAGAAAATAGTGCCAAATTATGTTTAATTATGAACATTATTAGAGCAGAGCTATTTCATAAGAGACTGGAAAGGGCTGACAGATGTGGTTTTCTTTTTTTTTTCCCCCTACTTTGTGGAGAATAATTCTGATTAAATATTGTGATCTGTGATCATAAAGCCATTGCAGAAATACTCCCCCTTTCTCTTCATAATTACTGAGATCATCTTTGGGAACCCAGTTTCATACTCCTAGAGTTACCTAGGCTAATCCTTGTGCTCCCAGGCTATGATTGAGTAGGAAATAGGCATTAATTTTGGAATTTTTGCTGCTGTGGACCTTTGATTTGGGACATGAAGCCTTGCTTTACCAACCTTTCTAGGAGCCGTTTCAGAGGAATGGCTTATAGAAAAGTAGTTATTATCTCCCAGTGTTGGAACCAGAGAGGAGGAAGCCACTTGGGCAGAAAAACATTTAGATTTACATAATTAAGCACTGGTATAATCCATTGCTTTGACATGTTAACCATAAGACTCATCCAGTTCCTAACAGAAAGGTAATCATTATGAACCAGGAAGTCACTAGTGTAAGAGCAAATACTGGCTGATTGGCACGTCAACTCTGCTGTCCCAAAACTATGATTCATCAGCATTTTAAAGTGGAAATACTACCTTTTAGTTACCCACTTTGAGAGAAATATTATAGCTCTTTCTCCTCAATAAGTAACATGTTAATCATGTTAATTTCAGATTATCTTTAAAATCAATTCTGCTATAGAAAAATATCCATTTAAAAAATACTTTTCTCCTATAAATAAATTTTTTAATTATTTTAAGGGATGGGGGGTTGTGAAGAGGGGTGTTCAGTTGCCTTGTTGTTTTTATTGAGACAGAGTCTTACTCTGCTGCCCTGGGTAGAGTACAGTGGCACCATTGTAGCTCACTGCAACCTCCAACTCCTGGGCTCTAAGGGATCCTTCTGCCTCAGCCTCCCTTCTGCCTCAGCTTCCTGGGTAGCTGGGACTACAGGCGCATGCTGCAATACCCAGCTGGGTTTTTTTTCTCCTTTCTTTTTGGTAGAGATGGAGTTTCACTTTTGCTCAGGCTAGTCTGGAACTCCAGCGCTCAAGCAATCCTCCTGCCTTTGCCTTCCAGAGTGCTAGGATTATAGGTGTGAGCCACCGTGCTGAGCCTGTTAATGAATTTGTATCTGTCTTAAAACTTTAGCTTGAGTAATCAAATTGTCTTTTAAACTTTGTGTGCTTATATCTATTCAACATATATTATAAATATTTATAATTATGAAAATCTATTATTCATTTTATAATTGTCAGCTTTTCCCTAGAATGGATTTGTAGCATGCACATCCTTATTGGTCCACAGATTCTGTCCATTGTTCTCATTGCCCCGTGTGATTGTAGTATGCTACCTGCCACTGCCAAAGCTGCCTATTAAGTGAACCTACTTGTAAATGTAGCTATTGTGGATTTTTTCTTGCTTTCTATTTTTTTCTTTCCAAATAAATTGAAACTCTTCTCATACATATTTGTCATCTATTTTTTTCTACATACGTTAACTAAAAACTAATGCACATTTGACTTTTTAAAAAAGAAAACTGATGCTTTTATTGTTTGGGCTTTCCCCTGCTATTTTTAGGACAACTCTGCTGTTTCCTCACCTTTTCTCCCCTACAGTTTCACTGACCTAACCAAAGAACTGTAGTAGAGGCTTAAAGTACCAATGATGAGAATTCATTTTGTGCCATTAGGAGGAGCTCTAAACCACATTGTTAATTTGCCTCCTGTCCTAATTTTTTTAACTCATCCTTGAAACATGCTGTGCACTAGGGAACTCTTCCAACCTCTGTTGCTTTAAGAAGTTATTTTCATTTTTTCCCTTGTTCTATACTATTGAGGAATGAACTAAAACTATAATGAACATCCTGGAGCCAATGTTATAGCTATATTCAGTTATTCTCTAGTATCTGTCCATCATCATATTTAAAACAAATGGAAAGGAGAACAAATTGCCAACTTTGTATTTTGTTTTGGGAAATAAGTGTTATTTGAAAATGGTAAAAGTACAAATATCGGTGGCTCACGCCTGTAATCCTAGCACTCTGGGAGGCCAAGGTGGGTGGATCTCTCAAGGTCAGGAGTTTGAAACCAGCCTGAGCAAGAGTGAGACCCCATCTCTACCAAAAATAGAATTACTTGGCCAACTAAAAATATATAGAAAAAATTAGCCAGGCGTGGTGGCGCATGCCTGTAGTCCCAGCTACTCAGGAGGCGGAGACGGAAGGATTGCTTGAACCCAGGAGTTTGAGGTTGCTATGAGCTAGGCTGATGCCACAGCACTCTAGCCCAGGCAACAGAGACTCTGTCTCAAAAAAAAGTGCAAATACCCACGAGTCTTACAGTTAGTATTTAAAGTCTCAAAATACTGTGAAATGTCCCAATGAGTGATTCTCAACTGTACAGAGAAGAGACAAGTGGGTGCCATGTACAACTTCAGAAAGCATTTCTAACATTTTGGTTGTTTTTAGGTTTTGTTTCATTTTTCTTTTTGTTTTGAGTAAACTGCAGAAAGGAAAGCTCAGCAAAATGTTCTTGGCTATTGACAATATGCAAAAGACAGAGGGAAATAACCTAGCTTTGTGATGGACTGTAGGGTAAGAAGGGGTTAAGAAACAGTCATCAAGGTAGAGGAAATTTGAGGTGGAACAAACAATCTGTACTGTTTTCTAAGTGCCTTTGAATATGTAAAGGAGCTTGTAGGATTCTCTTCCAATACACAGGTTGTGAAAGTGACTTCTTACTTTGAGTTGTTTAAAGAAATGCAAGTTCATAGTTTTAAAATAGTTTAATCTTCTTGCTTACCTTTACTAATATGGAGAAAAATTAACTTCCTAATCTAAATCAGAGAGTGGCTATCTGGTTAGTAGCTGAAGACCTCTAACTGAAGTTTATTAAAGGCCAAAGAACTAGTGCCAAAAGGAATAGATTTTTGGGGGGCATTTCTATCGAGATATAATTCCCATGTCATAAAATTCACTCTTCAAGTGTACGATACACTGGTTTTTAGTATATTTACAAGATTGTACAACCATTCCAGAACATTATCACCGCAGAGAGAAACCCTGTACCCCATTAGTAGTCACCCGCTATCCCTTCCTTTCCCTGGCAACCACTAATCTGTTTTCTGTCTCCATGGCTTTGCCTATTGGAGTTATTCCATATGAATGGAATCCTACAGTCCTGTAGCTTTTTATGTCTGGTTTCTTTCACTTAGTGTTATGTTTTCAAGTTCATCCATGTTGTAGCATGTACCAGTATTCAATTCCTTTTTTTGGCTGCGTAATATTTCATTTTGTGGAAATAACACATTTTGCTTATCCGTTAATCATTGGATAATTTGGGTCATTTTGGCTATTTTGATTAATGTTGGTATGAACATTTGTGTGCAAGTTTTTATGTGGAAAGATGTTTTCAATTCTCTTGGGAGTGGAATTGCTGGGTTATATGGTAACTCTAACTTTTTGAGGAACTGCCAAACTTTTCCAAAGTGATGGCACCATTTTACATTCACGTCAATGATGTATGAGCATTCCAATTTTTCCACATTCTTACCAACACATGTTATTGTCTTTTTGGTTATAGCCATCCCAGTGGGTGGGGAAATGCAAATCAAAATGACAATGAATTTCCCTAGTAGCTAATGATCTTGAGCATCTTTTCATGTGCTTAGTGACCATTTGTATATCTTCTTTGGAGAAATGTCTATTCAGATCTTTTGCCTATTTTTTAATTGGATAATTTGTCTTTTATTGCTGAGTTGTAAGATTTTATTCTAGATACTAGACCTTTATCAAATATATAATTTGCAATTTTTTTCTCCTATTCTGCAGGTTGTCTTTTCACTGTCTTGATAGTATCCTTTGAAGCACAAATGTTTTTAATTTTCATGAAATCTAATTTATATAGATCTAGTTTTTCTTTTGTTGCATGTAATTTAGGTGTCATATCTAAGAAACCATTGCCTACTTCAAGGTCACAAAGATTTATACTTAGATTTTCTTGTAAGAGTTGGATAATTTCAACTTTTATATTAAGGTTTTGATCCATTTTGAATTAATTTTCTGTATGGTATGAGGTAGGGGTCCACACTCAGTCTTTTACAGGTAGATATCCAGTTGTCCCAGCACTGTTTGTCAGAAAGACTATTCTTTCTCCCATTGAAAGGTCTTGGCATGCTTGTCAAAAACAAAAATAAACAAATGTTAATTTCTGGACTCTCCATTGTATTGCATTGACAAAAAGAAAAAATCTTTGTTAGAATGTAGATCAAAATTAGGTCAATGCCTTTGTCTTTGAGAAAAGATCATGATATAACTTTTTACTTTAGATTCTCAAGTGCTTACTTCTTTCTTATATTCTAAGAATACTAGCTCACATCAAAGCACAATGAGTACAGATAAATGCACAAAGTGTAAACTATGTAAACTTATTTCTATTTTAAAACACAACTTCATATTGCCCCTAGGTAGGGCCTCTGAAATAAGGCAATTGGTAAAAACCCTAGAATAACCTTCACCAACTGTTTTTTGGATAAAAGCTCCTTCCTTGCTCTCTTTCCCATACCTAAACTGCACTCCAAAGTATAGGAAGTCCATTTAGGTGCAATTTTGTTATTGTTTTAAATAACCTGTTATCATTTTAGAAGCAGTAAGGTATATTGTAGAGAATTAGAAAATACAAGATTTTAAGTGGAAGTATCACATTCTTACCAGTCAGATCACTATAATTCCTTAGTGCATATTCTTTCAAATATTTTCCTATGCAAATATACATGTATGGTTTTTTTAAAACCAAAAATGAGATTTTATAGTCCATACTGAATTGAGCCGCCTCTTGTAGTCAGTAATCTCTATTGATTAATTTCAGGAAGTTTTCATTTCATCTACTACCCAGGCTATATTCAAATTTCTCCAACAGTGTCCTTTCTCTTGGCTTTGTACAAACCAATATTCAGTCCAAGACTATATTATATGTAGCTGTTAAGGCTCCTAAAATGCCTTTTAACCTAGCATATCTCCACCAATCCTTTTGTTTTCTGGGTTTAATAACACTAGCTTTTTTAAAAAGACCAGTCTAGTCCTGTAGAATCTCCTAATATGTTTTAGATTTGTTTGCCTCCTTCAAGTAGTATCTACTGTGTTCTCTATTTCTCTCATTTCCTGTAAATTGGAAATTATTTCTAAAGGCTTGAACTCGGGGTAAACGTTTTAGCTCAAATATATCATAGGTAGGGAGATCAGAAGATCCATAACGTCTGGTTGACTCTGTTAGTGAAGCTAAGATTGGCCATTGGTGAGAGGCCAACTTTTTCCATTATACAGTTCCAGTTTTTCACTTCAAGACTGGAAAGTCATATATCTGGTTTTACTTTGGAATGATGTAGATATCCAATTTCCCATCAAACATCCACCTAATAGTTTTGCCACCATTTAAGTGCAGTTAAAAATGTAGGTTTTAATCAGAAAAAAGTTTGGATTTCAATTTCATTCTTCTAAGAAATCTTAGAACTGAATTCAGTGTTGGCTGATCTGCTGATATGTTTGAAGCTGTTTCCTTGTTGAAGAACTTTGGTTCTAAAAGTCTGTTGGAATTTTTCATTCATTCTATAAAATCTTTTGATTTCAGCTTGGATTCAAAAGTGGTAACAACAGAGAAGTCTAGGTATAATATAAAAGCCTGCATCTATCCTTCCTTTCTTGCTTTACTTCCTGACTTCCTGCTCCCCATCCCAACGGCAAAGGAAACATTTAGGTGGAAGAAATAACTTGTGTGACATCTAACGCGTACCAACTGTTCTTTACCATAAAAGAGATTGGCTTTTTATAGTGAACAATTTGAAATTATCTTTGGTCTAAAATTAATAATCTATATAACTGTAATTATTCCTTCAATATATTTAACATCTTGGAAAAAATTTCAGTTTGGATTGCAGTTATGTGCTCAATTTGAGCCACATTTGAGGCTCATTTGGCATTTTCTACAGCTCACCTTCTGAGAAAACCTGGGTCACCAGGAATTTTTCATATCTGTGCTAGGCACCAAACTACTTATTTCTCATATCAGGAGCCAATGTAATAAAATACATTTCATCTACAAAACCCATAGAATTTAGAGATTTCCTTCTCCAGAGTTCCTTCCTGCCATGTACATCCTCAACACCAGCAACCAGCCCTAGTGCAGCTGCTTTTGGACCTGCTGTCCACGGGACGGGTGTTTTTGAGCTTTCTCTCCTGGAATTCCCCGTCGGGGATAAAGAAAGCCTGAGGTTAAAATGACTTACAAAGCCTCCCCCCCAGACATATTTTGTTTTATGTTGAGGTAATTTTGGTAGTTTCACAAGGGGAAGGGGGGAAATCCAGTTGGGCGGAGTGTTATTAAGGCTTTGGCTTATATTATATTATATTTCTGCTTAGTAACATTTTAAAATTATGCCTGGGTAGATGCTTCTAGCCTTAAGCTAGGAAGTACACAAGCTACACAGGTGTACCTGTGAATATCTGTATTTACACTCCTCGCTTTAATAAACACACATAAATAGGCCATGTGTTGCTCTTCATAAGAGATTTGGCATCTGGCATAGAAAGCATACTACACAGAAGTATTACAAGATTCAGGAACTAGCAGAGGAAAAAATACTCAAGTCCCCACAGATTGCTGCCTACCTTGAGAGTGGCTTTTCTCCCATTTGATCTACATCAAAGTTACATTAACACACTCCTCTTTTTTGTCAATAGGAAACCAAAAAGAGAAGAGCACTTGAGTGAAGAAGCTATCAAGGTGATCGCT
>VBSM01002608.1:124449636-124460325 GCA_008086735.1 Cheirogaleus medius | reverse complement strand
TCAGTGTGTAAATTTCCTTTTAGCTTACACAAAAATAAAATAATTTAAAAGAAATTTAGCCTGGTGTCTTTGTATCTAAGGAAAAATGTAATGAGTTTGGATGTGAAGTTTCCTTCAGTATTAGGAAATCATTTGGTAGGACTTCTACTTTGTTGAAACCAGGAAGAATTAGAATCTGATCCAGAAGAATTGGATCAGTACCTTTTAGTAGCTGAGCTGTCTTTATATAGAGCATGAGATCATAAAAGAAATTCCCATGATTCATTATAACAGATCTTTATCAGAATATCAACAAGGTTAAATAGGAATTTGTAGGAAATTTTTTTCTTTCCAAGGAAATATAAGCATTAGATGAAGGTGAGCAGAAAATTTCTAAAAAGTAATTTTAAGTATTATTAGATACTGCTTCAACAAAAATCATGACATACTTCCTAAGGAATAGGCAGGCAGCCTGACAGTAGTCCATCTCCTTTACTAGGGGCTGTTCCATGGAACTCTTTTGCACCTCTATCATTGACAGGTTATTACATGGGCCACTGGAATGCTTGCCTGAGTGTAATATAAGTATGGCCTGGAGTGACAAGATGCTTATCCAGTCCATCCCCTGCCGTTTTCCTTTTTTTCTGGTCTTTTTCAGAGGATTCCTTTCCTTCAAAATAGTCACAAATTTCCAGTACCCAGTGAACCTTTTGAATGGAAGAAAACAACTCAAAATATTCCTCAGCAGAACTTTGCATGTTTCAGTAATTGCAGCTTAAAGGGCTGCTTTCTCTAGAACATTACAACTATATGTGCCAAGTTAAGTTCAGAGCCTTCTTATTAGCTGTGTTACTATGAGAAAATTAACCAACATATGAGACTGAATTATCTATAAAAATGAGAATGATCCTACCTCGGGGGGTTAATATTGGATGTAAGACGCTGTCACATGAATGGTGAGTAAGTGGTAGTCAGAGCCACTTACTCGGTGAGCACTCTGAAGGCTCCTGGGGGCCCAGCAGATTCAGGCAGCAGTCACAGAAGGACCACTTTAAATAATACAACAATGTTTTATTTTAAAATGATCGAGTGGGCCTTCTTCGTGAGAGTGGCCTTGTTTTAGTGACTCACAGAATGGATGTTTCATCTTATAACTACTCTTAGATAAGCCAGACTTCCCTTTTGTCATAGTGGTCTTTGATGTTTTAATCACAACAGGTACAGTAATATTGTATTGTCATAGGTTAAAGGCATTGATCCAGGACTGAGGGCCAAATAGTGTCAGCTTTACACCAGACCATGTTCGAATTATTACCAGAAAGCAATAGCTGTGGCTGGTGGGAATAACCCTAAGAATCTCCCTGGGATCTCGGCTAAGGACAAGCCTGTCACCTGGAAGCTGGTCTTGGGTATCAACTGCTCTGACAGCAGCTTCCCACCTGCCTTTCTCAAAGTCAACCAGGAAGACCCTGCAGAGTTGGGAGGGGAAGAAACTAAGGAGTAGGAGCCCCAACAGGCCAAATCATACACTGGTTTAAGGATTGGCTTTGTGTCCTTTACACCTTAAAGCCAGCTCACTCATCCCCAGAATGTCATCCCACATGGTGGCCAAGTCCCAACAGCCATACATAACTCCCCAGTTAATCCAAGCCAGACTGGGAAGTATAGGAGAAAACTTTCCTAAGTTGAGTCACATCACTACTATTTTTATGAGTCATTTTTTTATAGAGAAACTTGTTCTTCCTTCTGTGTTCTTTATTTAGAATTCGTCATCTTTTCATTCCTTCATGTTTCTTGAATCAGGATTAGGCATTGCTGTGAGTAACAAAAACCCAGAACACTGCATTTCATGTAATAAGACTCATCCTTTTGTCACATTTTAACTTCACTGAAATTGGAATGTGTCATACAATTGGATGGGTTGTCTGTTTAATTGGCAGTGGTTTCTTTTTCTTAGCAATGTGTTAAATAATTCTGTCTTGCAACCAATGACAGAGTTGATGAAAATGGTAATGGTGGCTGAAACAATAGAAGTTTATTTGTCTCCTGTAAAACACTGGTAGAAATCAGTCTAGGGCTGGTAAGGGGGCTTCATAAGGTCAGAGATAGACATTCTTACTGTCTTGTCACTCCACCGTTCTCAACATGTTTTCTGCGTCATGGTCCAAGGTAGCTGCACCGTGGTTATGACCACCAAACCTACATTCCAGCCATTGTGCTAAGAAAGGTGAAGAAGGGATTCTCCCTCTCATTAAGGACACTTTCCAAAAGGCATATACAATATTTCCAGTTACAATCTATTAGCCAGAACTGAGTTGCAGCGTCCTGTCTAGCTGCGAAAGAGACTGGGAAATACCTTTATTCTGAGTGGCCATCTAAAAGTAAGGGTTTCTAGTTGTAAGAAAGAGAGAGAATGTAAAGCCACCAGAAGTCTGGACCACACCTATTTTTCACTTCTCAGCCCATAGAAACATATTTCATTGAGATAAAGTAATACATAGAGAAATGACTCCAGGATCATTGTCTGAGGCTGCAATGCCTCAGACTAGACCTATTGCCTTCCTAGTGCTTTTCCAAGAGGGAAAAGAATCCTACAGAAAGTAGTGTAGGATTCACTGGGACCTTAGGGGAACAAATGCTAAGACAAATCATGGGTAGAAGCAGCACCAAATTAGACTAGGAGTTGTGTGTTAACACTGCTCCACCAATAACCAGCTGTAAGATCTTGGCTAAATCCCTTTTCTAAGTCTCAGGTACTCCATCCACAAAATGGGGGGTTGGGATCTGTAGAATCAAAACCTAAGGTAAGAAGAAAACTTAAAGAATCGTAGACTTTTTGGGCTGGACGATAAGCTGTTCCAGTACTTTCTAAACTACTCCCAGGAGCCCTGCAGCGAGGGGTGTCCCACAGTAACACACTGGGCTTATATATTTAGGAAGGGCAATTGCAGAAGATTTTACTTGATAAGAAGGTTCCATTGGTACCAAAATTTGGAAGCCAAAGATGATTCAGTTCTCACAGCTGAAGCAATTAAAAATAAGGAAATTGGCTCGCATAACCTTACACATCTGTAAGCAGGGGCAGTTTCCCTGACTCTTGACCTTTTTGTTCACACACTCCTGCATCTCTGCTCTGAACAGGTGGCCTTCAGCCTGTGCCTGAGCATTAGTAGAGACACCATGCAGGCTCAAGACCCTCCAAGGCAGTGTCCCCCATCCCAAAACGTGCACATACGTGTGCTTCGTTGGCAGCACAGACTGTTAGGACGCTGAGTGGAAACCTGGTTTCCTAAGACCTCCTGTTGCTTCAGGTTATCCCCTCTCAAGCGGCATGGGCTAACTCCTGTCTCTTTTCCATGAATATCTAAAGATCACTATCATATTCCTCCTCCCACCAAGCCTTCCATGATGACATGGTTTCCAGGCTTTCTTACACACGGCATTCTTCTCTGGACATCATCCATTTGCCAAAGTTCCTCTTAAAATGTGCTACCCAGACTGGACCAGATGTCACCTCATCACTGCCATGGGGCTAATGTTTGTTTCAGACACTTCTTTTAACGTAGCCTAAAATTGCATTATTGTTGATGGCAACAGTGTTGCCAATAGCTCACTGTGTGAACAGCCTGCCATCAAGCCAGATTTTTTTTTTATCATCTATTGGTGTCATTGAGTGTTTAGAACCTAAAAGCAGAGTTTTGCATTTATCCTTTTCCAACTTTGTTGTGTCAGCTTTAGACCATTGCTTCAGCCTGTCTGTCTCATCAAACCTTCATTGCACCATTTAGCATAGAGACTTCCTCAGCTTTGTCATCCACAGATTAATAAATATCCTTCGTAATCCAAATCACCGACATAAATGTTGACCAATAAAAATCTCTGCAACTCCCTGTCCAGTGTGCCAGGAAGACCCTGGATATGGCTTCTCAACACGAAGATGCCCACATTTCTTCATCTTGCCCACAGATCACAAGAGCAAGTGAAGCCTTGTCAAATCTAGTCACACTACACCTGTGGCATCTCATGGGCCATCTGAGCAGTTCTACAGATGACCTCCAAAACCTCGTGCAGTTTGAAAATTTCTGTGACTACTGGGCACAATGGTGTGCCTGTAATCCCAGCTACCAGGGAGGCCGAGGCAGGAGAATCACTTGAGCCCAGGTATTCAAGGCCAGCCTGGGCAGCACAGCGAGACCCTATCTCAAAAGAAAGAGAGAGAGGGGAAGAGAGAAAGAAATAAAGAAGAAAAAGAAATTTCTGTGACTAGTTCTCCAAAAGAAGCATAAGGGTGATACAAGTAGAAGATAAAATTACACCTACTCGGGATGGAAGACTAAATGAAGAGAATCCGTATCGTCACTGGCACATAGTAAATGATTTTTTATCATCATTCATCCAGGTCAATATTCTGTCATTGAGGAGGCAGATAAAGGCCGATGGTGGGAGAGTGTGGCTGTCTTCCTGACAGGAAGTCAGAAAGTTAGCCTGACCTCCAGAATATTAAAGTTGCCGTCAAGGTATCTGTTTTGTTTCAGTTATCCATCATTTCGGTTATCTTTTCAGCCTGGACTATCTCTGAGGATAATATTGCATATCACTTTACATGATTTTATTTTAAATTTACCTCTTTAAAGAACTCCTTTCCTTCTGTTTTCAAAAGCCAGGGTTTAGGAAACAAAATAATGGCCACCTTATTTAAACCCTGAATTACCTTGTGATCTGTGACTTGAGCTTCTTTGTCTGTCCCCCTCCGGGCTGGTCTTTTGACCAGAGCTCATGCCCCTCTCCCACCTCACCATCTCTTTCCTGAGGGTCAGTGACTAGGGTCACGAAAGATCAGAAGGGTCAAGTCCTACAAATGAGGAGACCTGGTAACATCTGCACCATGTCTGCCTCAGAAAAGGGCTGCTCTCTCTCGTCTCCAACCCAGTATTTCCTCTGCAGAATCAGCTAACAAACATTCTTGATCTCAACCTTCATCCTTGCCTCTCCCCTGAGCTCTGCACCACATTTCTGACGGTCCCCTGGCCATCCCCACCTAGATGTCCTGAGACTCCTGAAATTAAGCACGTGCACTATTTAGTACAAATCCGTGTGCCCACTGGCCTCCCATCCCCCACGCCACTGTGCCCCCTGGCCCTGGCAAGCCCTTCTCTATTTGCACGCACTCCTTATTCACTGCTCCCTCCTCACACCTACTCCTACTGGTCTGCAGTCCTGTCAATCACACCTCCTAAATATCCATTGCCTCTCTCTCCAGGCCTTCAGTGTCTCTTACACAATCATCGTAACCGCCTCCACACTGACCTTCCTCCTCCTTTCTTCCTTCCAATCTAGTCTTCCACTATGCCAACAGAATGCTCTTTTCCTGATAAAAATCCTTCATGGCACCCCCTTGCCCTCTGGACAAAGTCTTCACTCCTTGGCATGTTGCCCAACACCAGGATCTGCCTCCTCTCTGCACGGGGGCTCCTGCCTGGCTGGCCAACTCCTTGCTGGCCGCCAGATGCCCGCTGGGGGCTGGCCCAAGCTAGTCCTCTCCCAGGAAAACCTTTCTGATCAGCCAGCCAGTCTCACTTCCTCTAGGAGCCAGTCTGGGCCACCCACACGTGACAGAGCTGGCTCTCCAGCCTCCCAAAGTGCTTTGCAAACCTCTCCAGTCATACAACACTCAACATAAAACTAGTTTATGTCTATAAAGTATGCTACTGAGGGCCAGATGCTAGGCTTTACATGTGTGCTCTGTCTTAATCTTCACAATGACCCTAAGAGGTATGTGAACCGTACTTATCCCTGCTTTACTGATGAGGAAACCAAGACTGGGACGTTACATAACTTCCCCAAGGTCACGGAGCCAGGAAGCAGAAGAGTCTTGATCCCAGGTCCAGATGATCACAGAGCCTGAACACTCACCCAGAGTATCCACCTCTCAGCAGGACAAGGGCTGTTAGGCCACCCATCACCTTGCTTCCGGGTAACTGATTTGCTCGTCTTTCTCCCCAGGCTGTGAGCTCCCGGCAGCAGGGACTGTGTCTGGCTCACGTTTGTTCCCCGGGTCCCTGGGACAGGACCTGACACACAGGCAGACTTGCATCTTGGTTGCTTCCTAAATTGTTTATGCATGAACCCCTCAGTGAAATGGACAGGGACCCTTTCAGAATCTGTGCTTTGCCTTTACCAGCAAATATTGTGTACTTCACCTTCAACCTCATCTGAATTTTTCCCCAAAATATCATATTCTATCATTCACTGACTCAATTCTTCAAGCTCTGAAGCAACCCCCCACCTCCCCAAACACCAACCCTATGGGGTTTCCATTTTGCCAAATGCTATCTGTTTTTGTTGGGTTTTGCTTCAACCCTGCCTTGTGCAACCAGCTGGATACGAGGTGACCCAGCTCTTGCAGTACAGCCCTGCAGCCCACACCACCGGGCGGCCCTAGTCCATAAGTACCTGGAATCCATCCTGACCACTCCTCCAAGGGGGCCCTGAGTGGGTGATTATAGGAAATCAGGAAAGATGCCTTGAGGCCCTGAGCGAGGCCCGAGTGTGGCTCAGATGACCACATTCTTGGGTCCTCAAAGCTTGAGCCCCCATGAAAGGAGCTGTCACGAGACATCATAACAGAGTCATTGCACTCTAGTGACACCACAGGGGCACCTGAAGGCAGGCTCCCTGGGAAACCTGCCCGTCACCCTCAGCTTTCAGCATGCTGTTTGCTTCGCCTTTTCTTTCTCCCTGTTACCCAAAGCACGACTTCCGCTGTGGGCTGGAGGCGAGGCTGGCAGGACGGGGAGTTGCTCCTGACTCTGCAGATCTGGGGCCAGGCCCCCCACTCCAGCCCAAGGACCCCCAAATCCAGCAGGCTTACTGCCAGAGCAAGACACTCGGGGCTCTCCTTTCATTACAAATTCAAGCCGCAGCTAAAAAGAGTCCCTCAGCTGAATGGAGACATTTTCCTGAAAGCAGTATTTTTACTCTGGGGGAGGAGAGAAGCGAGTGTCCTGAGGAGTGGCCAATGCCTCGCGTCACACTCTCGTGGTGGGAAGCATCAGTTTGAGCGAGGTTGCAACTGGTTTCACTTTATTTTTGCCAAGTTGCCTTAGGAGCCTGAACTTTGATCTGGGTGGGAATCATTAATTTATTGGCTCAAGAGAATGGCACAGACCTCTTGTCACAATAAAATGTTCTCCCTTGGCTCAGAGAAGAGGCCTGAACTCTCTTCCCACTAGCCTACTATTTGTCTGGGCACCCCCATTCCATCTGGAGCCCTCTCCCCCACCCTATTGAATCACCTTCCTTGGCTACCAGTGTCCTGGCAGCACAGCAGCGACAGCCCAGAGCCCGGGCGGTGCTGCTTCCCTTCAGCTACTATCTTGTAACTCCCTCCTAATTTACAATCTGTTTGCTGTTTCAGATGTTTGGAAAGAAAACTCCTTAGTCAGCAGCCCTTGGAAAGCCTCATTTGCAGTGAAATCTGGACACTTCTTTCCCACCCCAGGTTTTTTTTTTTTTTTTTTTTTTTGGTCTTGTGGCTGGAAGCTAACATCTGTGAGGCAGACAGGACCACATGGGCCCTGTGTCACCAGACACCTGTTGAAAGGATGTACTCAGGGGTAGAAAGTCTGGCCAGAGCCCACCAGTGACAGCTGGTATTTACCTAATATCAGCCTCCACCACCAGGGAAACGGATGGGCATCCCTCCACTGAGAGCGGAGTAAAGAAGAAAAGGTGATCTATCCCAGCTGCAGATGCTTGCGGGACCTACTGGAAGACAAGAAAGCCAAGGGTGCCTGAAGTCATGACCAGTTTCCCGCTAAAGGGGAGTGTCTGCCACCACGGTATGTACCTCTGCCAGGCTGACTCCGCACTTCCAGGAAAGGTGACACTTGTTGATCTGCCTGAGTTTTAATTGTCTTGTGTGCTTCTAAAGGATTATGAAGGAAAGAGCATGAGCTATTATTTCAGATAATCATTTCAACATGGGGCTTGCTGGAGAATAGAAGACATATCCAGAGTGCGTTTTGTGTGTGAGGCAGCTCTCGGGCCCTGGCAGCTCAAGGCTTTCCTAGGTTGTCGTCCTCAGGCTTGCACTAGCTCCAGGACAACAGGAATCCTGAGCCTTCCAGGGCTCAGGTGGCCTGCACACTGCTCTTGGAACAGACACAGAAAGAAGCAGCCAGAGTTTGAAGCCTGGTACTGCCACTTCCTAGTTGTGAGACCACAGACTAGTGTGTAAAATGTGGATAGGAACTCAAGTAAAAAAAAAATACCAAAACAGCTTTCTTAGGAGAGTTAAAGAGATAACCCCTTGTCTTAGTCCATTTGGACTGCTATAACCAAATTACATTAGACCTGGTAATTTATAAACAACAGAAACATGTTGCTCACCATTCTGGAATCTGCAAAATTCGAGATCAAGGTGCCAGCAGAGTCGGTGCCTGGTAAAGACGCACTCTCTACTTCGAAGACAGAGCCTTCTTTCTGTGTCCTCACGGGGAAGAAGAGGCAATCAGGTGCACTCAGGCCTCTTTTATAAGGGCACTAATCCCATTCATGAGGGCTCCACCCTCATTACCTAATCACCTCCAGATGCTCCAACTCTTAATACAACCACATTCAGGATTAGGTTTCAATATATAAATTTGGGGGGACATGAACATTCATAACATACCACTCACGTTAAACGCTTAGCATGATGCTTGGAAATAGTAAATGCTCAATAAATGTCAGGTATTATTTAGGACACCAAGTTCTTATTGAGTTCCTACAATGTGTCTTGCCTGACTTGGGAGCTTTTTAGCATATAAGGGTAAGATGCAACACCTGAGTAAATGAAAAAATTAGGGACCACGAAGCCAGCTGTTCATGATCAAGTGATTATGAGCAACCTACCCTTGACTTGAACGATGAGGCTGCAGAAGTAGACAGGCTCCACGAGGCGGCCCTGCCAGGAGGTGTGGAAGGGGCTCAGGTTGGGGAGATGGCCGTGCTGCCAAGATTCGCCAGGGAGCCCTCAGAGGGCTTTCCCGGGCACTTCCATAGAAGGTGACCCTTGACAATCTGTGCACATTTTTAATTGTCTTATGTTCAGCCCATGTTTTAAATTTTCTTGTGATGGCCTTGAAGGTGGGTGGGATGCAAACATGCAGAGGGGCGGGTGCTTAGCCAGAGTCCATCCTGGGAACTGAATCTCAACAAAACTATGCACCCATTCATCCTCTCACCTTCTATCAGGCATGTACCACACACCAGGTGCTGGTGCACATTCCCTTCCTGAATACACAGAAAGTGCACATCCTGGGCTTTGCCAAGCATTTGGTGTCTGGCCAAGCCCAGGAAGGTGAGCTGTGTTCCTTGGGGCATCTTATTCTCCTCCTTTGAGCCATCCCAAACCTCAAATAGCTTAGATTGTATTTACTTGTTTATTTTGCTGAAATTTTTCAGAATAAATTATGGACATCATCACATCACCCACACACACCAACATCATATCCAAAATAAAGGATTATTTTTCTATCTAACCTCAGTAGCATTATCACACCTAAGAAAGTTGACAATAATTTTCGAATACCATTTGAAACAGAGCCTACATTTGAATTCCTCCAAGTGTCCCTAAAAGGTCTTTTATAGCTTGCCTGTTCAAACCAAAGAGTCTGCTTAAGGAGTACACAGCCCATTTATTTGGTTGTGTGTTTCTTTTAATCTAGAATAGTTTTCCAGCCTTTTTTCATTACATTGATTTTTTTGAAGAGATCAGGCCAGTTGTCTTGTAGAATGTCCCACACTCTGGATCTATCTGATTGTCTCCTCTTAGCGTCACCTAGCTTGTCCCTCGGTTCCCCATTCTTCCTCTAATAGTATAAAAGCCTGTAAGTGTGGCGGTGTACAGCAACCTTGTCATCCAGACCCCCAGCAGTGGGAACCAGCCCTGTGGGTCATCACTCCTGCTGGCTGTCCCAACCTAGGCAGGACTGGCCCCTGGTAGATGGCCTTCCTTCCTCACTGGGACCTTCCCTAGACCTCTGCTCAGCTCCTTCCCTCCTCAGGCTTCTGCTAAAAGAAGCCTCTCCTGGCCACTAGCTAAAATCGTGCCTCCCCCCAACCCTCTCTAAACTCCTGCCTGCTGTATTTTTCTTCTTAGCATATATTACCATCCAACATATATTTATTGTTTATTTTGTGTTCTCTATCTCTCCTGCCAAGACTGTAAACGTCATGAGGACAGGGACTGTTGGTGCCTTGGTCACTGCTGGGCCTAGAACAGCTTCTTGTATAAAGAAGGCACCTAATAAACCTTGAATGAATGAGTGAATGAATGAATGAAAGGGCCCCACAGCAAAGAGCCCAATTCCAAGCACATAATTGACCCCAAGTAAACAGATGCTGTTTGAGGTTATCATCTTCCCAGAAACATGTACTGAAACTATACTTAATATTAAGTAGAAAAAACCCCACATCATCTGCGAACAACAATAAAGTCTCCGCCTGCAAGTTGTCTGATCTTCCAGCCCTTAGGCCTCGCCTTGTCCTTTCCACCAGACTCTGGGCAACTCCTGGATCAGTCAACTCAGGGTGAACCCAGGGCTTCTTGGCCATAAATATCATTTAGTCCCACCCAGCAAATGTGGCCCTGTGAATTAGGGGACTTGGCTTAGAGGATGATTTCTTTTGTCTGATTGTTTCAAAGTTGAGTATACTTTTTTTTTT
>VBSM01002608.1:124424413-124446566 GCA_008086735.1 Cheirogaleus medius | reverse complement strand
GCACACGAGGACTGGGAACCCGAGGGGGATGTCCAGCTGGGTCTGCGGGCCCATGGTGGGGTAGGGGCGGTGCCGCTGGCGCTGAGGGGGCTTCCGCCCCTTCCCTCTGCGGAGTCCACCCGGGCGCCTCCGAGGCGCCCTCTCCGCGCTTCGCTGTCGGCCGCTTCCCCAGGGCGGCCCGAACCGGCCCGGGCGGCTGGGCCGGCGTGTCGGAGCCCGCGGCCGCCTGGCCCTCCAGCCCCGCGCCGCCAACCGCCCCGGGCGCCCGAGCTTCCGGCCTCTGGCTGCTTCCTTGCGGAGCTCCCCAGGCCCGGCGGCCGCGCCCCGGGCACCGCGGTGCCGACAGCCCCTCCGCCTGGCGCGCCCGCCCCCGCCGCCACCCTCGGATCTGGGCCCGGCGCCAGCTCCCCGGGGGCGCCATCCCTGGCGGTCACTCCCTCTGACTTCCTGGGCCAGCGCTCTTCAAAGTGCAGTCCTGGGACCAGCGGCCACATCCCCCGGGAATGCGTTAGAAATGGAAACTCTCTAGCCACCCCAGACGCTCTGGATCAGAATCTCTGCACGCAGCAAGCCGTGTTTCTGAGGCCCTGCAAGGCGATTCCCGCTGCAGCTGGAGAACCTCTGCTAGGGAGCCCCCCACGGCCGCCTCCAGCTCCTGGGTGGGAGGGTCCACTGAGCTCCTTGGGGCCAGGGATCCTTTGTTCCCACAAATGGCAGAGTGTCCTGCTGAGTACAGATTGGTAAGCCTGGGAGAATTGTTCCTACAGGCAGCCCTGGGGTTCTTTAATAGAAACTCTTTCCTGAATGATGACCAAGAGTGACTTGGAAATTGACACAGATTTCCTCAAAGAATTGATCCACTTAACATCTGTTTAGATTAAACCCCAAGTTGTTTACAATGGAGCTGGAAAAGCACTCTGACTCTATTGTCATGTCCTCGGAGGGGCTTGGGCTTGCAGCACCTGGCATGGCTCACATATCCAGCCTCTGCTGGGGAACCTGGGCCACTGCTTTGTGGCTGGCATTTATAGGCTGAATGAAAATCAGTCCTAGAAGGTTTCGGATACACTTGCAAATACTGACCTATAGTTCATTAAAGGTTATTCCCATTTCACAGGAAGAGACTACTTTTCTGACCTAGAAAAATGTGGAAAAATTAAAAAGATGTGGCCAGGACTTTTTGTGTTTTTCCCAGAATATTCCTTAATATTTTTACATAATATTTACAATAAAATTTGACACATACACAACTCTGTAATGTGTCCCATCTCCTGAGGCTCAAGTCTCTGCTGTTAACCTTGGGACAGAGAAGGCTAACCTAGTAGCCATGGTGGGTTAAGAACTATTGGCTTAGTGCAGAATGTTTCCTACTGGAAGTCCATTTTGCAGCCAACCACCTTTGAGCCACACTGCCCTTAACCCAAGGGAATGAGAGGGGAGCCCTGGAGGATGGGGCTTTTGGGCTGGTCCCTGGGTGCCCTAGGTGGGGAGGCTGGGAGAGGGTTGGATAGAGCACGGGTTTGTTCAGGGCCAGTTGTGCTGTGTCAAGAGCCTTGGAGATATCCCTTCTCTTTGTCCCAACAGTTCCACTTTGGGAGTTTCTCTTATGGGAATAATCAGAGGGCCTTAAATGAACAACAGTATGGGATGGTTTAAAAAGAGCCCAGTCACATGAGAGCACAATCAGCAGCCACCAAAAAATCCCATTTTCAAAGAATTTCTAAGGACATGGAGAATTGCTCATGATATGAGGTGAAAAGCAGCATAGAAAATGACATTGCCTGATGCCTGCTTTATGCAAAACACATATTATTTGTCTAAGGAAAAATATATTTTTAAAAAAGAACTAGAAGGAAATTTGTCAAAATATTAACAGTGATTTTCTTTGGGAGGTGGGTTCATAGGTGATATTTGTTTTCTGCTTTGTTTTTGTTTGTTTTCCATTTTTTCTAGAAAGAGCGTGTGTTTCATTTGAATTAAAAAATAATAATTTAAGAACCTACAATGTTCTAAACATTGTGCCAAACTCAAAGATGAATAAGATACAAAGATAGGCCGGGCGCGGTGGCTCACGCCTGTAATCCTAGCATTCTGGGAGGCAGAGGCAGGAGGATAGCTTGAGGTCAGGAGTTGAGACCAGCCTGAGCAAGAGAGAAACCCTGTCTCTACTAAAAATAGAAAGAAATTAGCCTGGCAACTAAAAATAAAAAAAAAAAAAATTAGCTGGGCACAGTGGCGCGTCTCTGTAGTCCCAGCTACTTTGGAGGCTGAGGCAGGAGAATCCCTTGAGCCCAAGAATTTGAGGTTGCTGTGAGCTAGGCTGATGTCACAGCACTCTGGCCTGGGCAACAGAGTGAGACTCTTGTCTCAAAAAAATAAAAAATAAAAAGATACAAAAACACATTTTCTTCCTTGGGGGGACTCAAGGTCAAAGGTGATAAGAGGTACCCAGAAAACACCAGCGTGAGGCAGGGTGGAAGAGGGGTTAGGGTGAGGAGCAAGGGCGGAGGGGTTCAGGGGAGGTGCCTCTTGTGGGCAGGCACCTAAGAGAGAGTCAGTTTACAAGGGCTGTCCTGAAAGTTCCAGCCATTTTATCCATGTATCCAGGGCTGGACACTTTCCGGACAAGCCTCCTTGTATATGATACAAAACTCCAGCAGTAGAGCAGGGGGGATCAGAGTCCCAGTTCTGCTCCCCAAGGCCCTGTAGCTTTAGGCAAGTTAGGCTGAACTGGTCCTGCTTTCCTCATCTCTCCTAAAAGGAGATAACAAAAGGTTTCTGTGAGCAATTAACGAGGTAGTGAAGACAAAGTGTGGGGCCCCTGGCACAAAGTGCATGCTCAATAAAAACTAAATGTACAATAGACTTTCTAAAGTTAAGTCTGGGCAGGGAACTGGTGTGGGAGCATGGGCTCTGGGGAGAGGGTGGGGGCTGAGGGAGGCAGGGAGGCTGGGTGCGGCCTGGGTGGTGGAGGCCGTGTGTGGGCAGAGGGGCGCAGCTTCTGGTGCAGGCTCTACTAGGGGCTGGAGGCTGGGAAACCAGTTAGGCAGGGCTGCCTTCTGCACCCTCAGCTACAGAATAAATGGGACATGACTGGAGAGGAAGAGGATGGAGAAGGAGAGGGCGTGGAGGGGCTACCACAGAGTACCCTGGCATTCACTGCATTTTCAGTCCTCTCAGCAGCCTTGAATATCAGCATTATATAATTGCTCCACTTTACAGAAGAAGAAACTGAGGCACAGGCTCATGCACTGCCATCAAGTGGACTAGGATTCGGGCTCCAGACCACATTCCTCCACGCTAGTGGACTTCTGCAAGGCCTCTGCAGTCCCCGACCTGAAGGGACACTGAGCCAGCCTGTGGGATTGTAGGGACCTTCCTGACTAAATTCATCCCAGCCTGTCCCCCAGTAGGACCCCTTGCCCTGTCCTAGAGTGGAACAGAGGGGGAAAGGCAGGAGAGCAGATCTCTTGCGTTTTAATGGCAGTGAATTCAAACAAGTTTGAGAATGTCAGAAACCCCTCCACAGAACTAGAAGCACCACCCAGGGATCCCTCCCACACCTTGGCAGGTTCTCTAAAGAAGGACTCAAATGCTTGGGCCCAAACTCCTCCTCCTCATGCAGACGTCTGAAAGGAGATGAACTGCCTCAGACCAAATGCTACTTGTCAACCAGGAGGAAGTCCCAGAGAGGGCAAGAATGCTGTGTATCTGAAGGCGGGGGCAACAGAGAGGCGAATGTTCCCTGGGACCCCAGTTCTCTCCCCTCCACTGAGAGCTCAAACAACGACGACGCACGGGAAGGTCTCACTGCCTGAGCAAGCTCTTTTCATTTTCTCCAATCCACCTGGCAGGGGGCCTGACCGCAGCATCTGTCTCGCCCTCTGTCCTGAAACTCCGGCCTCCTCCAAGGGATTTACAGAGTTGGGGAGGGGGGTGTTGTGTTGCTTCACAGTCCTGCTGTTTTCACACGAAAACACTGGGTGTCAAAAAAATGAGAATAGATTCTGCAATGAAAGCATTTGGAGCCAGGCAGTGGGAGAAATTTAATTTATAACAGTGGTTCTCAACCACGGCTGCAAGTTAGAAGCTCAAGAACACTTAAAAAAATACTGATGCCCAGACCCCAACAACTATTTACCCTGGGATGGGACTCTCTGTCTCTTTTCTTTCTTTCTTTCTTTCGTCTTTCTTCCTGTCTTCTTTCTTTCTATGGATTTTTTTTTTAATCTCCCAGGTGATTCTAATATGCCAGGGCTAAGAACTACTCACCTAAAATAAGACAACTGTGTTAAAAACAATATCCGATAGAAAAATGGACAAAGGGCATGAATGGGCAATTCACAAAGACAAAACAAAAATGGCTAATAGGCACATGAAAACCTGTTGACCCCAATTAATAATTAAAGAAATGCTAAATAAAACAATAATGAGATAGCATTTCATGTATCAAATTGTCAGCCTTTTTTTTTTTTCCTAATGAAAGAATATTCTCAGGAATAAGAGTGGTGTGTTTGTGTGTGTGTTGGGAGTTGTTATGAGAATAAATGGCTAATCTTTCCCGAGGGCAGCTGGGCGACATGCACACACCTTTTGACCCATTCATTTCACATTAAGGTTCTATGAATAAATAAGGATGTACTGAGATTTAACTAGAGTTGCTAATCAGAGCAGGAACAAAAAATTGGAAATTCCTAAATATCTAACATTAGCAGATTAGTTCAATGAATTACAATGCAGCCATAAAATACAAGCCATTGAATATGATATAGTGGATAAATATATCCTCACTCGAGAAGCTGCTCAGATAAATTATTGAGTGAAACAAAGCAGTTTCCAAATAATGGTATTTTTGCTTTTAAAAAGAATAAAGGATATGAAAAGTACATGTGTGTGTGTTTAGGAAAGAGTTTGCAAAAATATATGTAAGGTTTTAGCTTAATTACCTGTGTGTAGTACAAAGGTGTTTTATATTTTTACTTTCACTTCTCTGTATTTTCTAGCTTTTCCCTACAAAGGATATACTGTATTTGTTTTGTCAAAAAGAAAAAAAATTATTTGTAATTAAAAAATTTTACTTACTTTCCAGAGAAGAGTTTGCTAATCTGTTTTCTTCTTGGAGCAATGAAATTCCCAGATAATCCCCTGAACATCCACCCTCTGGATTTCTGTAGCTCACCTTTGACCAAGTAGCCAAAATTCAGGCTCAAACTGGATTTTTCCCCCTCTTCCAGGCCTTTTTTACATAGTTAGTCTGCGAAAGGCTGAGGGAAGTAGAACTGGGGAAAAAAGGAAGATCCAGGGGTCTGAGAGATCCTCGTCTACGTAGAGAAGAGCCTGGGCTCTGAGGTCCTGGCTCCAGCTCTGTTTAGCCATGTGACTTTGGGTCAGGCTTTTAACCTCTCTAAGCCTCCATGTGCACAACTATAAAATGGGAATAATAATAGTACTGACCTCAGGGGTAGTTATGAGGCTTTACAGAGACAGTGCGATGTAAAGGACTTAGCACATGGCCCAAACACTCAATAAATGCTACTCTGATCATTTTTGATATGGGAAGCCAGGCCCTTCCTTGCCCAAGGGGTGGGCAGATGGACATGGAGAGCCATGAGCAGTGATGGTTTGGACCCTCACCAAGCCCAGCTGGGGCCATGCTGGAAGGGAAGGTGGAGAGAGAAGCCAAGCCCCAGAGCCATGGATTCCAGAAGGGCTTTCCTGGCTTCTGTGCCTGCACCTGTTACCTGGGAGGCCACTTGACTTGGGCTTCTAACCCCAACCCCTTCCCCATTTGCCCAGTCACACCATCCCATCAACATCCTGTTGCCCCTCTTGCCCCTTCTTCCCACAGTACTTCCATTTGTCACAGTCCACCTGGTGATGGGTCAGAGCTGCCCACTGCCTCTGAACTTGCCACTGCTCATAGCCCCCTGCGCTTTGCAGGGATGTGGGAGTTGGCAATTCTAAACTACTACACTCACTGATCCTCTCAACACGCACGACCACCTCCGTGCCTCCAAGCCCCTCACTGTCAGCCCAGAGGGGATGCTGCCCACCGAGGTCACTGGCTCTTCAGTGCAGAGCAAGGTCTCCACCAGGTGCAG
Source organism: Cheirogaleus medius (assembly GCA_008086735.1). Taxonomy (NCBI): domain Eukaryota; kingdom Metazoa; phylum Chordata; class Mammalia; order Primates; family Cheirogaleidae; genus Cheirogaleus; species Cheirogaleus medius. Next base: position 124,440,465 of record VBSM01002608.1, on the reverse strand, counting down.
TCACCCAGGCCCGGGGAGGGTCTCAGCAACAGTGCAGAGGCCCTCTGACAATATTGGGAACAGAAGTGGCTTTATGGTCTTCTGAAAGGCCCATCTGGGAGTCAGAGGAGGTGTGCCTAGCCCTGACTCAGAGGAGGCAGGAACTGCCTCCCAGGGGCAGGAACTGGCCCTCCTATTCTCCCCCACCTCCAGAGTGGAGCTGTCTGGAGCCAGGTCCTCAGCAGCAGTGTTGGGAGGAGGAAGCCTTCACAGCCTCAGGTTGATTCCCAAATTCCCTCCCCCAGACCTAGAACGGTGGCTCACACCTGTAATCCTAGCACTCTGGGAGGCTGAGGCGGGAGGATCGCTGGAGGTCAGGAATTCGAAACCAGCCTGAGCAAGAGCGAGACCCCGACTCTACTAAAAATAGAAAGAAATTAATTGGCCAACTAAAAATATATAGAAAAACTTAGTCGGGCATGGTGGTGCATGCCTGTAGTCCCAGCTACTCAGGAGGCTGATGTAGGAGGATCGCCTGAGCCCAGGAGTTTGAGGTTGCTGTGAGCTTGGCAGATGCCACGGCACTCTAGCCCGGGTGACAGAGTGAGACTCTGTCTCAAAAAAAAAAAAATTTCCCTCCCCCAAAGACCGAGAAAGAACATCAGGGCCAGTCTTGCCTTCCCCTCACCTGAATGAGTGAGGGAGTGAATAAATGAATGCCTCTAGTGTACTCCTTTATTTCTAGAGTTAATTAAGGTAGAGAGAGAATAAAACACCCCTGGATGTGCTAACACAGATTAGAAAACAGTTGGCCGGGCACGGTAGCTCACGCCTGTAATCCTAGCACTCTGGGAGGCTGAGGTGGGAGGATCACTTGAGGTCAGGAGTTTAAGACCAGTCTGAGCAAGAGCAAGACCCCATCTCTACTATAATAAAAATAGAAAAAAATTTAGCCAGTTAACTAAAAATAGAAAAAATTAGCTGAGTGTGGTGGCACATGACTTATAGTCCCAGCTAAACAGGAGGCCGAGGCAGGAGGATCGCTTGAGCCCAGGAGTTGGAGGTTGCTGTGAGCTAGGCTGATGCCACAGCACTCTAGCCCAGGCAACAGGGCAAGACTCTGTCTCAACAAAAAAAAGAAGAAGAAGAAGAAGAAGAAGAAGAAGAAGAAGAAGAAGAAGAGGAGGAGGAGGAGGAGGAGGAGGAGGAAGAGGAAGAAGAAGAAGAAGAAAGGTAAAGAAAAAGGAAACAGTTAAATAAGCCCAGAAGCTTAGTTGAACACACAAGTGCCAATAGGCGCCACTTTACTTTTTCTGCCCAGCAGCTGAACTAGAACAGGGCCCTGTAGGGTAATAGTTCAGCCAACTATTTAGTGAATGAAGGAATGATAAAACCACACATCTCAGATAAGGTGGGAAAAGGGGGAGGAAGCTTTGGGGGTGTGTGTATCTCCACACTCACACAGAGTTAAAATCATTTGTACTTGGTGTGACTTGACAACTCACAACTCTGTTAGCCTTAGAGTCGAACACCCACAGATGGGGAATCTCATTTTTTAAATGACATTAACAAAGTAGGAGGGGCAGATCAGGGCGTTTCAGTTCACACCCCAGGCTGCTCTCCTAGCAATATAGTAACTAGACCAGAGCTTCTGCTAAGTACGTTAATCAAATAACACCTGCCCAACTGGCAGGTCCTCCCCTCAGAGTTGCTTGTTTGCAGACACACACACTCACTCAGTTGCACACACTGTGAGCCTGTCCTAGGCTCTTCTAAGTGGCACTTAAGCCAGAGATAGAACTTGTGTGATTATATTCTGGACATTGAGCTCTTGCCTGGGACCCTACCCAAGAATTCTTCCTGAGAGCCCAAACTCAGGCCTTGAGCATTCATCCTGCATCAGGCCTTCTGGCCTTATTGCCAAGTTGGACTCAGCTGGGGACTCCTGGTGGCTTTGAGGCTCTCTCTCTGGTCTGGACTCAGTCCCCAGGGCTCGGGACTTCCTAGTCCCTATCTCCTGCTGTCTCCCACCCTTGGATTCCCTGAGGCAATGGGCTCTCCCCTCTGAAAGGGGCAGTGCCCGGCCAGTCAGGCTTTGCCTCAGGCAGCATCTGGAGCCGAAGGCAGGACCCTGCCAGGCTCTGCAGAGTGGGTGTTTTTCTCCTGGGGAGTGGCCCCTTTTTGTGATTCAAACCCTGGGAATTTGGGAGCCCTGTTCAGCTCTGGCTGAAGTTGGGCTCCCAGAAGCCCTCACCAGGCTAAGAGTGAATGCACTTGGGTTTCTTAGCTCCCCTTCGCAACCCCCCAATGCCCCCACCACACCATTCCCCTCAGTGGGTTCCTTTTGTTTCCACTAAATCCCCTCCAATCTCCCCTTCCAAAAGCCAGCAGATCCAAGTAGAATTCAACACCCAAACACTCATACAAAGGCAAGGATTAATAGCTGGCTTTGTCTGGGCACAGATGTGCAGCAGCTTGGAGGGGGGGGACATTTTTCCTGCCACTTGAGTCAACCCGGCTGTCTCCACCCTGGGGGGGAGGGGAGGAGAGGAAAGGGAGGAGGAAGTGCTGCACGGATTCCCTCTTCGAGGGTACCATGTGCCACTTCTCTGAGCCAGTGTGCTCAGAGTGCTTGTGGGGGGCCCAACCCCCACCAAGGAGGAGACTCAGTCCACAAAGGTCCTCTCTGCCTAGGAGGCCCCTTGGTCTCCCCTCCTTCCCCTTCCAAGAAGTCACACTCACAAGCTGGTGCTCAGTGTCTGGACTCAGTCCTTACTCTTTTAGAGCCTGAGCTCTGACACAGGTCCCAGAAATCCTCAAAGAAACCCTGAGAGCTGAGTAAGCCAACCAGGACTCCGACAGGAGGTGCACAGGAGCCTGTATTGTAGGCCAACACGGAACATTCCCAGAGGAGGTGGGGCTTAGTTCAGGCTTCAGAGGATGGGCAGGGTTCATTCAACTAAGGAGAGAGGGAAGGACTCAAGGAGGAGCTGGAGCGGCAGGACAGAGCAGGGCTGGCTGCGAAGGAAAGGGTTTGACTCTTTCCTATGGCAATAGGGAGCCACCAGAGGTATGGATCTGAGTAGGAGCTGGAGTAGCACGGTGGGTGTAAGGAAAGCTCTTCTGTTGTTGAGCAGGGGACAGGCTGGAGGAGGTGTAGCCAAGGAAGCAAATGGGTGTTTCTGCGGCAGAGCTGGTCATCACCCAGTCCCTTCTGCCTCCAAAAGAATCTTTTTCTGAACAATCCCTGGTACTATTCAACCATATGATCATGGAGGTTTTGAACTTAGTCCTCAACACTTAGGGGCAGAAATATCATGCTTCCCTATTGTTCTATGTCAGGTAAATCAGGCTCCGTTCCTGGCCAGAGAGCCGGTTGGAAAAATGACACTGGTCAAGTTTGGGGTATGCTTCCCCTTCCCTGGGCTGGTACAAGTATCTGGGGCCCCCAGCCCATCTGGTCTTTGAGGGCCTTGTCAACCAAGACAATGTCCCTAGTATCAGGAGGTTCATATGGTAGAGGACGGAATACAGGTAAGAAACAAGGAAGCAAATGCATAAATGAGATGCGTTTAGATGGTGATAAATGCTGGAGAAAGAAACAGAGTGATGTGCCTGGTTGGGATGAGGTGGTCAGAGAACGCCTCTCTATGGAGATGACGTTTCAGCTGAGACTTGGAGGATGTCTTTCTGCAAAAGACATTATTAAGAGAATGAAAATACAAGCCACAGACTGGGAGAAAATATTTGCAAAATGTATATCTGACAAAGAACTGGTATCCAAAATACACAAAGAACACTTTAACAATAAGAAAACAAACAGTTCAATTAAAACTGGGCAAAGATCTGAACAGACACTTCACTGAAGGCATACAGATGGCAAATAAACATATGAAAAGATGCTCAAGGTAATATGTCATTAGGGATTTGCAAATTAGAATAACAATGAGATACCACTACACACCTATTATGATGGCTAAAATCCAAAACACTGACAACAGGCCAAATGCTGATATGGATGAGGAGCAATAAGACACTCATTCATTGCTGAGTGAGCGTCCTATTTTAGGAATGCAAAATGGTACAGCCACTTTGGAAGGCAATTGGGCAGTTTCTTGCAAAGCTAAGAACATTCTTACTATATAATCCCGCAATCATCCTCTTAGGTATTTACCCAAATGTCCACGCAATACCCGCACATAAATGTTTTACTGCCTTTATTCATAAAATTGCCAAAACTTGGAAGCAACCAAGGTGTCCTTCAGTGGGTGAAGGATAAATAAATGGTGGTTCACCCACATAATGGATTATTATTCAGGGATAAAAAGCTATCAAGCTATCAAGTCATGAAAAGACATGGAGGAATCTTAAACGTGTTTTGTTAAGTGAAAGAAGTCAGTCTGAAAACGCTAAACACTATATGATTACAAGTATATGACATTGTGGAAAAGGTTCAACTATGGAGACAGTAAAAAGATCAGAGGTTGCCCAGATTCCTGGGGAGGGATGAGGGATGGACAGGTGGAACACAGGGGATTTCAGGGATGATACTGTGATCGTGGATACATGTCATTACACATTTGTCAAAACCCATAGAATGTACAGCACCCAAAATGAACTCTGATGTAAACTATAGACTTCAGTTAATAATAATGTATCAATATTGGCTCATCAACTGTAACAAATGTCACACACAAATGCAAAATGTTAATAATAAACTTGAGGGGTGTTGGGGGGGAGGTATATGGGAACTCTGTACATTTTTGCAATTTTTCTGTAAATCTAAAAATGCTCTTTTAAAATAGTCTATTAATAAAAAACATGTAAAAGTACTTTTAAAGAGATTGCAGCCCACTCCCCTCTCCTTCAGGACAGGGCCATGCAGCCCCTCTCACTTAGCACCAACTGCCAGCAAACTCTCTCCTCTCCCAGTGGAAGGCCTGGAGGGTGCACCTGGAGCCCAGAGCACCTCTTAGGGTGTGGGGTGGGGGTGGCTCAGGCTAACAGCACAAAACTGCTTTTGGGAAAGGTAACTAGCTCTCACATACCATTATCTCCATCAATTATCTGCACCTGCCTTTTCTCACCCCTCCCACCCTCACCAGTGTCACTAGGGTGAGGGCTGGATTATCCAAGTGCCCAGGGCCAGGGGGGTGCTAGACGCTTCTCCTCCCTGCCGGCTGCCCATGCGTTGGCTCTGGGCAGGATAGGGCAGGGAAGTCAGTCCACTGACCCAGGGGCAGAGAGAGGGCAGCCCTAGAAACTGTGGGGCAGCACAGGAGGCCGCCCTCCCGTGGGCAGTTGGTGATGACAAAGCCCACCTCCCTGGCCAGGAGTGAAGCTTAAATGAGGTAATTCATGAGAAACCCTCAGCCCACGGCAGACACAGGAAGAGGTCAGGAAACACCCACCACGACCCAGCCGCACGCCCTGTCCTGCTGGGGAACAAGGCTGTAGGTGACAGAGGGCAGGCGCCAGATCTGCCTCACTCTGTCCTGGCCCCAGCACCTGGCAGGACCTAGTTCTTTGTTCCTTCCTTCAGCAGGTGGTTCCCGAGGGCCTGCCTCTCTGCCAGGCACTGGGGACACAGCCCCTGCCCCCCACCACATGCACATTCTAGCCCTCCCCAGCTCTGCAATGCAGTGAGAGAGACATAGTCATTAAATAAACAGGCAGGGAAAGTGCTAGAGCGTGACTGGGAGGCAGACCTGGGAGGAAGGGGAGGGTGCGCCAGGCAGAGGGAACAGTAGGTGCGGAGGCCAAGAGGAGGAAACAGCAAGAAGGCTGGTGGGGCTGGGATGAAGTGATGGGGCAGAGGGCAAGTATAGGGTGGGACAAGCAGCTGGGGCTACAAAAGCCATGACAAGAATTATGGATTTTATTCCAAGAAAGCCAGTGGAGAGAGGTTGGGGCACGGGAGTGACATATCTAACAGATGGCCCACCACTGCCTGACACCTGCTAGACATGCAGGCTCTCGGTCCCATCCCAAACCCGCTGAATTCAAACCCGCATTTTCACAAGGTCCCCAGGTGCTCATATTTGTAAGCACAGGACTACTGTGTATTTCCCATATCTCTCTGGGTGCTCTGCTGAGGACAGACATCCAAACAAGGATGGGAGCAGGGAGACCATCTGGATGGCCGTGGCAGTGGAGACGGTGAGGCGTCAGTGGATCCTGCGTGTGTCTGGAAGGCAGAATAAGCAGGACGCAGCACTGAGGCCCTGGACCAGGGGGTGAGCCCCCCAGGAAGTGACTCGGAGGTCCCCAGACCTCCATGAGCCTGAGCCCAGAGCTGTCCAACCCCACCAGGCCTGCCTCAAAGCCCAGGAGCTGGAGCCAAGCACACCAGACCGCCCTGGAGAACCAAGGCGTCGGGAGGGCAGGGACCTGTGACATCCAGCTCCTCTGGGACAGCAAAGCGTGCGGAGAGAGACACAGAAAGACTGACTGAGAGATGACAAAGTAGGGGAAGGAGAAAAGGACAGAGACAGAGTCAGAGACCGGGAGTGAGGGGCAGCTTGGTGGCTGTAGAACTGCTGCACTGGCAAGGCTTAGGGGCAGCAGTCTGGTGGGTGGGGACCCGGGATTTCTCTAAGGTAACACAGCAAGTGCCTCAGTCGTGAGGCGGAATGTTTAGGCAGCACCATGGGGCAGCGGTGGCCCCAGGTGAGCCGCTCCTGCCCCGGTGAACTCCGTCTGAGTGTGTGTGTTTGGGCCCGGGGGAGGGAGGGTCCCAGGGACAGACAGGACAGCACCAAAGCTCTGAAGAGCCTCTGCTCCCACCAAGCCCGTTACAAAACGCCAAGAGTATGTGACTTCAGGCTCCTTGGCTCTCTGGGAGCTTTATTTCTTCATAAATAGATTTCTGGCCAGTTTCCTTAAGCCCTGAAGCCTCCCCCACTCCCCCCAGGGTAACAAAGGGAGGGTCCAGAGTTCAGGGCTGCACTGAGTCGCTTTGTGTCCCACCATGCACCTCAGTTTCCTCGGGCCCGAGAAGGGCACCCCCACCCCAAACTCCCTCCAGCATCATCACCAGAATCAAATAAAGCGAATGTGTGTGTGTGAAGTGTATCTTGTGCCATTAAACTAGACACAAACCTCAGGGATCATCACCGTCAGCACCGCTGCCGCCTCTCCAGGCCCAAGGAGGTGGTGTTCCATGCGAGTCTGGATCGGACTGACTTGGAACACCGTTGCAAACACACTTGCCACCTGGCACCACACTCAGGCGCTCAGCTGGGAGAGGAGTGGCCATAAATCCTTTTCTACAGGCGGCCTGACTACCCGCACTACACACAAACAGGGCCACACACTTCCACCCATAATCACATCCTGAGAACACGACTGGGGGTGGCGGGGGAAGTCTGTTAGACCCTAAGAAGGGAGGGGACAGACTCTCTGACTTCTCCCAGGCAGGCAGGCCAAATCCCCCAGGGAAGCTGGTGTTGGGAGACATTTCCCAGCTCGCCCCACCCCTCCCCCTCTGCCTCCAGCTTCTCCCGGCCTGAGCTCCGCAGCCATTTCTTGTCACTGCTGAACAATAGGCCTTGCTAGCAGCTGGCAGCTCAGGCTGCCCTGCCCCGGAGGGGAGGGAGGAAGGAGGGGAGGATCCCTGGTGGCTGTGGGGCTGGGGCCACCAGCCTGTTGTGGAGGGGGTTCCCAGCTCCAGGGACAAAGCCAGCATGTGTGCCTCCTCGGTCATGCACACGGCCACACCATCCCAGAAGCCTCGAAGGCTGGCATCCTTAGAGTAGTGGCTCTCCTCCCACCCAGAGCTTTTGTAAAAATCCTCAAGGCCAGGACTGCATGCCCAGAGACGTGGGCAGGGTGCTCCGTGATTCTAATGTGCTGCCAGGGAAAGCCCCAGCTCGGAGTGTGGCAGGCATGTGTGTACCCTGTATCCTTCTTTAGCTACTGACTCCCAGAGAAGGGAAGTGACTGGCCCAACGTCACACACAGCCATGACAAGAGAACGTAGGGGCATTCAGCCCTGTAGAGCTAGCTCACCTCTCTGCTCACTGCTGACCCCACCAGGACGTCTTCTTGCTCCTGCTCCACAGGGCAATACCCTATGAAGAGTGGTGAAGCCACTTACCCAAGGTCAGGCAAGGGACAGAGGTAAAGCTCAGATTAGAGCAAGGTCTTCTTACTCCCCTGCCTTGCTCAGTCTCCAGGCTGAAGGCAAGGAGTGTGCGAAAGGTGTTACAGGAGTCCGAGAGACCCAGGCTGCAAGCCCAGCTCTGCCACTTACCAGCTGTGTGACCTTTAGAAAGTTGCCTAATTTCTCTGAGCCTGGCCTCTCACCTCTGTAAAGTAGGGGTGGTAAAAAAAAAAAAAAGAGAGAGAGAGAGAGAGAGAAGAGTTCTTGAGATCATGCACACCAGAACATCGCTGGGTCTGGCACATGTGAGTGCTCAGTAAGCGGTAACCCTGGGGACTGTCAGTCCTGATCTAGTCAAAGATTCCTTTCCAAGAGGAACAAAAGGACATCAAAAGCAAAGATGGAAGAGGCAATAGGGAACCTGGGACCCTGGATTGGCGTGTAAGCATGGAGCACAGAATTCTCTGTAAATAAATAGCTGACCATCAGGACATGCGTGGTATTAGGAGGTCTTGGTGGCCTCCACAAACATGCTTTCAGCATTAAGATACTCCAGCTTTGCCTTAAGGCTTAACCTAAAGCAGCACACTGAGAGTGGAGACCTGGATTTTAGCCTTGCCCACTGGAGATATCCGTTCTCGTGTGACTTTCCAGAGTGCTCTGGCCTCTCTGGCCCTCATGCTCTCAGGACTCTCCTGGCTCCTGTACTGTAGTCGTCTTCCCAGGGGAGTGTGTCTGCAGACAATGGAAGCCCTGAGCCTGTCCCCTCTATGGTCAGATGCTGTCCTAAGTATTATGAGGGTCGCGAAGATCAGGCTTTGGCAAACTGTTTCTGTACAGGGCCAAAGAGCAAATATTTTAGCCTTTGAGGACCACACAGTCTTTGCTGCAGTAGCAAGACAGCAGCCATAGGCGACTCACAGATACAGGAGCACAGCAGGGTCCCATAAATACTTTACTTACAAAAATAGGAGTGGGCAGGATTTGGCCTGTGGGTCGCAGTTTGCCGACCTCCGGCAAAGATAAACAACACAGATTGCTGCTCTTAAGGATAGCAAAGGCTACAGAGGAAACACGGTGTGCGGCTAACCTGAAGACCCGGCAGCACTTGCTAAGTGCGTTTGCCGAGGCACAGAGCCCTGCAGGAGCCCAGGAGAAGACGTTGGTTTTGACCGGGGAGGATGCAGAGAAGACTTCATTGACAGGCATTTGAACTTGGCCTTGAAATGATGGTAGAATTTCTACAGGCAGAAGGGGCAAGCCACACCCAAGAGCACACAGAGGCAGGGTGCCGGTGTGCCCCGTCCTCCGTGAGGACGGAGTGAACCTTGGACCCAGGCAAGGGAGAGGTGGAGTGCTGTGCTTCTCTCATTCTGTACAGAAGGGTTAACTACAGGATGTTTTTTTTCTTCTTTTAATTTGACAAACATCTACAAGTGCCTACTATGTGCCAGGCACAGTTCTAGGCATGAGAGGATACACCTCACATTAATACTTGCATTTTTATTATACCGTCGACATTTTCAAAGAGCTTTAGGAGCTATCACTTTATCTCATCTTCAGAAATAGAGATTCAATAATTTGCCAAAGTTCTATCATTGGTTAACAGCAGATGCTCATCATTTGTGATATGAACCACTCATACTGAGCACCAAGTCCTCATCGCTAGTTGCCTGAGTATCGCCACTGGACTACTGGGAAGTGCTCTGTTTCAGTTTGCCAGGGCTGCTGTAACCAAGTTCCCCAAACTGGGTGGCCCGGACATTTATTTTTCTAGAGGCTAGAAGTCCCAGACTGAGGTGTTGGCGGGGTTGGTTCCTTTGAGGGCTGTAAGAATAATCTGCTTCGTGCCTCTCCCCCTGCTTCCAGCGGTTTGCTGGCAGTCTTTGGGGTTCCTTGGTTTGCAGATCACCCCAATCTCTGCCTTAAATTTCACATGGCATTCTGTGTCAACATTTTCTCGTAAGGTCTTTAGTCATATTGAATTAGGGCTCATTTTAACTTGATTTTCTCTGTAAAGATCCTATGTACAAATTAAGGTCACATTCTGCAGTACCGGAACCTTTTTTGGGGGCCACAATAAAACCCCTAACACTTCCCCAACACTGGCTCCCCCGCATCCCACTGCTGATTCAACAGAATCCTCATTTTCCAGGGCTCTCATATCCAGCCCCTTCTGTCACCAGTTGGGCAGGCGAGGCTGGATCCGACGAGCCCAACAAAGACGGTCCAGCAGCCAAGGGGGCTGTGCAGGATCTCCCCCATCAGCCCCTGGATGACGGCTGGAGGAAGGCTCCAGATCGACAGTCAGGGGGCACTTATGGAGGATATGCGACAATCACAGGAACCACTGGCATTTTAGCACGTCAACTCTACAGTCAGGGATGTTGGAGACAATTGTGGCAGAAAGACTCCTTAGGGAGCAGGTATAATAGCTGGCAGCAGGAGGGAGGGCCAGAGTTGGGGAAGTTGTGGTGAGGATGGAGAGGAGGTGGCAGAGGGAGCAAAGTAGCTGGGGCTGGAGCCCAGACCCTGCGTGTGGACAGCTGAGCCAGGTGTGGGAGAAGACAGCTGAGGCCCACGAGCCTGCAGTCCAGCCCCCAGGGGAAGCGAGACGGTGTGAGACACACTATGTGTGAGATGGCAAATCTTGGCAGATATGAGCATCAAGAGCTCAGGAGAGAGGTAGGGGCTGAAAATAACGTTTTGAGAGTCCCAAGGGGTTAGACAGCCTTGGGGGAGCAAGCCGATGAATGAGTGGAGGCTTGCTGAAGAACTGGTCACCGGCCAAACCCTGGAAAAAACAATGTTTTAGAGAGAGCTGGGCCACAGATGTGAGAAAAAGGAGGTCAAGAATGGTCCGAGAGGTAGGGGGAGGACCAGGAGAGAAAGGTGGTCCCTGTGAGCAAAAAGGTTCAAGTCCAACAGCACCGACTCCAGCAGAGGCCCCTGTAGCTGCTGCGAGACTGTAGCTCAATGCGAGCAAACTGCTGTGCCGTGCTCCATGGTCAAAAGAAAACTTCGAGCATGCCTCTCTCATCATTTAACTGTTTATTGTATAATATAAAACTACAAAAGTAAGACTGCTCATTTCCATGTACATTTAATCTGTCCACTTGTTTCGATTACAGCCCAAACCTACATGTGAATACAGCCATCTGGGTTCCGATGTAACATCTGTAATATTGCATAGAAAAGGCACAGCTCTCAGGTCTGTGGGGGAAAGGTTATACCTCCGTTTGGACAAAAAGCCCTCCTCAAAAACCATGCACCAAACACGGCACTATGTACACCTTTTTCAAAATCGTGGTCATTCGCACATATGGCCTGCACTTCTCTTCCAAACTTGTTATCCCCAAAAGAAGTCCAACATTTTTATTGGCTTTGTCTGCAATGGCATTTGATCCTGGCTAATTTTAAAGAACCATTCGGACGCATTCTTAGAAACACGGAAAACAATTGTACATAAGCAGGACTCACACGACTCCATGCCTCCAGGTGCGGGGCAGTTACAGGAAGTTAACCATTTACAGCCAGGACAGGTTAAATATGCTCTTTTTGATATTTTCAGAAATGTATAAAGGTCCAATTTGTAACAGCAAGATTTTCAAATTAAGACAATTCATATAGAGTGGAATAACAATCGCTGCACAAAGTAGAGTCTTTTTTTTTTTTTTTAACATCTGTCATTTAAGAAGGCTGCCCTGCGGTATTCATAATTCATTGTTTACCGCATAGGTGGTTAATACATTTAAGCTTTAAAAACGATCCGTAAGTTGATACTTTGGCTCTTTGGAGCTTATTTAGTTAATAAATTTTCCTTGATTGACCTCGGGGCAGTCAGGGCACTCCAAGGGGCTATGGCGACAAAAAGCTCAATTGGTAAAGACACTCGAGAGGTGCAGAGGAGGCTCAGGCCATTTCTCACCCTTTGGTATGAACGAGGGTGCCCATGGGGTTGCCCCTTCTGTCATCCAGAGAAAGTGCTAATAAAAAAACTTTTAAAAATATCAACCCTTTGATGCTTGATTTTCTCAAAAATTTGGAGGTATTAAAACATTCCTCATCCATACCTTTTGCATATTTCAAATAGACCCATATTAGAGAAGAGAGTAAAAATGAATGTGGACTGTGCATACGATGAGAAGACCCAGGGGTCCTGGCACGGACCCCCCTTTAATACAGATTTACATTCCTACAAGAGAATACATTCCTACCATACATTCTGCACATGTTACGATCCAGATGTTGTTAGAGCTCCACAGTAAAATAAATATATTTACACAGAAAAAGGAATAAATAACTTATGGGAAAAAAAATCACTTCAAATTCAAAGCTCTTATGATTCTGCTCTCATCTTGTCACTTCATTGCACATCACTGTCAATAATTGTCCTCTCCCAGCCCCAGCCCCCAACGCGTCTTTCTCATGAAGGCACCTCAAGCTGCCTGCCTGGCTCTGGATGCCACGCAACATCGTTTACGGAGGGGAAGGCACTGCTGCCAGGTGGCATCTGGAAGCACATCCCATACTCAAACTGGGACTTGGAGATCCCACCGCTGGCTCCTACCCTTCCTTGTTGGGACATCACTTTGTAAGAATAGGACACAAAGACAATGTGAACCCTTGACGGTTTTGCTCTTTCTGAAAATGGGCCACTAATTTTCCGTGTCTTTCTCGTGTTAGACTTTGAATCAAGAATTTACAGCAAGGGTGTCAGAGTTAAAAAGCATTTGCCTGCTGTTGTTGGGGGTTTTTGTTTTGATTTTGAAGCCCAGCCTTACAAATACATGAGAGTCAGAGAACCAAGTTTGGGCAACACTTCTCTGTGCTTATTTGAACTGTTGCCCAACATATGGGATTTGTTTAAACACAGGATTTGCTAATCCAACGAAAGTACAGTTGTTCTAAGTTACTGTAAATCAGTTTTAACAATGGCAAATCAACTGCTTTACCCGGTTATTGTTCGGAATAATCAACACCATTGTATATGTGTACGTATGTAGACGTGTGCAGCATGTGGCGATTCGCCGGGTCCTCCAGTTATAAAAAGTATGGAGTCTGGGCAGACTTGTTCTCTACAAGAAAGGGAAGCTCTTAAAATGGACAGGCACAGTGACACTGGAAGCATCTACAACAACCCTCACCTTAATTATATGGTCCCTGGTCCTATCAAAGGAAATGACACATCTGCAGCAGTCAGAGGTGTCTGTGTGGAGGTTGCTTGTAGGAGAACAAGTGCAATTTGATCAGTTTCTCACTGCTCTACAGAGTTGATAATTAGCCATTAAAACACATTCAAGTGGGGTAAAAAAGTACATTAGAATGTAGAAAGATTTTATCATATCATATATGAATCTTTTGCTTCGATGAGCAGTTCCTTCATCACAAATGTATTTGCTTTGCCATGTGCATTATAAAAATAAAACTATCTATGGCTTGTTTAAAGTGCCATTTTATAAAGTTGTCTTTTTTAATTAGCCAGAAAGACCCAATTTTATCCATGGCAAGAAGTGAGCAGAATTGGTGACTGAATATTGACAAATGACCAACAACAAAGACAACAACAACAAAAAACAAAATCCCATAATTTAAAATTTTTAAATAAATATAAAAGTTATTCCTAAAGAAGCCATCTGCATAACAATATAGGTTGTAACCTGCACTCAACAGCTAAAGTACCATTGGAAGAAAGAAAAAACTGAAACGAAAAGGCCATAAACAATTTCGGCAACAAGCATGATACATTGCAAACGTTTTAAAATTAAATGTACACCACTAGGAATAAAAAGCTACTTCTCAAGTGTGTCCTAGGGGTGGGAGGCGGGGGGGGTGTGTGTGGGGGAAACATGCATAGAAAATCCTGTCTGTGTTTTTGGGTAAAACAGCCTTGTAAAGTGTAGTTAAAGCAGTTGATTTAAGAAAGCAACCAGATGGGAAGCCGTCACGTAAGGTGAGGAACTCCAGGTTCAAGAGTCATGGATGTTGTCAAAGTGCATCCCGGGCCAGCCGAGGTGAGCAGAGCTCACTGTGGTGATCACAAAGATGCCATTTTTAGCTCTTAGCAACAGAGAGAACAAAAGCTCTAGGGAAAGGAAGCTGCAAAAGACAATTTAGCAACATGATGGATGCAACAAAAAGAGATTTTCTTCTTTAAGAGCCCTAAGCATTGCAATAGGGCTTAGTTCCATGAAGAGGTTGGTTGCTTATCACAAAATTGTATTCAGATGTAAAATATCAGGTCATCATAAAAATTATGCCAAAAAGGAAAGATCTGGGTTTTCACTTAAAAAAATAAAAACAATTAAAAGAGCAAACTTGGCATAAATACACTCTAAAGTAAGACTGGTAGCCATCCCTCCAAAAAAGGGAGCTAAAGAGAACCATCACTTAAACCCCAAGCTCTGTGGCCATCTCCACTAACTGCTTAATGCAAGTTTGATGAGCAGATGTGGCTCTGGCTTTGGAAGTCACAGTACTGGCGGGTGTTTGTGCCAGGGGGTCAGTGTGTGTGAAATTTGGGTGTGATATCACCTGGCCCTTTCTTAAAGCGCTGTGTGTGTTATGTGTGTGCATGTATGTGCCCGTGTGTGTTTGCATTTGGGGACATCAACTGCAGATTGATTTGATCCAATTTTCTCTTGCACCATACACATATAAAACATTACAACTCTATAAAAGTACAAGTGCAACTTGTACATCTGAAGTTTGCAGGAACTATGTGAGCAAATCCTATCAAAATAGCTATTTTATATGTATAAACAGCATTTGTTTTTAGAAAAACAATATCATAAACTGCAGAATCTGTACAAAAATATAAAATAAATTTGGGCAGCAGTTTTCTAAACAGCCATGTAAATGCAACACTTACGAGGAGTAGTTAATGCCTCTAAAAAGGCTGAATTGCCAAGTCAACCTATACAGGGCGAAAATGCCAAAAAAGGTACTGAGATTATCTAAATTATATATATATATTTTTTTCTTCTTTACCTCTTGCAATAAAACTTATAGAAAAAATAGACAAAATATGCACATGCAATTTACAGCTTTTCCAACTTAATCCTTGTGCTTCACTTGAACTGTTTATTTTTGTCATTCTACATAGAGCAACATTGTCTTCAAATGTATTCTTTCCTATACCAGGGTAGTAGGTCTCTGAGGAACCACTCAAAAAATCATATTAAAAGTGGTCATACTTGTATGAAGGCACTCCAACTCTGCTCAAAGCAAAAACTAGTGTGATCCTTTTGTAAAATTTTCTTTTTTTCTCTGAAAAAGGCAAGCAAGGGTGCATGCACAGTGCGGAGAACTGTCAGGGTTGTGGGAACGCCCCAGGGTCTGGGCGGGCACAGCCACCCTGGGCCTTAAGACCCCACGAGCACCTCCATGATGTGGTCCAGCTCTGTGAGGTCCATTTTGAAAGGCTGACTCGGGGTGACGGGCTGGCTGCTGTACGGAGCCAGAGTTTTGAGGAGGTCGTCGGCTGACACGGGGGCCATTTTTGAGGCTGTCCCTGACGAGGACGTGCAGGGGTCAAAATCATACATGGACGTATCGATGTCGGCAAACAGGATGTCATCCAGGGTCAAGTCTGTCAGGAAACCCGTGGACGTTGTTATTTCGAAATTCCCAGGCAGAGAGTCCATCAGTTTCGAGTCGTCCGTGCGGCTCTCTTGGGGCCCCTCGGGTTTCTGGATGCTGGACTCGATGGGGGTCCCTTTGGAGCTGTCAGTCGCTGCTGCCGTGGCCTCTGTGGAGGTAGATGTGGGACAGAGCTCCTCGATCTCATCCAAGGCAGAGGAGAAACTGTCCTTTTCTGTGGGGAGGGCTGGAGGTGAGAGTTTGGTGGGAGCCGTGGGCTGCACGGCCTGGGAAGTGCAAAAAGTGTCATCGTCATCCTCGAGGAGTGAGGCCGGGGTGAGGCAGGCCTCCAGGGGTGTAGTGCTTCCGAGGTCACAGGGGTGGGCGG
>VBSM01002608.1:124409738-124424313 GCA_008086735.1 Cheirogaleus medius | reverse complement strand
AGTTTCTTGCCCAGGGTTATAGAGAAGAGCAGACAGATTAACTGGGGGGGGGGGACACCTTTCAGAAGAAGATAGAGTTAGCAAATCTACCTTTGTATGCCTGTGGAACAATTTTTATCACAAGGTAGTCTGGTGAATGTATTTCTTGAGAAATGTGTACGACACAGACAAGTTAAGAGTTGCCATGGAAACCGTGATTTTGACTTTCTCAGCTCATGTGCTTGTGTTCACATGCAGGTTCAACTTCCCTCCCCCAAATGGATTTATTTTTAAAACCCAAGAAAACACTTACAATGCTATGACCTAAACAGATACAGGTGTCATGAATTATAGCTTGAACACATCTTGAAGGATTAAAAGAACCAAGTTAAAGAAGGGGGAACATGTATAATTTTGGTAGAACTGGGTGTGCTTTCAAAACGCTTTTTCCTTCCTCATTATGCATGGAGTCCTTCTGCCTGTTTGGTGACATGTGGCGAAGCACTTGGCCTGTGTTAAATGACCACAGTGACTAAGCCACCACTGCTTTTCATTCTAGAATCCAGTGGAGGAATGTGTATTTCCCAGCCTAAGTTTTTCCTTGGCTCAATTCATCACACAGTTATGTCTGAATGCAACTGGATTAGTTTTAAAGTAATTTGCTCTGAATATAAGCATTGCTGTTTGGATACTTGAGACACTTCATAACAAAATATTTACTGTGATCCCAGAGATACATCTGTATTCTAAAGAAACAATGACCTCAGGACTCAGACCTTGGGAATTTGGTAAATAGGTTGAATTTTAAAATTGCAGTGAAGAACTGCCCCATCTCGCCTGCTGTTCACGGCCCAGGCTGTGTCCTCTCTTGCTCTGGCCTTAGTCAATACTGATCTTCAGCTGGTTGTCACCTTCTTGAGTGTGGTCCTTCCAACTCTCCAAGGTCATGTTACATCGTCATCACTCACTTTCAGAACTTCTACCTTCTAAACATAACAATCTAAAGTCCATTAGTCTTTGCCTCACCGACCTCGCTTTCTAACCATTTAATCAAGAAATTGTCCTCTGTTGTTCAGACCAGGATACATGGTTCTAACTAAGCCAGGCCCATGCTTGCTCCCTCGCTCCCTCTACGGCACTCACACACACGTTAATCCTATTCTCAACGTGGCTCACTCTTTCTGAAATCTTCATATACGGGCAATTGCTATGTAGTTACCCAGTTTTTCTTCTAAATGCTACTTACCTTTTACTGAATTGCTTCAGCTGACTGATCACGCCTCATGCAATCCTTTATTAACATACTCCACATCTACACTGCCTCAGGCATGCTTCCACGCATAGTGGGGAGTGGAGAGTCAAGCATGAATACAGTCTGGTCTTCAACAGGCTAAATATCTCCTCCTACACCTTATCACCACTTTGAATTTCAAGTCCCATCAAAGGAACAAAGCTAAATGGAATATAAACTTCACACAATTTTCTTCCAATACTTTGTTATAAAGAAGGCCATGCTGCCCCTCAAGACAGATGTAAAGGTGGCCACAGAGCCTGGCACACAAGTCCTACTTAGGGTGACTGACTTCACTGCCTCAGTCTCCAGAAGAGATGAATGAAGAAGGCTGCAACCTATCAACATCAGAATCAGCTTGAGATTTGTTAATACCCACAAAGAATGTGGAGTTACTTGTATGAAATATTTCCTCTCATTTAGTAAACATTAAGAGAATGGCTGTCAATCACTAGGACCAAAGACCATGCCTGTAATTAACTGTTCTCCCAGGCAAGGAAAGTATGATAGTAACAAGTGACTTATCTAATACTTCATGTGACAAGCACATTTCCTACTGTTTAGTGCTAAAAGTCTCATTTATGTATCTATTTTGCATAGCATATTTGCCATCTAAAGTTTTCGTGCCCATTTAAACCTCAGAGTGAATCAGAGTGGGGGAGGTGGTTTCATTTCACATTGCAAAACACTTACTAGTTCATGCATCAGAAGGGTTACCAACAACTGGATTTTGAAACACATAATTATAGTCACAATTATACTATTTGTATTTGCTTACACATTTGAGCATTTAGATACTTACAGAAAAATTTCACTTTTGCTAAAGAGCTTACTAAGTGCATTTAATTCTAAGTGCATTTAATTTTCATATAAAGTTGTTATATGACCTATGTTATGTGATCACAGCACATTTACACATGCATGTGAGTACACAACTACGCATATGCACACTCTAAAACAGTGTTTCTGAAAGTGTGGCCCACAGATGGTGGCAGTCTGTGAACTGTTACTGGTCCACGATGAGCTAAGTGGAGATATTGTATTATTTAGAAACTTTTGCAAATTTACAGGGTAACTGTCTGTAAATCTAATTTTTGAAATGAACCTTCTATTTTCTATACATTTGTATTTTAACTTTACTTTTCTAGTAATTATTTTTATTGTGCTTTTTCTAAAGGCCAGGAAGGACTGGGGAAGGGAGGAAAAACAAGATGGCTCCTCATCACAGAAAACTTCAGAAGCTCTGTCCCAAAATGTCAACCAAAGTCCAACTAAAAACAAATTGGTAAGCTCATTGCCACTTTGAATTTTTATTGGTTTTCTGGAAGAGAGGTAACATTTAGGCAAGATGGTGTAGACTTTTCTTTTAGTTTCTTTTAGTTATCAATGTAGAACTGTCTTTTTAAAACAACAGTTTTTCAATAACACATTTTTCTAGAAATAATCACTGAATCTACGGAACTCACACATTTAAAAAGCACACAGGCCATGCAATACTATAGGCATTTAGCAGAATTCCCATGGCTGAAAGAGATCGGTGGGGATACTTTGAGAGAGGTATCAATGTGAGAAGCACCTAATTTCCAATTAGAAAGATCCAGCTGGCGGTAGCTGTGTGCTAATCCTAATGATTTAGGGAAAGCCTGATAAAACATCTGTAATGCTGCCTGGAAGGGGAGGGTGGAGGGCTAATGTAAGCAAAATCCGTGAACAGGAAAAGATACACAAATCAAATCTTGGATGTACTTCAAATGTGTGAATAAGGACCCCCGATGGAGTATGGCTCAAAGCAGGTTTGCCTTGGTTTCTCTATTTCATATTATGAGGCAAAACTGAATTCACACACCCAATAAGATTGAAAAATGCACACAATCCTGATTTTTAATCCTCATTCTATCTAAATTGTTATAGAAAGGAATAAAATGAAACATAATAAAACTGATTTCACATTTTCATTTAAAAGTTTTCCCAGTTTGCTTAACACACTGCAGTAACAATACGATTAGCGTGATCAGGAGAGGCCTCCAGCTCCTAGAAGGGGGAGGGCGGTGAGAACTCTCACTCTCAGGGCTTTGTGTAACAACCACCTCCTTAAGCAGGGCAGGGTTTAAAGAAAAGAGGAGACATGCCCTCAAGAACATGCCCTCAAGAACCGGAAGGCAAGAAGCCAGTTGCCTTCTGCCCCTCCCTGCCTCTCAGGGCCTGGCGCAGGCTGCCCAAGGCCAGGGTCAGCCCAGCTCCTCAGAAGCCTCTATTTCCTCAGGCACTCTAAGAGAGTAACAATAGCTCTTTAAGCAGCCATAGGAGAGGCACGTGACCTTTCAAAAGGCCTCACCAGGCCGCAACTAGAAGATGAAGCAGTTGCAGGAGCTCATTAAACGCTTCTAGGTAACTCCAGGAAAGGGGGGTTCCATGGTCCCTGCCCGGGGGTGGCCTGGAGCTCAATGAAAGGTGGTCCTTGTGACTCCTTTAATTCTGAGGCCACCCCTAGGCACCCCTGGGCTCTGACACCCCACTGTATCGCCTTCCTAGACTTGTGAAGACCCAAGCCCATGCCTTCTACCCACTTTTTCAGACAAAGACCCAAATGGACCCTGAGCTTCAGGGGTGGGTTAGAGACCCCCACATGAGGAATGGGGGGGTGCTCCCTCCCTCTTCTGCCCACCCTAAGGGGCCTCAAACTAATCATGGCCACTTTTCTATTCAAATTCACTGGCTCCTAATAGAAGGTTTGAAATAAGACACCCTGCGTCCCTAATAAACTTCTGAGAAACAAATTCCTAGCATTCTGGTTTTCTTAAAATAAATTTCAGCAACTATTAACTGCAGCAAACTAAGTTTCAAAAATAAAGAACGAAACTCATTGGTAGCTATATAAATGAAAACTTCTCTTCTGGAGTTTCACAGGGAGTTTAATACTGAATAAAACTCCATACCCTAAACCCGGCTTCCAATTGTGCAGCTTTTCATTAGGAAGGACCCTAACCTCAAAAGCTATTTAATATAATCTGTTAGGGCAGACACTCAAAAGTAACAAATGCTGGCTGGGTGCATGGTGTGTGCCTGCAATCCCAGCTCCTTGGGAGCCATGACCGCTTGAGGTCCAGAGTTGGAGACCCTGTCTCATTTAAAAAATATAAATTTTAATTAAAAAAAAAAAAAGGTAACAAATGTCACTAGGAGTTTCCACAGAAGATAGACTCCTCAAGGCCCATTTTCAAGAGCTTGATCCAACTTCCTTTTGAACTAGTAAATAACAACTAGAAATTCTGTGATTTCCCTTTTCAGGAGTGTAGCAGGCTTCACAATTAAGTGATACGTTGTTTTAAAACTCAGTTAACCAGGCAAAGCTAAACTATAGTGTAGTAGTTGCTAGTGGAGCAAGAGGCTTTTGAAGAGCTGGTCATGTTCTATTAGTATTTCCTCACCTGGGTGGAGAATACACCCAGGGGTTTGTTTTGCCATAAGTCACTGGCCTGTGCACTTAGGATCTTGCACTTCTCCATATGTGTGCCATACTTCAACAAAAACGTTTTCAAAACATTAGTTAAAAGCTCCTAAGAAAAAGGCTCCTAATTCAAAAGGGAGCTTTAAGAAGCTGTATCCCTGGCAGGGGTGGGGAACCTGTGGCCTTAGGGCCACATGTGGCCTTCTGGATCCTTGAGTGCTGCCTTCTGATTGAATCCAAATTTTACAGAAGGAATCCTTTTAATAAAGGGATTTGTCCTGTTAAGTTTGGATCCGGTCGAGGAGGCCACACTTGGGGATCTGGACGGCCACATGTGGCCTTGAGGCTGCAGATTTCTCACCCCTGCACGACTACCGGTGTGACCACTGGTTGCTGAAGAGTCCAGTGCTGACTCTGAAACCCACACAAAAACGAGGCCTTTGCATTAATGCCAACAGTTCAGAGCAGTGATGTGTCCTCTTTAGAAGAAAAAAGAAACAAGGAGAAGACGTGCCGCGAGCGTCTCAGGAGAAGGCCAGCAGAGGCCATTCCCTCTCTTTGACATCTTGGGCCGCTAAAACCCACAGCCTTTAAGTGGTAACACACCCTCCTTTCAGTTTCTTTTGGGGGTAGTGGAAGAAGAAAGGAGTGCCCGTGGCAAAACTAATTGTGTGTGTGACAGACTTCTGAGTTGAAAAGAGTCTGGATCAAAGTTGGGCCAGAAATTGTTCTGAGATAATTTCTGAAACACAGAATATTCTCCTTTCTCCTCGCTTCACTCCATACACTTGCCTTAAGATGCATTTTGGATCCTGCTTTTGAGGTGGTCCAAATGGAGAGCCTGTGTTCAAGACAAAAGGACACCTCCCACCAGCGGGGGCCCAGCAGCAGAGACCTTCCGGAGCCGTCCCTCCAGGCTGCTGTCACGTAGACAGGGCAACTCCCGAGCAGGGAGGGGAAACCCCATCCGACTGCCACGAAGGGGCCACCTCTGCTTAGACAACTTTCTACGCTTAAAGTATTACACCTTAAAAACACACTGGACTAAGGAAATCTGACAACGCCTCAGCTTTTAACACCCTTCTCCCCCAAGTAACAACAACAGCGAAAACAAAAAGGCTGTCCAGAGAAGGACAGGTAGTTGGTGATGCTGGCAAGGGTCAGAAAGGGAAGCTCAAAGAAACAGGGAGCCCTCAGCCGGCCCAGTGTCCTGGCCTGCAGCTGGCACAGGAGTGACCATCCCCTTCCAGTGGGGTGCGGGGAGGGAGGTGCCAGGTATCTGCTCGTCAGAGGTAGACCTCAGACCCCAAAGCAACTGCCTCTAGCCCAGGGGAGTGACAGGAACAGGGGTAAAATTCCATCGGGGAGAGAGCCTCCCCATGGTTTATTTACAGACAGGGTAAGGACTCCCAGAAGACAAGGAAGAGTGTTCCTAACAGAACCCCTAAAGCTGCTTGGACTGGGAAGCTTTTTTTTTTTTTTTGCTTTTTTTTAAACCAAAGCTCATCCAGGATTTCTGAGGTCCCTGCAGTAACATCCATGCTAATTGGTAAGTAAGACAAAGCCTCCCCTAACAAATCAGCAATGTAATTATAAAGCCAGTCACTAGATCAAGCCAGTTACCAGCGCCCCTGCGATATTCTGAACCTGTAACCCGATACCACTGTTCTCGGTGCCTCCTCCGGGCTCTCCCCTGCTGTGCACTGAGCTGTCGGTGCTGCTGTTTGTTCCAGATCAGACCCTGCATTGCACGAAGACCCACAGGAACAATCCTCCTGGCTTTCTTGACAGCGTCTTGAAGCCTGGAGATAAACCGAAATTCTGCCAGGAAGTCAACCTCTAACAACAACTTTTAAGGTTTGGGGTTGTTTTCTAAAGTCCACATTTTAAAAAATTCCAGCTTTCCCTCTCAGAATTGTACACGCTTCTATTAAATTAAAGAGAGTTTCTAATGCTGATGGTTTGACAAATATAATCTTTTCTAGGGAAAGGAAAGAAAAATTTTAAATGCTGACAACTGCATTTAGTAAAGTAAAATACAGTCGAATTCTGGGAGGGAATGTTTCAAGCAAACATTTCTTTAGAATACATTATTGCCTAGTTAATAAACATCTGGAAAGAAGAACAGACTTTTTAGAATATAAAGGTCAAGCGGTATAAAATGTTTCTAATAGCCTTTCTTATTGGTTCCTCCCCAAGCTGGGAATTTTAGGTTTCAATCCCAACTCTTATGAAGCTAAGGACACCAGTCACCTCCTTCCAAGGACAATGGAAATGCTGACAATTCTTTTATTTTACCTAAAGATTCTGGCTAAAAGCATGGCATACTGAATTTTTAAAAAATTTTATTTTTAAAAAGTTTTTTTAATTTATAAAGAAAAACGGTTTATTCTTTAAAAATTTATAAAGAAAAAAGGTTTATTTGGGAATGGCACGCTTAAAATAAATGGCTGAGTAGAATTACACAGTTTCTTAAGTTTGACAAAAACATATTCAGGATGATATGATGCCTGGAATTGCTTTAAAATGCTCTGGAAAAAAAACAGCCATGTAGATTAAACAAGATCAACAAGCTAGGTGATAAGTACAAGGTGGTGCATTGTACTCTTCCTTTTATTTTGGAGTGTGTTTGGAATTTTCCATAATAAAAAGTTAAAAACCATAACACACCAATACATATTTTTTTAATTCTGCAAATTAAAAAATACCAAATAAGCACAATAAATTATTCACACCCTGAGTGAGAACTATTATATTAACTTGATAGTTTTGTTTTTTTACACAGAAGAAAGTTATTAATGCTCTATGTAAACAAGCATATCCAATGCAAGTTGGAACTCCTTTTAAACTCTGAAATACAGCATGTCACATCCAGCCACAAGGGGGCAGCGCAGAGTAACAAGGCACCCCTGAAGTCTGATTCTTCAGGGGAATTTCTACCTAGAGATCTCTGGGAGTATACACATTCCCAAGACTGTCCCCAAACTTAGGTATACACAGGACAATGCAAAGCAAGCTGGGAGCTTTGCCAAGCCCAAACTAAATTATATTACACTATCGTTCAAACTCTGGAAATACTGTATAGGAGAGGTTGTTGCCTGTATGTGAGTAACACTGATGTTTCAAAACCATGGTTAAAATCCCTAGAGGATTCCTGAAGTAAGAACATACAACAACAAACACAAACCCAAGTCATGAGATGTGAACTTGGAGAAGCCAACAGTTCAGAATTTCCAGTGGAGGTTCTAACATGGACTCCCAATAACACAGTGAGTCTCAGTTTGTTTAGCATTAAGAATTTTACTACTATAGAAGCCTTTAGTAATCCTACTACTGCTTCTTAATAACCACAAATTACCTCCATACTGAACAGATACTGCTTCAGGCAGTTATTTGGGAAAACCCTTCATAAAGGACACTGGGGAGGAGCCATTTGATTGTAAAATGTAACTCAGATAACCTTAGGGATGAAGCAAGTTCATTGTATAATAACTACTTGCTGGAATTCCCTCTATTCAAGTTACAAGTTCAGGTTACGTGATGTTGTATGTTCAAAAACAACGTTCACAACAGATGAACTATTATCATCAATCTTCCCATTTGAAAATTGGAAACTGTAAACATTATTTTTATATATATTATAATCATTTAAATTATTATATTGTTTCATAATAATTTGGAGTCAGGAGTACATTTTAGCATTCTGAATCTAAAATCACATTAAGGGAAGGAATTTTCAGATTTGACTCTCTTTCCCATAAGATTGTGTGCTTGTAAAAGCTAGCCAGCCTTGCCCAACTCCCCATTCCCTTGCATAATGAAAATATTTTTTTCTGCTGTATTTATAATTGCTTGGGCGAGATTCTGGTTTCAACCCTCCTGTACCATCTTTTCCCCAAAGATACGTTGTTTTTCCCCTCACGCTAGAGACCCTTAATGAACAATGTCAGGGGGGAAAAAGGTCTAGGGTAGGTAGAAACCAAAGGCTTTGCCAAAAATACATGAGTGTTTTTGTTTAAAACAGAGATACATAAAAGTCACACTAAAACAGGTAAATGTAATTTTTTAGAATAATTTGTAAAAAATAAAATTGCATTTTAGTTAAAACCAAAGGTTGCCTTCTAGGTTTTATTAATTAGCCAACTGCTTGCCACTGAATAAAACTAAGGAATGAATAAAAAGTATGCTATCTCAGGAAGTGTGTTTATGGAAGTGTTTCTTGAAAGTTAAAAATTTAAAACTAGTCATGCTTTCAAAATTTGGATGCTTTATTACTATGAAATATCACTTAAAATATTCCTTACAAACACAGAACATATTTCATCTTTTAACTTCTACATAAAGAGGAAAACCAGAGAAATGTTATTTTTTTATTTACTAAGTAAAACTGAACATTGTATTGTATGGCCTACACCTGAATTCCTTAAGAGAAAAACATCACATTTCTACAACATGACATGAGCTCAAAAATTTGAGGTATAACAGAAATATACTTATGAGACATGTAAAAGGGAGGAAATAACTATTCTAATGTGTAAATACCTGTCCTAGGTAAGTAACCTACATATTTGGAATGTTTATTTTAAATGTCTAAGAATCAGGTAGGCTCATGATAAGGTTTTACAAAGACGATTTAAACTTTATATCATATACTTAAATAATCCACACAATAGAAAAAGGCAATGAGGATACAAACTGAACTTGAAGGTAGTGAATGATACTTTGTAAACAGGGCAGCCATTTTTATTATTGTTTTTTAAATAACTGCTTTGGGATTATTTTGAGATAAAATGTATTTCTTCCCAAGGACTGCTGTGCCTTGATAATGAATGACTCATTGAACTTTAGGCAAAGTCATTTAGTTAAATACAATAAAAATAATCAGAGTACCACACTAAATTTAACAAATATTTATTTTCTAGGGAAAATACTTATTAATACTTCAATTACCTTCAATGATCTTTACGGAAAGCCTTCCTCCAACCTACCCAGCTTGCCACCCCCTAACATTCTACTCATCCTACCTATCTTTGGGAGCTTTTGAAGGAGGCAGGAGTCACCTGAGGAATCGCATTTTGAATTTTTAGACCAACTACTGTCAGACTCCAAGAATCATTACCAGGTGAAACCTATTTTATATTTCTGAACATGGAGAAACTTTCAGGGACATGGTAAAACTATTTTTCAAAAAATTAGTCTGTCTAGGTCAGGCACAGTGGCTCATGCCTGTAATCCTAGCAATCTGGGAGGCCGAGGCAGGAAGAATGCTTGAGGCCAGGAGTTTGAGACCAGCCTGAACAAGGGCAAGACCACATCTCTACAAAAAACAGAAAACTTAGCCAGGCGTAGTGGCGTATGCCAGTAGTCCCAGCTACTGTGGAGGCTGAGGCAGGAGGATCACTTGAGCCCAGTTTGAGGTTGCTGTGAGCTATGATGCCACTGCACTCTAGCCAGGGTGACAGAGGGAGACTCTATCTTAAAAAAAAAAAAAAAAAATTTAGTCTGTCTTAAAAACTGTTCAGAAAAAGCCATCACCAGTTTCCTGATAAGCAGAGAGGCAGAGTAAAAATTCTTCTGCTGTGGATCATAGCGCCTAAATTCCTCAGCCAGATTGGTTTTCTCTGACAAGACATGGAAGAAGTACACATGCACGGGGAGATGACCCCCTTAGAAAAGCAAGGAAATCTGAAAAGCAAATGTGTACCACCTATAATAAAATGCGATAACCACTCAGGGCAGATCTGTTTTAAACAGTTGCCCCCTCATTATCTCATTAGCATGACTAGGATTTTATGCAAACTTATTCTGGTGTAGAGATGACCTTGGGACTTTCAGATTCCCTGCATTTAACCCCAGTAATGCTGCTAAACACAGGGGTGGTGTACTCCAGCAGGCCTGCTCCAAGCCCAGGAGCTGCCGAGTGTGGTGTGGCAAGATAAGCAGCAGGCCAGAGCAGAGGAGGGCAAAGGGCTAAAGGTTGATCTGCAGCAAGGAATTTCTGCTTATTTAAGTATTTTGACCATGGTATATTCGAGTGTACATTTTACTTTTGTTCAACAGGCTCACCGAGCCCACCGTAAACATGAGTGTGCATGTGTACGCATGGATATATATAATATATACATACATCACGTCCATAAAAGTCTTCACCCTTTCCCTTCACTATTCTATGTGAAACTCCTTAGAAGCATAAATATGCTTGGATTAGCTTCTTCTTTTCAGTTAACTGCCTATGAAGGTTTTTAAAGGAAAAAGACTTAGAATGAACTAGTAACTCTGCAAAGATACAGGGTTTTGCAAAGTGACAAAAAGATAGTAATGCAGACGTGAATGAGGTTTAAGAACTTAAGTTTGCTGCTACCTGGAGTTAGGAGAGAAACAAAGCTGCCTTTGGGCACCTCAAACTAGTCAGACCTGCTGTAGCAGTTGCACAGCTGCTCCCGATCTGCCCTCCACTCTCCTCCCTCCGGCCCCCACCCCACGCATCCACACAGCTCCGTCCACTCTCCACTCGGGGCTTTGGGGGCCAAGCACACTCACCCCTCATCCTGCCCGGCCCCTGCTGGAAGGCAGGGCCAGCTCTGGCCAGACAGCGTGCAAGTGTGAGAGGAGGCCAGGCCAGAGCGCAGATGCCGACTCCATTCTGGGCTGAAAACTGCAATGGGTGCGGAATATAGCTTAGGTGATCCTAAGCTGTATTTCTCAAATCAATCAATCAAATCGTGGTGTGTGCCTCACGTGAATCCTGGCAGGTATTTCCAATTAAGTTCAGATGGAGGGACAGGGAATCTTAAGAAAAGACAAATGGGTCTTCCCAGCTTTAGGATCCCTCAGACCACAAAGAGGGCAAAATTTTAGAAAGGGTGTTTGCAGTGTCTGTATGCAATGCTTGTTGAAATTCTAAGCATCTGTTTTGTCCTATTACGAATCATATATTTTAAAAGATATTGTGATGGTTTTATTTTGAAATTTTTATTTGTATTTCAAAGAAAATTTTTAGACAGCCAATCATGGTTTGTTTGTCCCGTGATCTTCAATAAAAAACAAAACGAACAACAAAAAAAAAAACAAGGCTTCTATTTATTTCCCAGAATAGGAATGTCGTCTTATTGGGCTGACATATGCCATTCACAGATTCATACAAAGAATGAACTGCCACACAGTGCTAATGGAGAAAGACACTGCTCCACACAATGAGTGATGGACGCTCCAGGGGACAGTTCTGTTCATAAGGGTTTCCCAGCATCTGCACACAGGGCAGAAGTTTGCCTTTAATACCAAATGCACTGGCCATTTGAGACAATACTTATTTTAAAAGATACACCAATTTTAGATGTTTCCTTCAAAAATATTAAAACTACACTAAATATCCACACACTTCTTAAACAGGAGTTGTAGCTTGTGGGTTTCTATCAATTGTTTAAGGAATAATTATTAATGGTAGGTAGAAAATACATGATTTGTGCGTAGCAGTGGCCACAGCATTTTTAGATTTTCATGTGCTGCTAGTCAGTATTAATTAATGGAAGGACCTATGAGAGCTGGTGTTGCTCTTAATTGTGAGGATATTCTCACTTAAACTGGAGCTTGCCCTCTGGTGCCTTTAGTATACATCTGATCTTTGGACTCAGTAATCAGAGACAGTTTGCTCACTCGCCCCCTCTTCCCTCCCCGCCTATTCCCTCCCTTTCTCTTCTCTTCTCTTCTCTCTCCCCCCCCACTTCAAGAACCTACTACAACTAGAGCTATCTCCTATAGGATATGCCATGATAGTAAACACAAAATTTCTTTCACCATAAAGTTTTAAAAATTCTACAAGTGAATTAAAGTTCACACTTTAATTTAATAAATACTATTATCTATATGTATTTTTATCTATGTATAATACTGACAAAGTGGTTTTGATTCTAATATAAGTGAAATATAAAGTTTCATACTTTTACCAGTGCTTTTTAACAAGAAACCATAGCAAAAGAAACCCCTAAAAGTTTCTGTTGTAGTTTTTACCTTTCTTAGTTACTAAAGTGTAAAATATTTTGACTGAGGGTAAACTTGTAGTAAAGTTGGATACTGATAATTTATAGAATGCTACTTTATTGACTGCTAGAAAATAGTTTGATACATTTGCATTCTGACATCTTCAACTCTCCCTTGTACCTTTCTTATTTCACCTGTTTTATGTGTGCACATTTCTAAAAGTAGTGTTGTAGTAACTTTTATTCTGCTATTTGAGCACTGTTTAAAATAGCAGATGTCATAAGCTATCAGTTGCCACACAAATTTGAATGAGTTTCAAAATATAAAAATGTATGCTATTATACCATGCTCATTATTAACAATAACTTGGTGTGTAGCAACTGGGTAAAGTTTATATTTTAGCTTTTCAATGAAATAAAAAAGCTTTAAAAGGGGACAATTCAGTGATTAGGAGTGTAAAGATTTTCTAAATCTGAGTTAACATCCTTCTCTTAGTTCTTTAAGGAAAACAAGTCTTAGCAGCTGTTACCTAAGAAGCTGTGACATTCGCCTGACAATAAAACTGTTCCCTAGGACACCTCCTGTTGTACATTTGGTTGGCAGCATAACATGTTGAGTCTTCTCCCCGTACCTGTCTCAATGAAATAAGGAACAGAGCTGGGTGTTTAGAAAAAAGGAGGAGGGGACACGCTGTCAAATCCATTTCATAAGATTTCTCACCTGAGAGCAACACAGTTATGAACATTCTAGTTAGGAGATGGGAAATTAGTAACAATTATTTTAAAGGGTTCCAAACTTGGTAAACAACACAAACTATTTTATATTAACATATAATAAATACCTCTAAGTCAAGGAAGCTAAAGGAAAATGTTCAAACTGTTGTGTCTTTTTTTAAATGAAGAAATTGATAAAATGAACAGGAAAGCAGAGATCCACCAATAAGCGATTCTTGCTCGTGCCAGAAGTTGGGATCTTAGGATGGGTATTTTCATCCTCACAGAACACCCTAGCACACTCTCCTATCAGAATAGACTGCTATAAAAAGGGGGAGGGATGAGACTGCCAGGGTGAAATACGCCTTCTGCTGAGACAAGCAACTAAGCCCCCCACACACAGCAAAACAACCGAGGCTCTCAGGTGGACAGTCCTCCAGGGGTTGAGTAGAGCCCAAAGCCAACTTCACTCTTGTCAGGGACTAGTCCCTAATTTAAAAAGCTACTTTGAACACTTAGGGCCTCGGTAATCTCCTGGTGACTACAACTTCTAGGCTCTTTACACACATTATGGATATTTCTTAACATATATTGGGAAATCAAAAAGCATATTTCATGAACAAAGCCCGAAAACATTTACTCTCCTCCTGAAGACCAAATGGGGCTGCCCAATTCGATTCAAATAAAAACTGCTGCAGTGTGAGGCTGGATGTCTCACCCTGCTGATTGCCCAGGCCCATTCAGTGCCTGTGAAAACTTACTTTCTACCTCCTGAAACTGCCCAGCTTACAAGCAAAAAGTTATTCTAAGACAAACTATATCTGATCTTTTTGCGAAACTTAAAACTAAACCCACAACTCTGCTCCCATCTCAATCTATTACTACCACTTATGCTAAAAGTAAGATAATTTATGGCCAAGAAAAAAATTAAGAACTTATTTGTTCTCGATGCAATGGCCCTCTGACGACACCCCTGTCTTACTAGTACAAAGTCTAGGGCTTGGGACAGCTGGCTCCCCTCAGCCCCCTCCCTTTCCGTCATAGGAGGTTACCACGAAGATGACTTGTAGATTCTTAACTTAAAAACCAGCGAGAGACGTTAAGTCTAATATACATATAGATCCAAAATCAATTCACTCGGGCATGGACGAAAAGAGGGTGGAGAGG
>VBSM01002608.1:124368249-124382941 GCA_008086735.1 Cheirogaleus medius | reverse complement strand
TCTCTTTATACCCTTTACCCATTTTTTAACTGGATTGTATGGTTGCTTTTACTAGTGAGTGTTGAGAGTTCTTTATATATCCTAGCTACTAGTCCTTTCTCAGATATACGGTTTAAAAATATTTTCTCCAAGTCTATGGCTTATTTTTTCATATCCTATTAACATGGTCTTTCATAGAGCAAACCTTTTAACTTTGATGGTCTAATTTGTCAATTTTTCCTTTTATTGATAGTGCTTTACACATATTATTTATTTTGTAATATCCCTGTGTCTTAAATGACTAAAGGTTTGCCAGATGAAGAAATGGGAAAGAACATTCAAGGCTAATGTATCAGGATTGCAATACTAGCTGGGATGCCAGTTAGCTTAAAAAAATACGACAACTAGGAAACTTTTTGGCAATCCTATACCTACAACAATACTGTCTGTGCAGCCAGAAAGTTCTATATACTCTTTATAGGATGGTGAGGTGGGGGGGGGTAACTGCTCTGTTTTTACAATCTGAAATATTTGGGGATTGGTAAATATAATAAATACTTTCTTTAAAAACAAAGAAATTCCTACTGCCAAACCCTCTGAGACAATATATCATCCTAGATTCCAGAAATGGACTTCAGAAAGCATTTTCCTATACAAAAAATGTGGTGATAATTAGATAAAGGTGAAAAGTATTGTGAGCAGGGGGGCTGCTCCTTTATTTGACAGAATCATTTTTAGAGAATGTTTTATATAAATGCATTTTCCAGATAATTGATGAAGTTTACCTCTTTTAGAGTGCCAAAATGTTTTCTCTTTTAACTCCAGTGGAAGACTCTCGATCATCATTGCTAAATCTAAGTATTTCACTATGTGGTAATGTTAAATGGGCAATGCCTCAAGGCTACCAGAGTTCACAGAACTGTTTGCCCCTCATATCAAATTCCTCTGAACTGCCAGCTTAGCTTTTGCCTCAGCCTTTGTATGTCCGTATCTGTTATTGGACATTCTACTCTCAATTTTTGCAGCTGTCAAGATGCCTGCCTCTCACTACACAGCCTCTTAATCTGCAGTGGTATAGGAAGCCCTATAACCAAGCTAATAAGAATTCTGTCTAAATAAGAGTAAGAGGCTCTGAATGAGGACATGATTTTACTCACCTCTGAATAAAATGCATTAGTGCATGGCCGTGTGATATCCATTTTAATGCTGCTGATAGCCTTGGGCAGAGGTTTCTAGCTCTCCCCCCAATATACAGACTCCCTTTCCTCCATAATAATGTACTTTTGAGTTGAGTCCATGATCGCCCAACCAAAGCCAAAATGTCCTAGCCTCTTCTGTAGAGGGATGTGGCCATGTGACTATGTCCTGGCAAATGGGATCTGATCTGAAGTGACAGCTGCGACTTCTGGGTTGTGCCCATCTCCCCCCAACCCCAGTTTCCCCTTTCCAATGTTTGTTTTAATAGGTTTATTTAACAGAACCATCCTGGACAAAGGCAATGCTCCAGGGACAGTGCAGCCACAAGATAGAACGTGATATGATAATAGTTCTGGTTTATTGCTCCCCGATCCTTTACCTATTATATCTTTGAGTATCGCTAATATTTTCAAGAGATAACATAAAATTCTTAGTAAACAATTGAATTCCAAGTCAAAATATGTTATATAGAACCTTCTGAGAGGAATGTTGTGATAGGCAGCCTCTAAGATGGCCCCAGTGGAACCTGCCTCCTGGTATTCATGCCCTTGTGAAATCCTTTTCCTTCAGTAGAGGCTGCTCTAGTGACTCACTTCTAATAAAGAGATACAGCAAAGGTCATGGGATGTCACTATTAAGATTCGGTTTACAAAAAGACTGTGTGGCTTCCATCTTACTCATCCTTTCTTGCTTGCTTGCTCTGATGAAAGAAAGCCAGCTGCCATGAGCTACTCTAGACAGAAGTCCGTATGTTAAGGAAAGCCATCCAACAGCCATGAGGGACTAAGGCCTTCGTTACAACGGCCCGTGGGGAACGGAATACCGCTCCCCAACCCTGTGAGTGAGCTTAGAAGCAGATCCTCCCTCACTCAAACCTTCATATGAGACTGCAGCCCTGCCTGGCACTGAGACACCCTGTGGCAGAGGCACCCAACTAGGATGCACTTGGATTCTCGACTCCCAGAAACCGAGATAATAAATGCTTATTGTTTTAAGCTGCTAAACTTTGAGATAATTTGTTATGCAGCAACAGATAACTAATTGGATGTTACAAAACATAAATATCAATGGTAAGAAATCATAATCCTTAAAAGGCATACATACACTTCATGATTTTGTAGCTTTTATACATTCTTGTAGGTAATGATTATATGAAAACAAAAGGAATACATTACCCAAACTATGAAAATAGCTTTGTTTATAACTATAATTTGGACACCAGCAAATCACTTTTTGAAAGTACCCAAATAACTAATTTTATTTAAATCTTTTGGGACTAATGATTTCATATCAAAGTAATAATTTATTCTATATAACCATAAAGATTTCTTACTCTTTTCCATCAACACAAAAAATAGTATTTTGATTATATAACTCAGGATGGAATTCTATCTGTGAGATTTATAAAATGTTATAAAATTCATGAAATATCAATAAAAACAAGCAAATTTCTAAATATTCAGATTTGGAAATGTTTAAGTATTAGTAATTTAAATATTCATACTTTGGTAATTCCAAAAACTAAGTAGACTCTCTCTTCCACAGAGAACAACTGTTTTTTGTTTTCTTCAGATTTATGTTTTTAAAACTCAAATACAGCAGAGAAAAATTTTTAACAGGTTTATTGAGATAGAATGTAACAAACAAAACTCCTGGACTTGGTTTGAGAAATAAAAGGGAAAAGCAAAAGGGAAGCAGATGAGGAATGGCTGCCTCTAGCTAAGGAACAGCTTTCTCTGGAACCTGGAAGGCAAGCGTCATGAAGACAGGGACAACTTCTACCCTGTTTACCACCATATCCCAACACCAGACAGTGCCTAGCCTATTCCAGGTATTAAATACATTTTGTTGAATGAATAGAGTTTACACTCCTCTTCTTATGCAATGTGACCCAGTAACCAAGGGTTCACTTTTGTCAGTCTCTGCAGAATTATAAAACCATTAGGAACATGCAATCTTTGTCTTTAGTCTGCTGGGATTAATTGATCCTTTCTGGGGACTGATAATCTGGCATTTCTCAATTCTGATTAAATCTAAGCATAAGAATTCATTTAATTAATCAACATATATTTATTCAGTGCCCACTATGATAGAAAACTATTATTTTATTGGAAAAGTTACTCCAGATTTCATAATATTCATTTAAAAATGCTATCTGCCAAATAAACTTTAGTAAGAAAAGTAAGATTCTAGAAAGGTCATGCCTTTAAAAAAAAAAAGGAAAGACCCAGTTCTCAGAAGAAATAATTAAGAACTGCCTAGCCTAGAAAGAGACATCTAGAATAATAATAAGGAAAAGAGAAATCGTAAATTGAGAAGTCGAACTCAGAAAAGGGAAGCACTCATTATAACAAATAAAAAAAAAAAAAACCAGAGTGAGTGCAGATGGTCACAATTCATTTTACATCACTCTGATAATTTGTGATGGCTTTAGACCTTACCTTCCCCAACAATAAATCTTAGAATTCAAATGTGCCTGGTGTTTTATTTCCTACTACTTTATGAATACAGCTCCAAAAAACCAAAAACAAACCCTCATACCAGAGAGTAAAAAGAGAAAACTATGGAAAACAGAGTTACAGCTATAGCACCTTCAATTTATGTTGATCTATAAAAATACCACTGATGTACAGCTGTCAAATACAGCAAACTCCAGAAATGTGGAAGGAGGACATGCAATAGGAAACAAGAGTGCAAACAATACCCAACAATAATGGGTGTAACGATTGCTCTGTCACACTTAATCCCTGGGATTCACAGCCAGAATTCCTGGTAGCTGAAACTGTACAACAGGCACAAAGAAAGATACTCCTACCCTTAAAACTGGTTCTTCTCTGGGCCAGACAAAAGTCTCCTTCTTTTTGAGCATTGCACCCTGTCTAATTAAACCAACAAAATTCCCTCAGAACATGAATCCTGATAAAGTTTTCTTTGTGTCTATCCTATTAGTCTATTAACTCTCAATGTTTTGCCTGGGGTGAAAATTCATACTTCAGAAGGAAAATAATCCAAAACAGAAATAAACTATTCTTGAAAAGCAGGTAGACAAGCATATTACAAATTATTAATATGAGGTGACTAAACAAAGCTACAGATTGGAATTTGAAATTGAATTCACCTATAATCCTAAAATCCTAATCATTGTTTTATCATTGTTGTTGTTTTATCATTGCATACCCTTCCTTCACCTCCACTCTCACCCCCTACATGAAGAAATCTTTTAAAAGCACTATTAGAATATAGCAGAACTGACTGGTTTAGTTTTAAGTATTTCTTCCTGTATCTGGGAGGTTCATAATCAGTGAAGTGTTTCAAAAGATGAAAAGCAAAAGGAAACTGAATGAGGGGGCTGGCTTATGTTATTTGATTCAAAGATTTCATAAGCAAACAGGAAATCTGTATAGTCTATGAACTAAATAATCAGATAATGAATCAGCAAGAAAGGATATAAATTGACCAAATATCCTAGTGATTAACAGAATTTTAATGAATTTTACTTTTTCCTCAGGCTTGTATTCAGTTTTTACTGAACAATACAATTAAGTAATTTATTATCTTACAAACTGAATATTTCAGATCACTTTCATTAAGAACAAAATTACTCTTAACCATACACATTTACTTCACTTCATCTTTATTACAAGAGTCTGTCACTGTGAATAACATTACAAATAGTGGCACAGATTATCAATGGGTTTGACAACTGAAGAGATCAATTATTAAAATTGCACATGATCATTTGATCATTTGGTATTTTTGTGGTTTGGTCTCTGTACAGTTTCATTTCTTTTAGCAGGTAATTTTTTGTAACCAATGGTATCTGAACAACACCTCGAAGTAAACCTTGTGTACTATGAGAATACGTTTCTTGCAAAAGGAATCTACAAGTGCCCAATATGTTTTTCAACATCTTTAACTGGATTTTCCTAAAATTTATATTATTGCTCTTGATCTCAGACTTTTCATTGTGTGCTTTACATAACTTTTGTTCAAAACTGAAGACAAACTAGGGAATACAGAAATTGCAGGGTTTTTTTCCAAATACTATTTGTCCATGAGTATAACTATCTTTCAGAGGAAATTTTCTGAAATATTTGGACAAAAATGCATGCAATATTCATAACTAAACTTGCAACTGACGCTTGCTCAAAAAGTTTTACTGCAGCTCAATACCCAGATCTCAAAACAAGGCCATGTATTTCAACACACAATTAAGGATTCAGGTTTTTGGTTTTTAAAAAGTCATTTTAACAGTGTATTGTGTTTAAGGATGCAAAAAGGAAAACTCATTTATTCAATCGTATTGTTGTTTGCAAAGAACCAATTTTTGGTTTCATAGATTTTTTTTGGTATTAGTTGCCCTTTTCCTATTTTATAGATTTTTCTTTATTATTTTCTTCCTTCTACTCACTTTGGATTTAATTTGCTCTTCTTTTTCTAGTTTCTAATGGTAAAAACTTAAATCATTGATTTTGGATTTTTTTTCTTTTCTAGCATAAGCATTTAAAATTATAAATTTCCCTCAAGCACTGCTTTAACTGCATCCCACAAATTTTGATATGTTGTGATTTCATTTTCATTGAGTTCAAAATATTTTCTATTTTCCCCTGTGATATCTTCTTTCAAGTATGTCTTATTGTAAAAGCATAAAGTTTAATTTCCAAATATTTGAAGAATTTCCTAGATATATTTCTGTTACTGATTTCTAGTGTGATTCTACTGTGGTCACAACACATATTCTCCATGATTTCAATCTTCTAAAATTTGCTGAGACTTTTTCTATAGGGCAGAATATGGCCCATTTTGGCGAATGTTCCATATACACCTGAAAAGAATAGGTATTCTGCCACTACTGGGTAGAGTATTCTGTAAAAATCAATTCAGTCAGGTTTGTTGATGCTGTTTTTCAAGGCTTCCAATTCCTTTCTGATTTTTTGCCTATTCTATCAACTATGAGTGAGGAGTGATGAAATCTTCTACTTAATTATGGATTTATCTATTTCTGTTTTTAGTTCTGTCAGGTTTTGCATGACATATTTTGAAGCTGTTAAGCGCACATGGATTTAAGATTTGCATGCCTTCTTGATGAACTGACCCTTTTATCACTCTATTAGATAGCTACTGCTGTGTAACAAATTACTCCAAAACTTAGCAGCTTAAAACAACAAAGATTTATTATCTCACATTGATTCTGAGGGTCAGAAATTCAGGGGCAGATTAGCTGGGTAGTCTGGCTCAGGGAGTCTCATGAGGTGGCCATTACCATGTCGGCTGGGGCTGCAGTTATCTGAAGGCTTGACTGGGGCTGTAGGACCTGCTCCCAAGACACACAGGGCTCTTGCTTAGAGGTCTCACTTTCTCACTACTGGACCTCTCTTCATGACATGGCAGCTGACCTCTCCCAGAGCTAACGACTAAATAAAGAACAACCAAGTTGGAAGCCACACTATCTTTTATCTCTTCCACCATATTCTATTTGTGAGTTACAACGTCCAATCCACATTCTAGGGGAGAAGAATTAGGCTCCATATCTTTTTTTTTTTTTTCGAGACAAAGAGTCTCACTCTGTTGCCCTGGCTAGAGTGCCGTAGTGTCAGCCTAGCTCACAGCAACCTCAAACTCCTGGGCTCAAGCAATCCTTCTGCCTCAGCCTCCCGAGTAGCTGGGACTACAGGCATGCGCCACCCATGCTCGGCTAATTTTTTCTATATATTTTTAGATGGCCAATTAATTTCTTTCTATTTTCAGTAGAGATGGGGTCTTGTTCTTGCTCAGGCTGGTTTCAAACTCCTGACCTTGAGCAATCCTCCCGCCTCAGCCTCCCAGAGTGCTAGGATTACAGGTGTGAGCCACCACGCCCGGCCTAGGCTCCATATCTTAAAGAAAAATCAAACAATTTGAACACATACTATACAATCACCACAATCATAATGAAATGTCTTCTTTAACACTGGTAATATTTCTTGTTCTGAATCTACTTTGTCTGGTATTCATATAGTCATTACAGCTTCCTTTTCATTAGTGTTTGCATGGTTTATGTTTCTTTATCCTTTTAGTTTTAATCTATGTCTTTATATTTTAAGTGCATAGATAACATACAATTGTAGATGGGATATAGTTGGGCCTTGCTTATAGAGAGCATATATAGTTTATTTTTTCCACTCTGACTCCTTTAAATGAATTGGTTAAACCATTTATACCTAATGTAATTATTGATATGGGTAGGCTCAAACCTATCACCTTGATATTTGCTTTTTATTTATCTCGTCTGTTCTTTGTCCCATTTTTTTTTTTCCCTCTCTTCTTTGGGGCTGAATATTTTAGTATTCCATTTATCTTTTCCATTTATGTGTTAGATATACCTCTTTTTTTCTTTATTAATATTTACAATATGCATTTTCAATTTAACACAGTATACAGGTTGAGCATCCCTAATCCAAAAATTCAAAATTCAAAATGCTCCAAAATCTAAAACTTTTTGAGTGGCAATATGATACTCAAAGGAAATGTTCATTGAAGAATTTCAGAGTTTGGATTTCAGGTTAGGAATGCTCAATTGGTAAGCACACTGCAAATATTCCAAAATACAAAAAAATCCCCAATCCCAAACACTTCTGGTCCCAAGCATTTTAGATAAAGGATACTCAACCTGTACTTTCAAATAATATTAGATTACTTCACACATATTGCAAGAACCATTCTTGGTACTATTAGTGTCATACATTTTACTTCTACATAAGTTATAAACCCTAAATACAATATTTTTATGTTTACTTTAAATAGTCAATTGTTGTTTAAAGAGTTTTTAAAAAAAATTAATGGGGAAAGAAATCTTTTCTATTTACCCACATAGTGACTATTTCCAGTGCTCTTTATTCTTTTGCATATATCTAAGTTTCCATCAAGGATATTTTTTCTTCGGTCTGAAAATTTTCCCATTACATTTCTTGGTGTCCAGGTCTGTTGTCCATGATTTCCCTTAGCTTTTATTAGTTTAAAAGGTCTTTGTTCTATCTTCATTTTTGAAGGATATTTTCAACTGGTATATAGTTTTATATTGGCTGGCTTCTCCTTCAGCATCCTAAAGATGTTATTACATTGTCTTTTGCTTTATGGTTTCTGATGAGGAGTCTATGGTATTCTCATGTTTAATTCTCTGTATGTAAAGGTCTTTTATTCTGGTTTCTTTTACTATTTTTGTCATTATCATTGGTTTTCAGCAATTTGGTTCTGATGTGCCTTGGTATGGTTTTCTTTGTGTTTATTCTGCTTCAAGTTCATTTAGCTTATGGAGTCTATGGGCTTATAGTTTCCATAAAATGGGCATTTTGGGTCTTTATTTTGTCTAATTTTTTTTCTTTTTTTCTTTTTTTTTTTGCCCTCCACTCTTATAACTTCAATTGCTTGTATATTAGACCATTTCATACTGTCTCAGAGGTCACTGAGGCTCTGTTCATTTTTTTTTTTTGTAGTTATTTTTCTCCTTGCTTCATATTGGATAGTTTCTATTGGTAGATCTTCAAATTCACTGATCTTTTTTTTCCTGCAATTTCTAATCTGCTATGAATCCCATTCAGTGAAGTTTTTATATCAGACATTGTATTTTTCAGCTCTAGAAATTCTAGTTTTTAATTATCTTCCATTTCCACCCTTATTTATGTTCATGTTTTATTTTAAATCCTTGATCACATTGATAATAACTGCTAATTAATCATCTTAGTAGTTTGTAGTCCTTCTTATATTGACTATTTTTTTTTCCTGGTTATAGATCACATTCCTTGCTTCTTCACATGCCTAATAATTTTTTATTAGATGATGGACATTATAAATATTGCATTGTTAAGTGTCTTGATTTTATTGTCTTCCTGTATAAAATGCTGATTTTGGTTTGATTAGCATTTAAGTCACTTGCAAATCAACTTGATCCTTTCTAGGGTTTGTTTTAAAATTTCTCTTAGGGTGGGTCTACACAAGGGTTTCTCCACCTTGACACTACTGACATTTGGGGCTATACATTCCTTGGTTGAAAGTGGGGGGCTATTCTATAGATTGCAGAGTATTTAGCGACATTCCTGGCTTCTACCTAGTATATCAGCAGCACTTTTCAGTTGTAACAATATAAAATGTCTCCATAAATTACCAAATGTCCTCTGGGGTCTCTCCCAATTCTTTGCCCAGTGTTCAGAAAGAGTTAACATAGCAGGCCCAATTGTTATCTTTTGAAAGGCCTGCTTACAAGGTTGGCCCCTGGGAACTTGGATTTCAGGAGAGTTCTCAACACCCTAACTGATAAGAATGGCTCACGGAACCTAAACTGTTCCTACAAACAATATGGTTTATGCTGAACATTTGCTTTCTTTGTGAAAATCTGGAATTTTGGTGTATGCCAGGCAGAATGTGCCTATGTGACAAGCTTCTAATAAAATCCTGGCACTGAGTCTTTAATGAGCTTCTCTGGTGGACAACATTTCACATGTGTTGTCACAATCCATTGCTAAGGAAATTAAGCACATCTTATATGGCTCTACCAAAAGGGGACTCTTGGAAACTAGTACCTGGTTTCCTTTAGACTTCACTTCATGCACCTTTTCTCTTTGCTTTTTATTTTTATTTTTTTGCTTTGTATCCTTTCACTGTAATAAATCTTAGCCAGATATATGACTCTATTCTCTGAGTCCTCCTACTAAGTCATCAAACTAAGGGTGATCTGGGGACCACCAACATATCCAGCCATGGATATGGAGTTTAACTATAGGCATGCATAGCTTGGTATTCAGGAACTGACTCAAGGGACCCCTACACAGATGTCTGAAGCTCTTTTTCTGCATAGCTCCCTCCTCTCTGGCACTTAGTCTCACAAATCCCAGTCTCTTCAGCCTCACTAGCCTCCAATCTCTCTTTCCTCAGCTCAGCTACATGGTGCACGAGCAGTGCCTCTGGGCAGAA
Source organism: Cheirogaleus medius (assembly GCA_008086735.1). Lineage (NCBI taxonomy): Eukaryota > Metazoa > Chordata > Mammalia > Primates > Cheirogaleidae > Cheirogaleus > Cheirogaleus medius. Next base: position 124,372,819 of record VBSM01002608.1, on the reverse strand, counting down.
GCCTAATGGTGATACCAGGACTTGGGCCATTCCTTCTCTCAGAGATTCCAGTGCACACTGCCTATTGTCCAGTGTTTGAAATAGTTCTTTCACACATTTTGTCCACTTTTCTAGTTATTTGAGGGAGGAAGGCAGGACTAGTACCAATTACTCTACTGTGATAGAAAAAGAAATCCTCATCATAATATATTTTAATTTGGGTATAAACAGAGCTAATCAGAGGTATAAAGCTACTTTTTGCAATCTAGAAGCATTTCAACTCAGAAAATAGGTTTTTATACTTCTGCCAATGACCAGCCACCCAGTTTCACTACTACTGATTACCCCCTGGTATTACTGTGTTTCCCTGAAAACAAGACAGGGTCTTATATTTATTTTTCCTCAAGAAGATACCCTAGGGCTTATTTTCAGGGAATGTGTTATTTTTTTTTAAGTATGGTACAACAATCTACATTTATTCAAATATAGTTAAGTCGTCTTCTTCTGGAACATCATCATAACTCTCCAAACACCAAATTCCATCCTGAATTTCTTGTGACTCTATTTCCTTTAGAACCATTGGCCCCAATCTCTCATGTGGAGCAATAGAGCTCTCATGGGGCAGATGAGAAGCGTTGCTCATCTTTACCGCTCGGTGACGAAATGCATGGGTTGTGCAGATACGCTGCGTAGCCACGCCCATCACTAGGTCTTATTTTCAGGGTAGGGCTTATATTGCGCAAATGCTTAGAAATCCTGCTAGGGCTTATTTTATGGGTACGTCTTATTTTCAGGGAAACACGGTACTACTACTGTCAATGTTTTCTCTTACTCATTTAGTCTATCAAATTTCTTTACTTCTTCCCCACATCTCTTTCAATAAGACCATCTCCTAGCACTCTGTTCCACATGCCTGTTTATCTGAATCTCATTCACTTATTTGTTCTGACAGATATTTATGAAGCACCTACTACGTATGAGATAGCCTAATGTGGTGGTTCATAGCTCATAGCATGGAATCTCTTGTCAGGTTGCTTGGGTTCAAATTCTGTTTCCTCCTCTTAACTAGCTTTGAGGGCTTAGACAAGGTACTTAACGTTTCTTTTTTGTTTTTTTTTGGAGACAGAGTCTTGCTCTGTTGCCCAGGCTAGAGTGCCGTGTTGTCACCCTAGCTCACAGCAACCTCAAACTCCTGGGTTCAAGCGATCCTTCTGCTTCAGCCTTCTGAGGAGCTGGGACTACAGGCATGGGCCACCATGCCCAGCTAATTTTTTCTATTTTTAGTTGTTTGGCTAATTTGTTTCTACTTTTAGTAGAGACTGGTCTCGCTCTTGCTCAGGCTGGTCTCAAACTCCTGACCTCAAGCGATCTTCCCGCCTTGGCCTCCCAGAGTGCTAGGATTACAGGCGTGAGCCACCGTGCCTGGCTGGTATTTAACCTTTCTATGCCTCAGTTTCCTCATCAGTTAAACAGACAAAACAGTCTTTCTCATAGGGTTGTTGTCAGAGTATCTGGGAGAGATACTATTAATAAAGTTCTAAAATAGTGCCTGGAGCATAAGAAGATCTATAGAGTACTTACTACTAATACCGATACTAAAAATAGTGCCAAACACTATCAGAGATGTCGGACAAAAATGAATAAGACAGCTCCCTCTCCCAAGGAGTTTACAACCCAGCAAAAGGCACACAAGAAGTTTATTTTCCAAATATTCAGGAGTTCAAATAATCATGGTAAGATAACATTTACTGAACACTAAATACCTTTATCTGTTACTTAATCCTTGTAGCAACCCCACAAATTAGATACTGTTATTATGTCCATTTTACAAATAAGAAAACTGAGTACTTGAAGGTTTATACAATTACCCAAAGTCATTCAACTGCTACACAGCTGAGATCTAAATCCAGGCAATATAATTCCAGAGCAATAGAGATTTACTGGCTCACATAGCATAGTGGTTAAAAGCATAAACTCTGGAATCACAAAAGGAAACACCATTAATTCTGCCTACTGAGGCCAAGAAAGAGATAACATTTGGGTTGTGCTTAAAGGATGAATAAAATTTCAGCATGCAGAAACAGGGGAAAGCAACCACAAAATGACCTAATTAAGACAGGGGAATGAAATGGCAAAGCGTATTTAGGGTACTGAGAATTTTTTGATGAGGTTATAACAGAAGATGCACTAGAGGGTTGAGGGGGGATAAAGCCAGAAGTCAGTTGGGGTCATTTCTGGCACAGCCTTCATGGGAGTGTGCATTTTATACTGCAGAGCAATACTTTCCAAACGTTTTCACACTATAGCATACAAAGAAAATAATATTTGTACAGCATACTACAGTGAACAGATGCACCTACTTGTTGCTGGAGCCCACTGGGGACTGGGGGTACCCACTAGGGACAGAGGCAGCCGAGGATCTACTGTCCCCTCCCTCAAGGGCTGTGGGGATTGGCTGTGGCGTGTGCCGAAGAGAGCTGGGGTTCCAGTTTCGATGATTAAAAGATGGAGAGAGATGCCGTGACAGGAGACAGAGAATTTAAGCTAGGGCCTGGGGAGAGAGAACAAGTTTAAAACCGGATATGCTGAGTCAGGGGCCTGCAAGACATTTAGAAGAGCACTTTGTAATACCTTACTGGAGATGAGGAGGAAGGGCCTATCCATTACCTGAGTCATCAACCCACACTTTCCAAAATCCTTTTTTTCTTACCTTAATTGATTAGTACACCTGGTGTTGCTTTCAAGCCATGTGCCCAAGGTCTTTTGGATATATGAAAAAGAAACACTACTGAACATGTTTGGGGAAATGTATCTGTGAGTATAGGGAGAAAGTAGAAGGATAAGAAGGAGGTAGAGTGAAAATTATCAAATTTTTAGAAAAGGTGACAAGCGGTGCTTCTGGTCTATCTTTATAAGAGCACAGCCTACAAGCAGTTTTTAAAAGTTAAGGGGAATAGGCTGGGCGCGGTGGCTCACGCCTGTAATCCCAGCACTCTGGGAGGCTGAGGCAGGAGGATCGCTCGAGGTCAGGAGTTCCAGACCAGTCTGAGCAAGAGCGTCTCCACTAAAAATCGAAAGAAATTAGCCAGACAACTAAAAATATATATAGAAAAAATTAGCCGGTCATGGTGGCGCATGCCTGTAGTCCCAGCTCCTCGGGAGGCTGAGGCAGGAGGATCACTTGAGCCCAGGAGTTTGAGGTTGCTGTGAGCTAGGCTGACGCCACGGCACTCTAGCCCGGGCAACAGAGTGAGACTCTGTCTCAAAAAAAAAAAAAAAAAAGCTAAGGGGAATAGGTAGTAACCAAACAATTGGATTTACTAGGTATGAGGGAAGGTAGAATGCAATTGTGTAACACTGGAATTTGACCAGGCCATTGCGGTCAAGTAGATAAACGTAGAAGGTGCTTATGCCTACCTAGAATGTAAAAATGTCTGTTTTCCTGTGCATTAAAGCAAAACGTCTAATCACACTGACTTTCATTTCTCTTGTTCCTTAATTCTGAATGTAATCAATGACATTTTAAGTAAGTGGTACAACTGGAGGAAAGAAAAAATAATATCCAAAAAGTATATATGAGAAAAATCTTTTAATTAGTGATTTTGAAATAGTTTAATGTGTGTATTAACAACTGTGGTTTTGTAAAAAGAAACCATGTGGAGAATATACCAACATTTAGTTTATGTTTTCACAAGTATAATCTGACTGTCTCATAATAAATACACAGAGCTCAATACAACCAACAGCACAGAGAGCTTACGCTGCCTGTTAAACATTATAGAAGAGGTTGAGAGATATTTGCTAATGACTACCATAAAAGGAGTAGATGACTAAGAACAGAGAGGATGTGTGACTAAAAAGTCCCTCTACGGTTCTTTGAAAATTCCCTGAATAACTAGGCATGCCAAATGTGGTCTGTCATAAAATTATTCAATGTTAAACTCTGCAGTTAGACAACAAATATCTTCTTTGCCCAATGGATAAAGCCTTTGTTTAAATCATTCAGTTGCAAAGTGCCAAAACAAGACCATCAATAAGTGAAAGTGTTAATCAAATTAAAGTGTGGCCCAGAGTTCAAACGCTGCTGACTGGATTGTGCTCACTCCACAGATTGATTCAGTTCCTAGGGGTAAGATGGCTGTGCAGGGACCAGGCACTTTGAGCCACTGCTGTTCCCTCTTATACTTGAAAATGTATAGAAAACACCATTTCTCACATATCCTTGAAGGCTGTGGAATAGTCCCAGCTAGCATATCACAGCCTACCTTTGGTAAATCAACCTTTTCATCCCATAGGCTTATCACAGCTACACCAAAACTGCAGACAGGAAAAAAATTTCTCAGTACCCATTTGGAAATGTGTCATACTTCTCTTATACACACAACTGTCTCAGAATACGCTAACTGGCACAAGTGATCTCCCAAAAGAATATTACTTTTCCTCTAAATAGTAATTCCAAATTATATAATAATGGTAATAGTTACACTATAGTTATATCAATGACATTATTTAATCCTTAAACTCATGAGATAAGTTTCAGATGGGCAGATGGGGAGACATATGTAAGGTCACATTCTTTTTTTTTTTTTGA
>VBSM01002608.1:124355989-124368149 GCA_008086735.1 Cheirogaleus medius | reverse complement strand
CTTCAGCATGCATGAATCTTAAATATTTATATTTAAGAATCCATGGGCTGGGTGCTATGGCTCACACCTATAATCCTAGCATTCTGGGAGGCCAAGGCAGAAGGATTGCTTGAGCTCAGGAGTTCGAGATCAGCCTGAGCAAGAGTAAGACCCGTCTCTACCAAAAAGAAAGGAAACAAAAAACAAAAAACCCAGCTGAGTGTGGGACCGTGAGCCTGTAGTCCCAGCTACCTAGGAGGCAGAGGTAGAAGGATCTCTTGAGCCCTGGAGTTGGAGGTTGCAGAGTGCTACAATGATGCCACTGCACTCTACCCAGGGCAACAGAGGGAGACTCTGTCCCAACAAAAACAATGCAAAAAAATTTAAAAATTAAAAAAAAAGAAAAGAATCCATGTTACATGTATACAATAAAAAAGAAGCAACTCTTTATTCCTGTATACAGCTTGAATTCAAGATAATTGATTCAAAAATGAAAAATGAAACTTACTTTCCTTATTGGGATTTTTATATTTCTTCTACCTAGTAACTGATATATAATAGGAATGGATTATAAAAAGGCATTTTAATTTTCTGAAATAATAAATTGCAAAGTGGCATTCTGCTTTACTGAAAGAATGCGGAATCCAGTCTAATATTTAAAATGTCACATACCATGATCACAGAGGCTATCTACTTCTTTTGTTGCATCTATTTCCCCTTCTTCCATAATAGCACCCTACTTTTCTTTGAGGACCACCCCTCCCTTTTTTCTCAGTCCAAATGATTTCATTCTCAGCACCAGGGATGGGCACATGACATAGGCCTGGCCAATCAAAGCAATCCATCCTTCTTGCCACAGTGATTGGTTCATAGATACATACATGTCCCAGGACAGGCCAATGAGATTCAAGGCCAAGACTTTGCACAAACTATCAGGGAGGAAGTGCTCTCTTTCTGCCGGGGATGCTAAAACTGTGAAACTGTCAGATTCTAGCTGTCTTTGCAACCACATGGGGAAAATGCATCTAAGAAACCACCGGGGAAAACAATGAAGAAAAGTGGGGAAACTATTCCTGATACTATTATTTGAGCAGCAGCAGGTTCAGGGACAGGGAAGGTCTTACCAGCCTATCCCTGTCATGTGGCCTTACTTTGATGCAGGCTACCCAGCTCCCTTGACTCCTTGTTTCTAGCCTTCCTGACAATGCTGGGAGCATCTGATACCATCTTTGGTTTAAGTAGACCACAGTCAGCTTCCTGATTTTGCAACCAATAACCCTGGCTAGTCCAATGGGCAAACAATTTTATGATCTTAGAGTGGAGAAGGCCTGCCTAGAAAGCTACATCTGACTACATAACAATCTAAAAATAGTAACAAGAAAAAATAAATTATAGAAAAACGAGTACATGAATATATAATTAACAAACGAAGACAATATATACATAAAAAGATATTGAAATTAATAAGAAGAAAAAAACAAGATTAAAAACAAAACAAAATAGAAAGATACAGCCTTCCAAAACATGGGAATGCAAAAATCATTCTCTATCATTAAAACCCTAGTACCTGGCATATAGTAGGCACTCAGTTATAAATAAATGAGTGAATCAGATTAGGAAAAAGAAATTGGGTATAATAAAACAGACTTTCTCATGAACTGTTAATAGAAGCACACGCTGGTACAGACATTGGGGAGCAAAGTGGCAATATTAGAAAATATTTTAATGTACTTAACCTCCTACAGATATGGCTATCTTCTTGTTCAACTTTACAGAAGTAATCAAGTTACCTTCTGCTAGACTCAGCAAGCCCATATCTATGAATTTATCCTATGGAGAAAAATGGGAAAATGTGCAAATATGTAAGTTTACATGACATTCCCAGTAGCATTCTGCTAACAAGAGTACAAATAAAAAACAAGACAAATAATGGTTTGTTGAATAAATTATTATACATCCATTCACACTGGAATACTATCTACTATTTAAAAAGACAGTCTATTTTGACATGGAAAGATCTCTATGACTAAAAATAACAGAAAGCAAAACAGCATCTATAGTATGATTTTTGTTTATGTAAAGTTATTTATTTCTGTATATCCCCTAGGGGAGGGTGGGGTCTAGAAGCTTATTCATTAAAATGATGCCAGTGGATTGTGAGTGGAGGGCTGGGGGAGGGGGTGTTTAAATCTCTTTCACACATATATTATGTTTATAATCAGACAAAATCATAATGAAAACCACACACGCATGCATATACACAGAATTAGTGCAATTTCCAAAGGAATTAAATTTAATGTGGAGTCAGTTAAGACATAAGAGAATTTTAATCTTTTCATTATGTCAATGTAAGCCTAAAAATTTACAAAATTGACCTAAGAGGGAATAAAATCCCCCTTTTTTATTCCAGAGATGCAAGACCCAAGGGAAAGGCCTAAGCTAGATCAGCAACCCACATGAAACATCCAGAGAAAATAACTTGTTTTGTCTTGCAGAAGATGCTCTTCAGAATTTAACACAAAAAGCAAAGGTATATGAGGAACTATAAGGGAATGAAGCAAGGCCATCAAGAGTTGTTCAGATGGCTGTTGCATCAATTCTGAACAGTCAGAAAAGCTACACTTGAAAAACATCCAAAATGCAATGGAATTCTTTTTCCAAAACCACTATAATATCTCTTATTTTGTTACAAACTCAAACATATTCACTCACTACTTATCCCAAAATCCTCAGACATATAATCAATTTTAAAAGTAGTAGCAAAATGCTTGGCATGTACTATGAAGAGGCATGGCTGATACAAGGAAGAGGTAATGTAATCCAAGCTGTCAGTCTGGTACAGTAAATAGTACAACCAGTGCATCTGAAAATCTTGTTTCAGTGGCCCATAATATTCTGAGGTATTTATTTATTTATTTAGAGTCTCACTCCGTTGCCTGGGCTAGAGTGCCGTGGCGTCAGCCTAGCTCACAGCAACCTCAAACTCCTGGGCTCAAGCAATCCTTCTGCCTCAGCCTAATGAAGCTGGGACTACAGGCATGTGCCACCATGCCCGGCTCATTTTTTTTTTCTATATATTTTTAGTTGGCCAATTAATTTCTTTCTATTTTTAGTAGAGACGAGGTCTCGCTCTTGCTCAGGCTGGTTTCCAACTCCTGACCTTGAGCGATCCTCCTGCCTCGGCCTCCTAGAGTGCTAGGATTACAGGCGTGAGCCACTGCACCCGGCCTCTGAGGTATTTAAATTCTCAAGAATTCTACCTTTGAAACAGAAACTTCTCTACAGGGTATCATAACTAGTACAATAAGTCCAAGTTAAATTCTCCCCACTTCTTTAAAAATTAAGATATATGGGAATCCAAGCATGTTAAGCTCCAACTCAGAATTTACATATTCAAGTATAAGCAGTCTAGCCTAGTGGTTAAGGCCCCGGAGGCAAATGGTATGAATACAAATCTTGGCTCTGCCACATACTAGCTATGCAGTCTTGGGCAAGTTACTTAACCACTCTATGCCTCAGTTTCTTCATCAACAAAACAGGGGTAACAATAAGACCTACTTCATAGAGTTACAATGATTAAATAGGCTAATACATAAAGCACTTAGAACAGATCCTGGCACAAAGAATGCTCAATAAATACCAGCTATGGTTATGGAGCATAGATGATTCTAGTACTCTAATGCTGTGTGATAGCCATGGAACTAACCAAACTAAACTTAAATTTTAAAGCATTTATTATTCCACTCATTATTGTTCTAACTTTTTTTAAAAAGTAGCAAATCATGAATTTTAATTCTTTGAGGTGCTATTAAACTAAGCACTAGCTAAATATTATCCATAAGGTTATATGGTACAACTGTTTCAAAGAGCTCAGAGGCTTAATCTAATTATTTATTTTCTGAGCCAAAGTGTGAGGTCTTTTTTTTGTTTTTTTTCAAATAGACAATTTCTAAATGTGGACATGTTTATCAGCTGCAGAATTTGTTCTGAAAAAAAAATCTTTGCAAACATGACAGATATACTTCAAAGAAGTGGTAATGAGAAGTTTATGCCAGTAATTACTACAAATTTGAAAGGGACCATTGCAAAATCCAAATACAAAAAGCCTAGTACTAAAAACTAACCTCTTCTCAGATCTACTGGTTTCCCACCTCCCATCTAAATGAAGCTTCTTTCTTTTCACCACTTTATCACTCCATTTTTAGCCATCCTTTAATTTCATCAGCACACCCTCAGACTTCATTTCATTGTCCCTTTTCAATAGAGATGCTCTTTTAAAACAAATATCTCTCTGTCTCTTTTTACAAAAAAATCATGAGGCCTAAAATCTAACAAACTCATCATATCACTTTACCTAAGAGTCTGCCTTTAACATATCCAGCACCACTGACTTTGGTAGAGACAATTCATATAACTTACATTTGCTAGGAATCTACCACATCCAATGTATTTACCATTTATCTTAGTCCAAAGACTATGATTTTGTGTCTTGATAGGTGTATTTGTTTTGATCTGAGCTTTGAGCAGGCTCAAATTTTAAAAAATTATAAATAAGCCTCCCCCTCCTTTTTTTTGTGGCAAAATGTCTAAACTTTGTCAGCAGCTCTTTCATCTGGTCCTTGATTTGAAAGTCAAGATCATCTACTGGGCCACAGCCTGAGCTCTAGTAAAAGTTTAATCTTGTGGTGTAAGTTGTAGTCTTACATCATATCACACTTATGGTTCAGCACACACCATTACTAACAATAACTTCTAACAGTATCAAGTGCTTTACACGTATTAACTTACTTCATCCTTACAACAAAGCTATGAGGTAGATACTACTTTCACGCTCACTTTATAGATAGGGGTTGGAGGAAAAGAGAGAGTTTAAGTAACATGACCACACTCACACATATTGTGAGCGATGCTGATGTGATCTAAACCCGGGAGGTCTGAGCCAGGGTCCATGCTGTTAACAACTGCATTATACTCTCTCAAAGATAATTTTGGGCAAGAAGAAATAAAAATACAGTGGCGTGAGCTGCATCATCATGCCTTTAATTTACTCAAACTCAATATATGTGCTCAATTTAAAAAAAGGAATACTGGAAGACAACAATTTAGGTAGTATACGCCATTCCCCGTTTTACTCATTGTATGCCTACAAGGACAGAGATGGAAAAGTAATTCTTTTGCACCCTCAGTCGATTTCAGTACTTAAGTACCCCTCCTTAATGACCCAAGTACTTCTCCTTAATGAGAGTATTTAATTAAGCTGAGTGTGGCTTTAGTGTTAAGAGTCACATTTTTCATATAACATTAGTTGTATACAAGTCAACTATTTCATCTGGTGCTCAATTGAAGAAGATTATTGCACCGCTGCCGGGGAAAACTGGCTCTCTGTGGAGATGGAATGTCAGTCCCCACTGTGCACCTTCCTAAGAGATTTATAAGAGCAATTTTGACCAAATGCAGTTTTTGCCTTACATGCTAAGTTCAGAACCTATCTCAGTCTTCAGAAGCAACTCCACTGCGTGCATCAGCACTACATGTGTTCCTTCAATAACTGAGTAATAGAGGCCAGATAATTACAGAATGCAATTGACGCTCTTCCAGGCCAACACTGTGGCCTTGCAGTCTCTCGTATTCCTCACAGCGTCTCCTCATTTTTTCCCCACTCTCCACAGAGTCTCAAATAGATGAACGCCCCACTCTCATAGTTAGCAGTTGAAGATAACACTTAACTTTATAGGAAGATGGGGGGCATGCAGCATGAATTCTCTCCATTTACTTCACTCTCACCACAAAACCCTGTATCTTCCTTCAGCCCCTCCTGCTATAAATTGGAATCCAGTCACCACTTTACTGAAACGGCTCTCCCAAAAGCCACTGATGTCCTGCTTGCCACATCCAATCACTTCATTCTCTTTTTCTCTGTCTCTCTCTGTCTCTGTTTCTCTGTCTCTCTCTGTCTTTCTCCCTCTCTCTCTCTCTCTCTCTCTCTCACACACACACACACACACACACAGTGATTCTCAACCTTGGCTACAAATTAGAATTTTGTAACAAAGAAAAATACTGATGCCAGGACCTCATCCACAGTTTCCAATTTAACTGGCCTTGGGTTTGCAGAGACATGGGTCCTTGCCTAAAGCTACCCGAGTGATTCTGATGTGCAGCAAGGTCCAGAACACTACTCTACAACCTTGACTCTGCTCATTAGCTAACTCCTTCTATTTGGAATTCTTGGCTGCCATGATTTCATACTTGCTGGATATTTCTGTTTCTCCTGTTGTTCATCTTCAACATCCTTGTCTGGAGTCCCTTTCTTTGATTCCTTTGTTCTGTCAATTGTTTATTTTCCACTCAACCATTAATTTAAGGTTTTTAACAATCCTAATCTTTATATCTAATCTTGAACTCAAGTCTCAGCTTCAGACCCTCACCTCACATAGATGTTGTCTCTCTGGAATTCAAATTCCATCTGTCCAAAATCATCATACTGTGCTAGTTGCCCTTCTCTCCATTTTCCATAGCAGCTACTTCAAACTTTCTGCATTTTCCTCAAACCCCTCGTTCTACCACATCTCTTTGTTTACAGCAGAAAACCTTGCTCTTACTTCACAGAGAAAATAGAAGCCATCAGACTCTCAACTAGATCCCAATCTGACAAAGTCCCCTACATATGCACTTTCTCTGTACCCCACCCCCACTGGGGCTCTTGTTTTCAGCCTCCCTGAGGACCAGGGCCTATCAAATTATTTTCTTTCCCTCTTTTGGATCCTTCTCATCAATATCTAAGCATGTTGAGGCCTTTCTCATCTTCTAACTCTACCTCTCCTCTGAGAAGTCTTATGAGTATTTCAAATTCAACATGTCTAAAACGGAACTCATCCTCTTCTCCACGCCTCTCCTTAAACCCGGTCCACGTCCGCTCTCTCAGTGGAAGGCAGCATCACCACCCATCCAGTTTCCCAAGTCAGAAGCAGGGCCGAATCCTCATCTCTTCCTCTTTCCAAACCCACCACATGCCAGCAAGCACCCAGGTCTGCCCACTCCACCCCATGTGCTTCATTCAGTTCAGGCTGACAGGATCTCTTACTTGAATTTTACTGGAACAGAATCCTAACTGGCCAGTGCAATTGCTCTACAAATGAAAATCTGATTATACCAGGCAGCTGCTTAAAACCATGCAAGGCAGTGCATTTAACAAAGACACGAGAAGAAACAGATTTACGGACAGAATAGAGCCCAGAAACATAATTTTATAGATGATGACATTTAGAGCTGCGTTTAAAATCAGTGGGAGAGGATTCAACTAACAGAGTTGGGACAAGAGGCTATTTAGTGAGGAAAAATGAAAGATGCATCCTTACCTTGTAATGAGAAGTATAAATTCCAAATAAAGATCTAAATGTTAATTTTTAAAAAGTATAAAAGAACATTGAAGAAAATATAAGAGAATATTTTTACTAATCGGGGATGAACATGGCACTTGAATAGAAGTCCACACTCTTTAGCAGGCACATGAGGGGTGACCCTCCCCTGCCTCTTTAACATCGCCTCTCCACTGCCCCACTCCCGCTCTCCAGGCATAGGCATTTCTTGCTCCAAGAGAGCACCAAACATGCTCTCTCACCCGAAGGCCTTTGCAACGTTCTATTCATCCTCTCCAATTTACTGAACAGTCCCTCCTCTTCTCTCTGATTTTAAATGCTGCATTTATCATATATTAAATTTGGTTCTAAGTCTTTTTTCCTCCTGGATTCTATTCTGTTTCAATGATCTGTTTGTCTCTTCTTGTGACAATGCCATAATGTTTTAGATTTAAGGTAAGCTTTTATACCTGGTAGGACTATATTCCTCTCATTCTTCTTTATGCAGATTTTGAGGACCCTTAGAATCAGCTTATCAAATCCTATTAAAATTCCATGGGGACTTTTGGTTGGAATTGGGCTGAATTAATAGATCCCTTTGGGGAGAATTGACATTTTCCCTCCTAGGAATATATGTTTGTCTATGAAGTTAGTCCTTCAACAAAATTTTTTTTGGTAATACACGTTTTACAGAATTATTATTAAATTTTTTGTCTTGGGTATTTTATAATTGTAATTGCTATGATGATTGGGACTTTATTTCCTTACATTTTCAAAATGATCACTCAAGATGTATAGGAAAGCTGCTGACTTCTGTATACTTATTTTGCACCTGGCCACCTTACTGTTTTCTCTTATTAGTTCTAATAACACTCCAGGAGAGTAAGAAGAGTATTTACTGAGTTCCATAGGAAAGAAAAAAACAGGCAGTTGAAGCAGGTTTGTATGCAAGATAATGAAGTCCATTTAAGCAGGTTGAGTTAACCAAAGATGTCCTAAAAGTAAACACAAATACAGAACTGTATACAGAGGGGAGAGGTGAGGGCTGGAGAGATGTAGCAGTCACAGGCATGCAGGTAGGAGTTGAAAACACTCCTTAAGAGCAATGTCATGCCAGGATTAATGAAGAAAAAATGTTTATTCCAAAATCTGCTATTAAAAATAGGAAGAAAAAGACATTTTTATATTGTGTGGTGGTTTCACATTACAGTGATGGAGTACAGCTCTGTAAAATGTACTTTTCCAAGAAGAATTTCTAGAGACCAAGGGTGGGGTCTCCTGACTGTGGATCTGACTGCTACACTACTACCATGGGACTCATGTGAAAAAAGATTCTGATGATCAAAAGTAAAGGCAGGAAACGGGTGGAGGGAAGGGGAAACGCTGAACTACAAGGTCATGGTCAGGAAACCAATTTGGCAAGGCATGTGGAAAACCAAGGCATATAGAATCAAATACCACATACAGTAGTACACAGCCCAAAGCCAGCTTTGTTTTCAGTAGCGGGACTCAAATGGCAGGGTGAAGGCCAGCGCCGGCTATCCACAGAGGGAACCACCTCGAAATTCCCTGTCAAGCTCATTTTCTTTTAGTCACTCTTGCTACTGAGATAAACTTCTAAACGGACCTTGGGAAGTCTGCCTAGGTCCTGAGAAATGCATGCGTAATAAATGCCTAATGTTGATTGTCAGCAACGTACACAAAATCTGCTTTTCATTCATTTCTATTCTTTTTAAACAAGTCAAAGAATAATACTTGTAAATCACACAATAAAAGAAAATTAAGATACAGCGTGTATAACTGAATTCTAATTTTATGAAAGAAAGGCATGTGTGTGTTCATTGAAAAAATATAAGGACATTATCAAAACATTAAAAGTGAGTATGACTAAGGAACAAAATGCAGCATAGTCTTAATTTTTTAACATATTCTTTTCTGCATGTTTACATAGTTTTCTACAATGAATATATATTCATGTGATAAGAAAAAAATGTAACAGTGTTATAAAAACAAATCAAAATTTTAATATCAAAGATAGTCACAACTGAAATACAGAATTTCAGATTACTGAGGAAGATAGGAATTCTGATTAAATCTCCAAATTTTCAGAATGTAAGTAATAAAATAAAAGAAGATGGACACCTAAATTCCTCCTTTGGAGAAAGCTAGAATAAACGAGTCTTTTAAGGAGCAAGTGTGAAATCCATAGAAGTATGTGTAACAGCATGAAAAAAGAATATGATTGACACTCTCATGATACAAGTAGAATAAAGAAGAGGTCAGAGGAGATAGTTGGCTCAGAAATGACCCCTTGAAAACAGCAAATAAAACAGGATCATGCTTTTGGGAAATGAATACAACATCTCTCTAAAATGATGAACTCTGCAGGGTTAACTATAATAGAGCCCAGAAGGTGAGGCTTCTTCCCAGCTCAGTCACAAGGAACAAGAGTACAAGAGTAACATGGACAGAGGCTAAACTTGCCTCCCCTGAGAGAGCTGTTTCCTGGCCTGGCCTCTTACCTTCCATCACAGCTGATCAGGCTGCCTTCCAGATGTCTGGTACTTCCAGAGAGTCTCTACTAAATCCTGTGACCCTGCCTCCCCTCCTCCCCTCCCTCAGGAGACAGATTTTTAAAGCTCAGAGGGAAGAGGCTCCTAAAAGCAGCTAAGTGGCAAATCAGAGTCCTCTAATTTGAGACTGGATGATGGTCTGCCAGAAGACAGCTGCCTAGAAGGGGAAAGCCAGTATAGGATGAACATCCCAATCGCAAAATCCAAAATCTGAAATGTTCCAAAATCTGATACTTTTTGAGAGCCAACAGGATGCTCTAAGGAAATGCTCATTGCAGCATTTCAGATTTGGGATGTTTGACCAGTAAATATAATGCAAATAATGCAAATATTCCAAAATCCAAAAAAATCTGAAATCTGAAACACTTCTGTTCCCAAGCATTTCAGGTGAGAGGGATACTCAACCTGTAGTAGTTTACTTGTGACCAGGTGTGAGAAATGGATATGTTTATTAATAATTATGCTCACTTGAGTACATCTTAATATTTGTTAAGTGTCTTCTACATATGAAGTGCTTGCCAGGTGCTACAGGAGATATGAAGAATTACCCACAGTCCTAAGAGAGCTAGTGTTGATAGGGGTGGAGGTGGGGAAATAAAGTAAGTCAATATTAATATAATACAATTTGGAGAAGAAGCACAGTATGACAGGTAAGAGTGGGCTGTGGAGTCTGAGGACTGGCTCAGTCCATGGCTTTTTAGCTAAATGACCTTAAGCAAGTCACCTAACTTCTGTGTGTCTTAGTTTCTTCATCTGCAAAATAATGATAATAGTGATACCCTCTCACAAGGTTGATGGGAAGAGTAGTTAAAACATAAAGAACTTAGGACAGTGCCTGACACATATTAAAACAGTTGCTATAATTTTGTGCGTACTATGTAGTAACATGCTATTATCTTATATTTTATATCAAATAATTATTAGCCCTATTTGTAGATTAGGAAGCTGAGGGTCAAAGAATTAGGCAATTTGGATAAGATCTAGAGAAAAGAGGAACAGAGTTGTGATTTGAGCCCCCATCTGCCTAAACGTGAAGCTTATAACTTTTATTACTACTATTATCACTACGAAACAGTAGCAGCTAACATTTGTTCCGTGCTTACCCTGTACCAATTATTATTATATGCATAATTGCAATTATTCTCATAAGATACTATTTGAAGGAAGAAGCCTAGGCATAGAGAGGCCTGCACCCATGGTGGAAATGACTGAGCTAGAAGTGGCAAAGCCAGGATATAAGCCTGTGTCTACCTGTTCCCAGTGCAAGAGCTTTAAAAAGAGAGAGAGATTCCAGGGCGTCCTACCCCTGGAGGTTTCTGACTAGGTAGATCTAAGTGATCTCCCCTTCAGTGGTTCTCATGGGCCTGCAAAGGCGTGTTTTGTTGTCAGCTTTAAGTACCAAGGTGAAAAATTTATGCTCAATTCATCTAGAAATGGGGAGTAAATTAAGGTTTTTCAGTGAGGTTTTTCAGTAACCAGTGTTTTAGAAAAATTAATCTGAGAGTAATGAATAGGACAGACTCTAGGAGAAAGAAAAGTATAGCCGAGACCAACTGGCAGAAGACTATTCTAAGCCACAAGCTTATTTTAGTCTTAACAAAGCTATGTATCAGACACACAGAAAAATAAATCCTTGGAAAAAGACCCACCTGAACACAAAAAACTTGCAACTTGTAGAAAAATGTACTTTAGTGCTCCAGATTTACATATACTGGCTCAAATAAAAATCAGGTTGTTCCTTTTTAAAATTAACAAAAGAAACATATATATGTGTATGTACAAACATCAGATTTTAGATTGACTTGACCTAGTATATTATTAAAAAAATTAGAATTTTATAGGGATTTATAGCTTTAACAAACTAGTAATATAAACTTTCTGGAAATACTGAAGGAAAGAGAAGACAATGTGGATTTTTAACATATAATAAAGGACAAAGCTTGTTTAGATAATTATAAATTCATAAATTGAATTTATTTTTAATTTAAATTATAGATGTTTATGTATGAGATGCTAAATTTAAGGGAATAACAGTTTTGTCAATTTGGGATTAAAAAACTAAAATCGAAATTGTGGTAAAATAAGAAAGCTTCATGGTTTCTATGTTTATTATCATTAGAGTGTTAAGCAGATAAAGTATTCATTTTCAGAAAGGAACTAAGACAAACGCCATAGAGATATTATACCCTTAACTCAATAAATCCACTCCTAGGAATCTATTCTAGGGAAATAACTGAATAAAAGCAAAAG
>VBSM01002608.1:124340500-124350677 GCA_008086735.1 Cheirogaleus medius | reverse complement strand
GCTGGGTGTTTTTGCCCGTTTTGTTTTTTTACTTCAAAATAAGATATGTGAAGTCTGCATAGGAATTTGTTCATATTTTTTTTTTAAACTATAGTCCAGTCTGAGGGACAGTGAACTGACCCCCTGTTTAAAAAGTCTGAGGACCCATAAGCTATCACTTGCCTTTTTCACTGTTGACTTTTGGGTGGGTAGAACTGCTGGTGCCTTTGTATGAACAAAGGCAGTAGCACCAAATCCCACGGCAGTCATCATATTCCCCACCTCTACACACTAAAGAAAATATGCCAGTTTCACTTTAAAATGTCCTTGGTGAGGCAGTGGATGCACTCCTTTTATTCAATCTCTACCCTTGAGCACATGTCTTTTTAATATTCTGTGTGACAAAATGGGAGAGCACATAGAAAGCACTTCTGCTGCACACCAGGGTAGGAAGGTTACCTGGAGGAAAAGCATTGGGCAGTAGTTTGCCTTTGAGCCGACAGAACTGCTTTTATCATGGAACACCATTTTTACTTGAAGGAATGACAGTCAGACAAACTATGGTTATTCAGACTTGAGTATCTGGCAGACAAATGAACCTATCACTTGGAGAAAAACAATCGACAGTTTTGGTGCCAGTGATAAAATTCCGGCTTTCAAGTGAAAATTAGTTTTGGAAAATGCATCTGCCACTATGAGCATGACAGCTTCCCAATACTTAAACACTTTTCTGATGAGATCAGTGGTAAAGTTAAAGAATGTGATATTTTAAGACTGTATAATGAAATGTGTCAATAATGGAAAGATCTATATAACTCAGTAAACTAACATTTTCCAAATAATCAATGTATATTATTAAATACAAAATAATGCAAGAGTAAAAACCTATTCAATGTGCAAGATAAACCAAAGATTTTATGTAACAAATAATTAAAAGTTCACTGATATGGATTCAGATTTCACACTGCCACCAACCTTTCAAACCACCATTTGTCAAGTTTTAGCTGAGTATCAAACAGGAATGTCCACAATTATTTGAAAAAAGCTATTAAAATACTCCTCCTTTTTCCAGCTACATATATGTATTGAGGCCACATTTTCTTTATACATGTCAAGAAAACAACACATCATAACAGCTTGAATGCAAAAGCAGATATGAGAATCCAACTGTATTCTATTAAGACATACATTGAATTGATTTATAAAACTGTAAAACAATGCCACTCTTTCCATTAATTTTTTTATGTTTTGGTAAAATTTCATTAAACATATACTATGTTAACATACAATGAGTTTTTTAATGAATATTTAAAAAATTTCTCTATTATATAATATGGTAGATATCAACAGATATAATCCACTCAAACAAAAGTTTTTTGAGGTCCTCAATACTTTTTAAAAGTGTAAAGGAGATCAAGTGTAAAGTGAGATCAAAAGGTTTGAGGAACTGCTGCTTTAGGATATAAAGCAAGAAGTAAACCTGCTGGATGGTAGGGTATTTTGCCTCCGGCTTCACTAGACACTGCCAAACATGGCTGTACCAACTTACACTCGCACCAGTAGTTCTTTATATATTCTCAACATGAGCCGTTTGTCTGTTGTTATATGTGTTCTAAATACTTTTCTCAATTTTTCTTTTAGTGAATAGAAGTTCATCAGCAGTAGTCAAATTTATCAATCTTTTCCCTTACAGTCAGAACTTTTTGTGTCTTGTTTATGAAATGTTTCTCTATTCCTAACTCTGTATTGCCCATATGTTATTCTAAAAGTTTTATTGCTTTACATTTCACAGTTGGATCCATGGCACTATATGCATGTCAGCTATTTAGGATCTCTGGGCTTCTGACTACAGTAAGGAACTCTACCACTCTTCTCTGCATTTTCATATGTCTCATTCAGGAGTCATTCTGTACTACTGTTATTAAGCTTCCATCTGAATCTTTCAATGCAACTTAAGAGACAGAAGGCTAGGGGTTCAAATGTTTCAACAGAAGATAAAAATCAGAGCCCTTAGAGTTTTTCAGCTGCTTCCCACATAGGTAAAGGCATCATCCATCCTTTCGTGGCATTACAATGATCAGGAAAACTGCCCTTCCTGCTGCCACAATAAAGCTTTCAAGAAAGCTGTGTTGATGTTTTAAGAGAGAACTGAAAGCACTTTGGGAAATTTTCTAGGTCCACAGGATTTCAGTACTTCTCAGCAAAAGGTAAAACTAAAACAGAGAGAAATGCAGCTAATACCATATGGCACTTGTTTTAACGTACTTGACTTTACAAAGGGCTGGGGAGTGGCTCCAGAATATTCCTCACTGGGAAAGCTGCTGTCATATCCACCTTGGGAACTGGAAAGGGCATTCATGTCACATATTTGTCACCCAGTGAGTCACAAGCATTTTTCTATATTCTTCAACAAAACTCAATAAATATCCATACCCAAATATCTGTTGATACATAAACTTACCTGCTACTTTTAATGTCTAGAACAGTATTTTTCAAGTTATCAATCATTATCCATTAATGAGTCAAGAAATCAATTAGGTAGGTTACAAGCAGCACCGTAAAAATGAACTACCACAGAATATAATAGAAAATATCAGAATGCCTTGCACATAGTGATAGTGAGTTTTGTTTTAAGAAACTGTTTTTCAATTAAACGTGTGTATATATATGTGCCTCAATGCAAAATGCATTTTCTTACATGTGGGTTTCTGCCCAAACATTTGAAAGGCACTAGGCTGGCACACTGTAGTGAACACACATGCTGGGGAATTTTACTCCCAGCAACCATCTCTTATCCTGGGAAGTACCCCCTCCCCAGTCAGTTACAGTCACATGGGCAAACACACATGTCACCATGTCTCTACATGGCCCCCTCCTCCCTGACCCCTGCAGAGTGTTCCAGGGATAGACACCCAACCCATATTGATCTGATGACTTCCTTGCTTATGAGTTTTTTTAACCCAGCACCCAGAGAACTTTTCAGCAACAGAAGCTATAGGATAAACTGCTGGTGGCCATGTTTCCAGCCACGTGGAGAAATGGTCTGCTACGAGAAGGAATAAAACGAACATGCAGAAAGAGGCAGAGATGAAATATGGAGAGAGTGCTGGCCATATTGTGGCCAGCTGTGTTACTGCCCTTCCCACAGTTTGGTGGCCTAACCTTTTCTTAGATCCTGTAAGCCAATAAGTGTCTGTTTTCTCCTAAGTTACTTTGATAGGTTTCTGACACTTTCAACCAAATAGATAAGCAATGCATGTTTTTCTCCTGAAGTCTTGGGGACTGAAGTGATGAATTGAAAATTTCAATCCCAATGAATAACAAACAGGTTCTGTACTAATCCATGAAATTCCTCCCCCCAACCCATTTATCATGTAAGAGGGAAAACTGGCACAATTCATTAAGAAACTACAAATATAAAAAGATTATTACTGAAATTTAACTTTGGTTTTCACTAATGTAATGAAATAAAGAACATTTTGGGGTAAACATTGTAAGTGGAGGTGGGACCCTCAAAGCCTCTTTGGCAAAGTTCATGTATGCACCATTTATATTATTTTGCCTGTATTGCTGGCCTGATTGGAAGCTGGTGGTGAGACACATTACGTGTCTGGTACTGCATAGCTCTTTGTTAAAAAGGTTCCTTAAAAAAAAAAAAAAAAAACATGGGCTCCTATTTATTTTTTTAAACCTAACCCCAAATCATTCTATCAAGTTCCTAGGCCCTGGAGAACCAAGTGAGGGCAAGATCACCTGATTATAACCAAATACTGCTGACTGACAGGCAGAAACATGAGAGAATGAAGAGTTTGGCTAAAAAGCAAAAACAGGAGCTGACAGAGGTGATTATGATCCAAGTCAAGAGACTAGGAAATTGAATGCAGCTTCTTAAATTAAAGAGAAACTTTTCTTCCTCTAAGACTATAACACAGCTTCCTCCCTTACCTGCTTTACTGGAGGCTAGTTTGCCCTTGAAATTTACAATCCATCTGCCTTTATGTATACCTGAACATTTCACGCAAAATACTGCAGAAACTGACCTATTTACACAATGCAGTTTGTTCAGCTTCAGAAGCAACTACTGAGAAAGACAAGTTTAATTCGGATGCAAGTTAAGTCTATAAAGGCATTCTGTGAATGTTTGTTGGCAAAGTGATCACCTTTATATAATGATTATTCTGGTCAATTCTACATTCCCTATCAATTCAGCTTGAGTTGGAGACTGCCCAAATTATCAGGGGTAAATTCAGAAAGGCTCTCCAGGTTTTCAGCTGACCAGTGCTCACAGAAGGCCACGAGCATACGGCTTGCTCGCCATCAGCTCTTAGAAAAGGTACTTGAAGGAGTTCAAAGTTATTAGTGGAGCTTTTATAACAAGGCATGAGTAATGTGATTCTTCTCTCAGTTAAAACTTCTAGGACAATGCCTAAAGAGAAATCTGGTGCTAACAATCAAAATTTGGTTTGCTTTTAACTTTTTTATATGTCAGCTTCTCAGGGATGGGTGGCATTATTCTAAAAGTTCCAAAGTGGCCATAGTTGTCATTTTGCATACAAATAAGAGGTCATATAAGAACATATAAAAAGAGTTTCTTCATAAATGTTTCCAGAGGACTGAGACCAGATTTGAGTTATCTATGACATTCTTAGTCTTCTAAATGGCTGCACACTTAACACTAGGTACATTTTCTCCTGGATTAGGATCTACCCCTACTGGATCCTAAACTCCTGCAGAGCCAGTTCCACACAGGCCTTTGCACAGGGTATGTACTGAGGAATGAATGTCTGCTAGAAGCTCAAGTCAAATTAGCTCTTGGGACAAGAACTGTAGCCTCTGTTGAAGGAGGTACCCTTTAAAAGAAAGAACACACTGGTCTGAGTTTGAGGAACTAGGCCCTATTATTTGCAATTAACTGGAGTTTCACTTTCTTTATGAAGGGCTTTACTCTAGATTAAAAACATTATATTAAAACTCAACAGTCACTAAAGTTCATGTAGCATGATCCTAAATAAGAAATAACAAGGCTCCTCTTCTTTTATTCAATTATTAACTTCAAAAGTCAATCGAGAAGCTGCCCTTTGATGATATATATGTTCTTTTTGTGAGCAACATGGAACGGTCACTCAGCTAGATTTTTGGACTGTGGTTTTCTGTGCCGATATGAGAGTGAAAGGTGGGGAAGACCAGGAGGGTAGATGTCGGGAACAGGGGAGCAGGAGGGCTCTACCGCCTTACAGCTGTGTGCCCTTAGACAGGCTGCAAACTCTCAGAATTGTTTCTTCATTTATAAAATGGGAAACAAAACACGTCACAAGGTGGTTGTGGCTGTGGGTGTTAAACGGGATAATCTCATGAGTGCACTTCTAAACTGCAATGCACCATACAAATCTAGGTGGTATTACTACTTGTAACAAATCTGCCAGAATGGTATTTTTCAACGAACTCTGAAGTGTTCAAATGAAAACTAATGCTTTCCTGAAGGATTAAAACTAAAATTTTACTTTTTCTGTTCATATTATATCCAGTGGAGTCGGGTAGGAGAGGGGTAAGCAAGACAACTTACTTAGGAGTTAAAATCTAAGCCCAGCTTGGTTCTCCAACTGGTCTACCACTGACTTCAGTTATCTAACTACTATTTGTTTACAATGACAAACAATCTCATGCAGCGATGAGAAACTCCACTGCCTGTTAGATGATAAGCTGGGACACTTTTTTTTTTTTTTAACTTAAAGTTGGTTTGGGCAGACCCCCTGCCGCCATTCCTGTAAGAAGTGGGTGTGGGTTTCCCCCAAGGACAGTGTTGGGGAAGACCCGGCCTGGTGTGCACACTGCACACTGCACTGGCGGCGTTCTGCACCGGATTCCACGGGGCCGGCGCGCTCACTGCACTGCACGGGATGCTCCCTGTCGGGCAGCTCCCCGCACGCACGGCCTGCACAGCGCCCTGCATGGGCCGCCCCACGCCCACAGCAGCCCCAGACGTTGAGACTTTGCTGCAGAACAGAAGCGAGAGGCTTTGGCTGGTAGCTGTTACTTGTTCCTCATTCTTTGTCACTCACAGAAAGATGAGAAAGATGGTAAGAGGGCAGTGACTTGTTTTCTTTGTTAAAGCAGGTTTTATGAACTTCAGCTCTATTCCTTCAGCCTGCTGTAATTTTAAAACGTAGTATCATCTTTTAAAGGCAAAACCTTTTTTGCATTTAATGAAATTAAATGGAAAATAGACAGCCCTTTTGGTTTATTTTAAGTTATTCAACAAGATACATTCTTTCATTCAAAATGTGCTTTTTTTCCTTGGGTGTATTTTAGTCTACTATTGTACAGATGCTAGCATATTGAGACCACTAATATAGTTAACTTCTGATCAACACAGCTTTATTTAAAATTCATTTTTGAGTGCCCACTATGTGCCAAAGTGCATTTTTAAAATGCAGTTTATTTTTTAAAACTATATTTGCTTTTTTAACATACAGGATTTTAACATATTTTCTGTCAGTGTTAAGCTAAAATTAACATTAATTTGCATTCCCTAAACATACACTTCAAAATCAGGTGAGCTAGCTCCAGAGCTCTGGGTATTCAACAGAGAAGTTTAGGTCCACGTAATTTACTGTGGATAATCCACATGTATCTAAGCACCCTTCCTGCTTATTCTTAATGTCACCTGGAAAAGCTCCGAGTCACAAACAGAAAATCAAGAGCTACCTACAATCTAAAGTATTTCCAAATAATATATGCTACTATATAAATCATAGAAGGTAATTGGCTTTTCTCCACTTTTTGTAACTGCCTGAAAATAAACTAGAAGTGGGCACATGAGAAAGACAACTATTTTATATAACAAATAAGTTATATTTTAACCAGTAGCTATTCAACTCTCTCCTCCTCCCCCATAAAATTTTGATTTCTAACTAATAAAGCAGTCCTTTCATGTTGATTTTGTCTCTTGCAGTTAACAACACAAAAGAATTACGATCACTCATCCTCTCAACTTTATGTAGCTTTCAGAGGCCAAATGAGCAACAGGATCATCTTGTTAATAAATCTTTCCAATTACACTGCTGAGTGTGGACTTAGGCTAGACATTTCAAAGGCTCTCTCAGAGGCTGGTTACCCTAGGAGTTCTCAAATGCAGCAAGACTGTATCTGATTTTAATGACAGATGTCTCGACTGGAAAAAACTCATACATCATTACCCCATACATTAGATGGGACAGAAGTAACAGAAGAGAACAATTAACAACTACTATTCTAAAGAAGTTATTTAACACAGCAGGTTTGGAAAGCCTAAACTTCAGTCTCTCCACCACCACTTACTAACTTTTTAATTCTCTGGACTTGAGTTAGCGCCTTTCTAAAATAGGAATAACCACAATTCTCTTGCTGATCACACAGGTTTGTCGGTAGGATTACATGTGAAAGTTCAAGGAAAAGTACTTCAAAAACAGTTTTAAAGGGCTGCCCCGGTACTTCTGACATTAACAAATTTCTCTGCATTGCGTTTACTCAAGTGTGACTGAAGATGATCAAAGCCAGGCCTTCCACAGCTCTGTCAACTGAGAATCTCCAAAGTGGGTCCCCTATCGCCACTGCATGGGGTGACGTCAGGCTGTTGTTTACAGGAGAAGAAGGGCTGCCAACTTCCACTGAGCCGAGACCCGCAGTGGCCAGCCTCCTTTGGCTGCATGTGAGCAAGAATGGACTCTTTATGTGTGGCGTGTGTGCGCACGCACCGGTTCACGTGCAAGGGCACCAAAACAAGGAAACTGCAGAGCGTATGCACACCAGCACGCACTTTGGGTCTTACGTCTTCACTAAGAAGATTACGCAAAATTGATCAAAAAACAACTTTCACTTTTGTTACTCTGAAAGGAGGAGTACTGCCACTCAGAAACTTCATCCTTAATTTTTAAAAAGCGTTTTGAAAGCAGAACAGGCAATTCTTCTAGTTTTTACAGAACACTCCTCAAGTTCTACAAACATTCGCTAACAAAAAGAACTATGACGATATATTTCAAGGCATAAAACATATTCAGACTGCAGCAACCAAGTTTTATAGGAACAACTCATTTTCGGAGTAGTTGGAGTTGCTTCCTCCTATACATTCAGGAAGTACTCACTCAAGTATTAACATACTCTAACTGAATCTACTTTGGGGAGATATTTTGTTAGGTTTATTACTATAAAGGAAAAAAAATCTGGCGTATTAACATTTGCCCATTCATGAAATTTCTTGGCAGAAAGCAACCTGTTAAATCAAATTTAGAAGGGCAAAAAGAAAATAGGGGCTGCATTCATTATAATCTTTCTTCAACTATCCCTGGGATGGCAGTCAAATCAGGAATAATATAGGAGCAGATCGTGTTTATAACTGGCAATGAAACTTTACTTCAGACAATAAATCTAGTGTAAATCCTAACACTGGAACACTGAAGAGGAGACATGGGAAATATTTTTGGTACCTGGAAATGTGTTTCTTTGGTCCTGTTGTAAGTGTAGCTGAAAAGGAGAGAAACAATGGCTCAGTAATAAATGACCCTGCGGAAGAATCCCAAGATCTGTTTTTGGCTCTGAGGCTGTTTATGTATAATTGTAAGTCACAGACTTAGCCAAGAGGTACCTTACTCTTAGCGTCTGAGAAATGGGGATGATAATAGCAAATATAATTTTCCAATTTTTAGGGGAACATAAAAGAAAGAAGAAGATAACAAATGAGAGTTTTGTGCAACATCACATTACGGGAGTTAGAAAAGAATAGAAACATGGGCTGGGAATGGAGCCTGATATTGGCCAACTCCTTTGAGAGCTGGGGAGGAAAACGTGCTAAAAAAGTAGGAAGTGTTATTAGCACTTCCTTCATTTTACAGTTAGACAAAACAGCATGAAAAATATGGCACCGGTTCAACTTTTCCAGGGTTGGTTCCAACATGTAACATTGGCCACATATTCTTAAACACATCAAGAAACCTGGTGGGCCATCCCTGGGCTCCTCCTTAACATGAGTGCCAAAAAACCTTTACAGAAAAATACAGAAGTAGTTTTAGATTATACTTGAAAATGGCTGTTCCCAGCTTCATTCCTGCATGTGGTAAAGGACACCTGAACACACAAGACAACAACAACATGAAACAATGGTAACAAAATGGTGGCAGGTAGGTGCATTAACAGTCTTACAGCGAGGGATGTTTTAAACGTGCAGAAATTTTATTGACTGAACAGAGCATATGATTAGAGCAGAGCTTCACACACATCCTATGCCAGTACAGAGTTCATGAACTTTATCTTTAAAAGGAATAAAACTTTACATAAAGTAAAGCAGTCAACTTGTCAGTCAAGGCAATCAGCAAGAGGAACGGTAAGAGAAACCAAATTGATGGTAATCTTCATTCTTAATATTTGCCCCATCCAACTTAACTTAAAATTCTAAAATTGACTATTTGGACTTTATTTTTGTTACCCTTTCTCTGTTTGTCAAATTGACAGGATCACTAAAAGCAATTATAAATGCACACAGAGAAAACAGGGCGACATGTGAAGGGTAGAAATTTATAACTGGATTGGCAAGTGCCTGGGTTTCCACTTGACGCCTCATGGCTTAACTGCTTGCTGCACTCCACTATACCAAAACATCATCTGCTCTATGGTTTGCTATTAAGAAAAGTCATAATATACTTGCTCACTACACATTTGCTACATAAACTGCCTCCTGGGGAGCACAAAGGGTTCCAAGAACTTACTACACTGAGGCTCATGGATGACTATAAGCATTGAGTCATTTCAACTTCAAAGACACACCTAATAAAAGAAGACTCAGCTCCATTTCAGTAACTTACTGAACAGGGCAGAACTTTTCTTTGCCAAAAACTTTTTCTTAGTCATAAAAATGCCTATATTTTTTCTCATCATATAATGGTGTAATGAGTTTGCACTGATACCTACTTTCTGTATTCAAAAGTTAAGAGTTAAATATTCCAAAGTGCATCTTATTTTCTATTCCTAAGGTAAGTGGTAGGGACACTGCTAGCTGGAATGTCAACAACTGGTACTGAAAAACAATCTGAAAGCTTTTAAAAAAGAGTAATTCGTAGCCAAGGCGTGGTGGCTCACTCCTGTAATCCTAGCACTCTGGGAGGCTCTAGTGGGAGGACTGCTTGAGGCCAGGAGGCCAGGAGTTCAAGACTAGCCTGAGCAAGAGCGA
>VBSM01002608.1:124326142-124340400 GCA_008086735.1 Cheirogaleus medius | reverse complement strand
AAAAAAAAAAAAAAGTCACAGTCATCCAAAAGATGTGAAACCAGGGTCACCAGAACCTAGGTCAGAAGCCATATGAAATGATTCGTAGATTACACAAACAAAAAGTGGTGGCAACAAGCACCTCTCCTGCATCATGAAAGTGAGCTCTTTTATATAAGGCTTCTTTGCCCATCTCCCTGTCCAGTCATCATGTGAGAGCAAAACAGCAAAAAGGAGTGGTCAAATGCCTTTATAACTCTATTATAACTCTATATTATAACTCTATTAGTAATCCTAAATTAGTCCAAATACAAAACGCTTCCATTTTCATGATACTGCTCTTAGGATGCACAAGTACTGCAAAAAATAAAACCAAAAGTCCATGACCCATGTCAATCTAGTGAACTTACCACTAGTAGTCACTATGTTAGTGATAATATATGACTATCGTTGCAGTGAAATACACCAGTGCTGAGAAGACAGGAGTGTCCCTGTACCACAGGTAGGAAAGATGAATCCATGACTTGGTCTACAATAAAATTAAGTTTATGTCTAGAGACTTTGCCAAATTACAAGACAAATTTTCTGACGACCAAAATTTTCAAACATATTACAGTTACCATAATACCCTCAAACTATCCTTTGTTTTTGTCCAACTACAATTTTAAAAGAAAGTTATTCTCGAAACTCAAGCTGACCAGTAAAGTGTCAGTCACATAGCACAGAACTCTGGCAAAATGGCAAAATGCTTAATATGGCAAAATGGACTCATGGCCCTAACATTTCCCCAGGTTATTTGGATCTTTCAGAAGTAATAACAAATATTCTCCAAGTATAATCTCTTTTCCAAATAATTCTTTTAAAAGTTACTATAAATATATTTTTCTCAGCTGGTCAACAATTTTTCATAGGTCATACTGCAATTTTCAGTCAGAACAAGAATTCCTTTAGAGAAAAATGAAAACAATAAATGACCTGAGACAAAAGCAGTTTGTTCTCTGAATCCACTGCCCACAATTTGAGGGTGTAGACTTTGCCCAGAAGAAGCTCCAAGACAGAACACAGGAATGATAGAATCAAGAAAGCAAAGACAAAGCTCTGGAAATTACTCTATGATTTGAGTATAAACTTTCAGTAATAAGAAGCAGATAACACACTCTGTACTCTTTGTTGCTCTCTAATCCATTGTTACTTAGACTTTTGTTCCATTTTCTCAGGTAGACTAAGAAGTAGGGGCAAGAAGCACAGTGGAAACACTTCTTGCAAGGGGAAACAAAAAGTTAAGTCAGTCCAATCGCTTAGTCTTGATTGGTTTTTACCGGCTTGTCTGAAGATAAGAATACATCCTGATCCAACCACTGATCCCAGCCGTGTAGCTATGAACGAGTGGTTCCTACACAGGACTTTTCACATCATGGCAAAGCCAGCCTTATTCTAGTTAGGAAATTAAATTTTAGTTTGTTTGAGCTTTTGGATCTTGATCTTTGCTTTCTTTTCTTTTTTTAACACTGGGTAGTGGAAATAAAAATAAAATCCAGTTATTAGAGGAAAACAACAGCCATTTCACTTTTCGATTCAGCCTCTGAGCCATTAGTAGCAAATCTTAGCTAAACAGTGAAAGCATTTGTTACGCAGCAAAAGGGATCTTGTCCAGAAAACTTTTCTGCAACGCATTAAAATTAAAAAGTTGCTCAAACGAAACCAAGCTTCACAAGTTATAATCATATTTTATCCTTCTTAAACATAACCAATAGCACGAGGAAATGCAATACAAATTTCAAACTTTTTTGTTCTTAAAACTCTAGTACTTCTAACTAAAATTATAGCCACAGTGTTCCTTCTCTGGCTTCTTTAATAAAATTACAATTTATTTCAGAGTTTTGCTTTCATTGCACTGCATTATAATTTAATGTTTGCAGAACCTTCATTTGAGATGTATAAGAAACATCAACACACACTTAATTAAAAGTTCCTTTAAAAAACATCTCTCTGGCTGAAATGATTCATGCCAGCAGAAGCTTTCAATTACGGATGGGACCATTCAAAATCTAAGTAAGAATTTTCAGTATTCGCAGAGCTTAACAGATCAATAGATATCTCATCAATACTAAATCTAAAAATTAAAGACAAACTGAAAAGAATTGTAACTGAAAAGGGACAAGACAGGGTTCAGCATCTTCCGAGTCAAGAGAGACACCAGACTCCACCTTTCTTCTACTCTCTTGTCATGGAGAGTAGCAGGAATTAAACATTCTATTTAGAGGAGTTAGGAAGGATCAATAGCTCCCCTTGAAAAGTGATCCTGTTATTTTGGAAGAAAATCCCCCCAAAAAGGTGAAGATCTTCCCATGTAATTGGGTTGTGACAATTTTGAAAGACATCACGGTGTTTCAGGAGTGCTTTAGAAATGCCACAGGGGAAAAAAGATGACAATCCTTCTCTCCCTATTTTGAAAAGGGCATGCCTGAACAAAGACCCTCCATTGTTCACACACGTAGTATTAGAAAACATGTCTTTGGAAGATGACTCTCACGTGGATGTGAGAGGGTTCAAGACCAAACAATCCAGAAAAGATTTGCCGGTAAGTTAGACACAATTTGTTTTAGAAAGGAAGTTCCAGAGAAACTAGAGCAGTTAAACTACTGTGGCAAGCCTGGATTTTCCCCAAATATCAAAGACCTGGTCTCTCCTGGACAAATAAAATACTGTATTTCAAATAGCATTTTATTTTGCTGACCATTTCATGGGTCATGGTGCTTTCCTTTTAATAAATGGGGCAAATCTATTACAACTCTGTTGTTCTTAATAGACAGCAAAATGGAAGAGATTTTTGTTCACATTTGATCTGGATCTTGATAAATGTGTAGATACTGGTGACAGTCTTCCTTCCCTAGCTTTGGAATAATATAAAGTGAAGTTGAAATATATAAGAAAAAATAAAGATAAGTTAATGGAAAGTATCTGAACAATTTGCAAAGCTCGCATCAAATGCTGTGCCCTAGATACTGAGATTACAGGACAGGGACGGATCAACTAAGGGAGAATCACTGACATATCTCACCAGTATGCAGGGTGGCGATGTCAAAGGAAGACTGTTTCTAGACTGTTTTCTATAAGATAGAAAGGTGAGAAGAAAGAATAGGAATTAGCATTTATTAAACATCAGCTTTGGGTTTGTAGCTTCACCTATTTTATATCATAGAGGTAGATATCACTGTTCCCATTTTACAGCAAAGAAAATGGAGGCTTAGAGAGGAGTAATAAACACTGTTAGAGGCACATCCAACATCCATTCCTCCCTTCCTCTTCCTAAGAGAATCCCAGATTTAGGGGGACTACAGGTTAGTCCAAGCCAGTCAGGGCAGAATGCTCTTCTGAAGATAGTTACCAGTCCAAGGGTGGGCAGAGAAGCCCAACCAGACAGAAAGACTGACAGTGCACACCTGTGAAGAGGTTTCCAACTTCCTCCGAATACTGTAATGTACGGATATGAACCAGCTGAAAAAAGGAGCCAAAACAGAAGTTGGCGCCAACAAGGAGCCTCGTACAGCAGAAAGATGCTAAGAACTTGAACCCACCGACCTTGAAGCCTGCCCTACTTCTGAATTTGTTGTGAAATAATAAATTTCCTGATGATTCCAGCAAGCTTGAGGGCAGTTTCTAAAAGCATCTTAACTGATAACAAGAATTAAACTTCCCCAAGGTCACCTGCAGTTAAGTGGCAAAGCAAGTATTTGAATCAACATCATTCCTGCTCGAAAATGAGCTTTTTACACTAAACCACACGTGGCATAAATTTTAATAAATGTTTCTCCTCATGATATGATCATGCGATGTTAGAGCCAGAAAGGAACGCATCTCACCGTACACAAAAGCCATTTACCGCACAGAAAAATTTGAAGTAGTGACTTTACTTGCAAACACAAAGAAGAAACACTTATCTTTACCCCAAATTTCCAGAGTTCTGCGGAACTTCTCCCTTCACATGCATTTAATTTTTTAGTAGAATATGGATTCATATGCTTTTAATAAATGGAATCAAACTTTTGAAAAGTATTCCAACATATTACTAATTTTCTTAGGTATGGTAATGGTATTGTGGTTTTATAGGAGTATGCCCTTATACTCAGGAGACGCATGTCAGAATTTACTTTCACTTGTTACGGAAAAAGTATACATACAGGAAAGAGGGAGTGAGAGAGTCATAAAGCAAATACGGCCAAAGGTTAATCATTACTCAATCTAGGTAGAGGGAATATGGGTGTTTGTCAAATTATTCTTCCAGGTTTTCTACATGTTTGAAAAGTTCCATAATAGAAAGCTTTGGTGTGGAGGACAGGGTGGGAGACAGCATTGTGGAGCATGGTGTGGTTGCACATTACAATAACCTGGGGACTTTTAACATACTGAAGCCAGGGCCTCACCCTGGGTTGTGGCCTGGGCACGTGTCCTGTTGCTGTAGTAGAAAAAGCCTGAGCTTCCAAGTCACAACTCATTAACACCCTGAGAGTCCCAACTCTAGAGAGATAACTCTGATAACTTTTCTAGACTGTTTTTATTCATGAAAAATTGCCAATATTTTAAACTTAACATAGGCATTAATTCCGACAATAAAGAAATTTCCCTGAAACATACACTGGATAAAATAAAGAATACTCAACTAATATTAAACCATCACTTAACAAACATATAACTAAACTGTCTGTGCTGTGTTCAAGACCATGGTGGTAAGAAGAATGGAACAGACTTAGTTTTTCCCTAAACAAATCTATTCAGAGGGTCTATGGCCCATTCTGCCAAAATTTAATTTACGAAAATGAAAAAATTAAAAAGGAACAATATTTAAGGAGAAGCATTAAGCCATTTATCTATTTAAAAAGGGGGGAGGGGGAGAAGCCTTAACTAAAATCATGCTCTTTACTCCTTGCCAAAGATGAGTCATAATCTGTTAAACTATAAGGAAAGGAGTCCTTGAAGAATACCCAACTCCAATTCTCCAAATTCAAATTTGTACAAATTACTTAAAGATACTCCAGTGAGTCTTACAAATGGAAAAAAGCTCTCTAAGGTCCAATATCTAAATTTCCGCCGGCACAAGGGCCTCCTCAGTTCTATCTGTCTTTCTTACTTGAAATGTAGGTGTCTGGGGTATGGGATACAGGTGAATAAAAGGTAGATAAAATAAAGAAATAAAAAATAAATGATAAACTTTAAAAATATAATTCTTATAATAGGGATTTTATCTTGAAAATATACCTTACAAACTAGGTAGCTTTTTTAAAAGTTTTATTGATATTCAATAAGTGCATATATTTAAAATGTACAATTTGATAAGTTTTGACATAAGTACCCTTGAAATCATCACAGCAATCAAGATAATTAACTACCCTAGGTGGCCTTTTGGAATCAAATAGATTGAGTGGTGACGGTTCTAGCAGAGATACAGTTTTCAGGGAAAGCAGCACTTCATAGAGATTGTTATTAAAAAAAAAAAAGGACATTTCCATACAAGTATCCAAATACTTTCATTAACAGACAAAATAAACATTGAAGCTTCAGATTTTTTCACCCGAATTTAAATCTAAGAGGCAATCATACATTGTATTATCCTTACACTTAGGTCCAAATAAACAAATATTTTAATACCTGTACTCTAAAAACAAAGAGATTCTTAAT
Source organism: Cheirogaleus medius (assembly GCA_008086735.1). Lineage (NCBI taxonomy): Eukaryota > Metazoa > Chordata > Mammalia > Primates > Cheirogaleidae > Cheirogaleus > Cheirogaleus medius. Next base: position 124,334,745 of record VBSM01002608.1, on the reverse strand, counting down.
ATTTTCAAATATCCAGGAAAACAAAAACAAAAGTCATAGTCACACAGCATTATGTTTAAGATTTTAAACATACACATCAGGAATTTCAGTTAATTCCCAAGCAAAACAATTTAGAAAAATTATATCTACATATTATAGCAATATGTACAGACTTCCTAAATTTGTCATATTGGGCCCGGCATATACCCATCTTGTAGGCAGGGCTGCTTGAGTCAAAAGTGAGGAAGAAAGTGTCTCTAATAACTGTCAAAAGCCTCCAACTCCACTTCTTTCCTCCCCTTCCAGTGCTTCTTCCATTTTTCAGGGAGCTCCCCTCATCCGCAGGACCCTCACTGATATACATCAGGCTTCCCAAGGCTACTGAACAATTTTTATTCTCAAGAACCTAAAGTGTATCCATGCTGTGTCCATATATTCTATTCTCGGGTGCAGTTTTTGCTTCCCAAGGGGACAGCTAGTGACCGTAATAAACACTAGGATGTGTGCTCCATTCCTTTTCCTCCTCTTCCTTGCTGAGCCACGACAGAAGCCAGAGTGGAGACTATTACACTCTTATGGATCCAGGACACAAAGAAGGCCTGCTAACCATCTTTGTCCAGACTTAAAAGAAAGGATGAATTCCCAGAAAGGCCACCCAGAACTTCTAGACGGCAAGTCCACTTAACTTGGACTAGGCTTACTGTAGTAGCCTACCCTAGAATTCCCATTAAGCTAATTCACATATTGCCTAATACAAGAGATTTAATTTTCATGTGGAGATCTTTTGTCACCAACTGGACTGTGAATACCATCATAGGCAGATGCCATGCCTTGTTATTAGTCTCTGATATCCCTAAGCACTTGGGACATGTATTAAATATTTATGAATAAAATAATTAATGAAAATCATTGTATGTTATATTATATTGTATTAATGTTATTTGCACTGCATAAACACTTAGGTATATTTGAGAAGGAAATGAACACTAAGGATTTTATTTGTTTGTTTAGGAAATTATATAGTACAATCATAGAAACAAAAAATTAAGTTCTTAATGTACACTAGACAAAGCAAACTTAAGATTTTCTTTTTAATTGTGCAATATAGCAGAAATGAGTACATTTCCATTGTACAATTTTCAGTGTTACCATTTTTTTCAGGACCTGTCACCAAAAACACAAAGGAACAGGAGAAAACAACTTAAAAAGTATAAAGAAAACCTAGGAGAAATTTCAGACCATGTCCACTAGAAGGTCTTCCAGGGTTCAGAAATGAGTATGATTCATGATTTCTGTTGGAAATACCAACAACATTATTGTTTTTTAATATTTCAATCAATATCAAATAAAAGTTGTCTACTCAAGCGGAATTTTGTTTTGGGATTTAGAATTCCTTTTATAACAAGTCAAAGGGATAAAACTCACATAAAGAACTCTTACTTTTTTCAGGCCATTATCTGCACAATGTTTAATTATGACTGCTCCGAATAGTAGATAACAAGCTCTATACACCCTAAAATAGTTTGGAATATAATTTGCACAAGGGCAGGAACATCTATGTCTCTTCTTCACAGCTATATCATATATGCCTAATAAGTGTAGCTGGCCCATAGTGAGTACTCAATAAATACCTGTTGAGTCACCTGAATGAATAAAGGAATGGAAGCCAAAAGTAGGATACATGTGCATAAAAAAAATTAAACCTCTCCCATGAGACATAGATTTTATAAAGTCTAATTTCTAGAAAATCTCTAATTTAATCAACTCCAAAATACAGTGTATCTAATTTTATATTTGAATTGTTTAAATAAAAAGTAACAATGGATTGTTGGCTAAATCAAGTAGAGGATTCATTTTGTTTAATCAAATTTAAAGGTTTTCTCCTACTGGTGTCTGAATAAGGTCAGGTAGTTTGAGAAACTATTAAACATTTTCTCCAGATCAATGGGTTTTGGTCCTTAGGAAAACTTTTTACTCACAGGATTTTTATGTAAATCTTTTCATTTTTAAAAATACATATTTATTTGCATACTCTTCACTTTTTCTGGGTAAAAAGAACTCTTAAAATCATAACAAAAGTTAAGTCAAAGGGATACATCTCATTTGAGTTGAAGTCATGGAAGACAATAAAGCTGACGGTTACTTCACTAGGAACCATTAATCATTCAACAATGGTGGACCCAGAAAACCTCACAGTGGACATGGTCCGATGTTCTGCTGGTTTGAAGGGTTAAAAACAAAACAAAACAAAGGAGCTGTTCATTCTATCTAATGTGATGCTCTTAGGCGAGCTGCTCCCCACATGGTCAGGTGGCAAGTGGTCATCCCAAAAGTCTCCAGAGCACCAAGCATGGAGCAAAACAAAGCTTGGGTGTCTGACACATTTCAAGGTAACATGGACAGAAAAAATTCCGTGGGTCTCCTCACATAAAACAGATTAACATAAAATCAGTAAATAATAAACATGCTACAGTTTTCCCTTGTTACCACCTCATATAAGCTAAATCTTGGTCTCAGGTTATTAAGTGACCCCTTAAGTGTTGTGTAGATAAGATAGTCAGAGAGCTCATCTTTTGAGATAAGGCAAAGCATATTATCTATATAGAAAGTCTTACCATCAGTTTCATAAAGCAGACCAAAATAAATAAAAACCCTTATTCCATACTTTATACAGAGGCAAACACAAAGGGAGCTAAAAAACAAAACAAACAAAAAACCCTGCTATGATCAAGGAAAAAGAATTCCAGTGACTCTTGGGAAGAAGATAGAGCAAAATAAGAAAGATGCTGCATTAAAAGAAAAGATAAACTCATAGGGGAATATTAAGAAAACTGAAAAAGAATTTTAGAACAAAAAGAAGATGGTTGTGAAAAAGATAAAATTTAAATTAAAGGTGGACTACTTTGGTCATTTTATTTAATACATTAAAAGTAAACAATACCAAAGAGTTATTAAAAGTAAACAATACACCACATAAAATGTTATAAACATTAATGGGGACTTTAAATTTAAAATTCAAAAAGAAATCAGATCATTCTAAGTTTCTGTGGGTTGGCTCTTGAACAGTAAAGACAAAAGGACAATATATTTTTAAAAGTTGCTTTCTGCTTAGAAACCTCATATTTGAGAATTACTATTCACTATTATTAATATCAGTTAGAATAAATATTTCTTTGTATGCCTTACTTGTTTTAATAGTTCTTATTGAATTTCATTTCCACTTAGAAAAGTGACATCATGAATTTGTAACAATTCACACTACAATTTCATTTCCACTTTAAAAACTAACATCATGAGTTTGTGACAATTCTGCTATTAATCAGAGAGAAGTAAAACTGAATTCAAAAAAATTTACAGAATGTGATAACTCTAAGGTTTTGACTTCTAAATTTTAAAAACTCCTAACTCATTTTTAGGGACAAGAGAAAAAAAGTAGTTTCTTAAAATACAGCCTTTCCACACAAGCCTTTACTCACCTTCTTAAATAAAAAATTAGCTGGAATAAACTAAATCCTCTGAGCCACTATATTCTGAAATATGTACATTTCACTGCCTTCAAGGTACAAAATAAATGAGTATAAAGAGGGTTCCGTCAGCCAATCTTTTTGAAATTTAAAAGTAGATAATATGATTATTTTTTCTCTTTGAATATGCTTCTAATGGAATCTGATAATTCCAAACATTTTCTCCTGCAATGCAAGTACAAGTTTTACAAACTTTAACTTAATAAAATGCATTCTCTCTCAGATATCTAAAGTTTGTTCTTAAAATATCAACATCTGCTACAATCCAGGATGTACCAAAACTCAGCATTAACATTTAAATCCCCATTCAATTAGAGTTCGTTCCTTCTTTAAAAGTTACCTTATACATTTTTGTGAACATACCAATAAGAAGTCTCTTCAAATTTAAAATTAAAAGGAAAAATACCCTTAAGATAAAAAATCTGAAAGGTCATAATTTTTAAATAATGATGAACAAATATTCATTTCTGAATGCCAATGTTTACTTTGTATTTGCTCGCATTTTCTCCTTCTCAAATGTTTTTAAAAAGCTATTACATCTGACCCCACAACTTCCTCTGTGAGTGAGCACAGGGTAACTGCCTTCACTCATGGAGAGTGGTGGTGAAGTGTAAAACTCAAGGTCATGTGCCAATCTGTAGCATGGCTCAGTGTAAAACTCTGTGGACTTTAATTGTGAGTTTGTCATTATATAATGCATATATTATTTTCCTCTCCTTTTGATGACTGACAGAGTTTATGGGTAGTTACCCATTTTCCTAATGTCAGAAGACAAGGTAGATATCACACGCCTCAAAGGTTATTTCTACTCGTTGTTCTTCTTTCCAAATAATTCTTTAAAACAAACATTGCTTTTTTAAAAGTTGGAGGTATTGTATATGTCTATAAAATACTAACAAATACCCAAATGTCTTCACAAAAAAAGGTTAAGAGATGTGAGCTACGGAATAAACGTTATGCCAAATAAAATGTGTCAAGTGAAAAATAAGAGACCTTCCATCTTGCAGACCAGACACTTAAGTGTAGTTTCTAAGTGCCTACAAATTATTACTTTTAAAAGTCTCACTTTATTCTGTGCCAGTCATGAGTCTGAAAAATAAAAAAATAAAATAAAATAAAAGTCTCACTTTAGATTAGCTGTTTTAAAAGTATGTGAACAAAAAAGGGGCAAGTTTTCAGAATTAATTGTTTTAGCCAACGAGAATGTAATATATTCAACAAAACTGGGTAACTGATGATTTGCTTAAATGAAGGATTATGTACACAAAATTGCCCACATTGTAATAGATATTTCATATACATATTTGAAAAGTTTTAACAATGTTATGGAACACTGTAACACTTCTGAGTAGATTAGTATTCAGATTTTGTTACTAAGGATTGCTCATGAAAGATAATTTTGGCAGTTGATAACTTCAGAGGCATAGTAATTAAGCTGGAGTTTACTGACAAGTATAATAGAATGAGTCTATAAATGAAGCAGGTGGTGGGGCCCATCGATTTTGCTTATTTTGTTTTAAAAATTCTCCAATTGTGTAATATCTATTGTGTGGTTAAGCTTAAAGTTAAGTGTTTTATTTACTAATTACATATAGCTCCTTTATGATTCCTCTCACATTATTTAGTGCAGCTATTTCAATAGCTAATTATTTATTAGGACTGCTCAAGAAATAAGGCTTTGGTCCCTAAGGAAATGATGTCATTTTATTTTCATAGTGTTAGGTTGATAAATTCTCTTTATTATTATTAATTCTGAAGCAGATAGTAATATCATATTAGCATTTGGGACATTCCAAATCTAATTTGTATAATTCATATTGATTAATGACAACATCCAACTTGATGACAAAAAGTGAGATAGTCAGAAAGTTGTAATGATTAAAAAATGGACATGTCAGATATCAAAGTAAGACATGAGACATCTATTTTTCAGACTATTTTCTATTTAATCTTCAAAATGAAAAATGGTTTCATAGTAAAAGGTAAATTATATTGTAATTCCCCTCAGTTATTCTCTATTTGCAAAATAATAAGGGAGAAAGTGAAAATTCAATTCAACAATACAAATAATAGTATTCTCCACAATATCACTTGTAATGTTCATTCAACTACACAGAAACAACTTGAGAATAACATTATTTAATTAATTCCCCAAGCATTCATTAATCTTCTTTATGTACCAGGTACTCTGCTAGGCACTGGAGACTAAATTATGAATGAAACATTATTGTTACCCTCAAAGAGCTTTCTGTTTAGTAGGGGAGAAAACTACAGATAACAGCAAATATGTGATATGTGTTATACTTGCAATAGAAGTATATACATTCTATTATGCAAGTTTAAATGAAAGAGGGGTCAACTCAACTCAATAACTAAATTTCTTAAAGGCTCATATAAACTCTAGTTCGAAAATGTAAACCCCATAAAACATCAGGCAAATATGGATAAAAATTCTCCTTATTTTATTGACAGCAATGATTCTTTACAAATCTAATTCTAAAAATACAGTCACCCATATTTCAAGATATATAAGGAACATATCAGATTTAAACTTGAAAACATGTACCAAACACTAGTAAAGATCTTTGTACATATTAACTCATTCTATCCTCACAATAACCCTATGAATTAGGTACAACTATTATTCCCATTTTACAGATGAGGAATCTGAGGCTAACTTGACCAGTCACAAAGATAACAAGAGGAAAAGCTGGGACTTGAACCTATAGAAAGAATCTGGTTCCAGGGGCCCCACTCTTAACCACTCTACTAGACACCCTTTATGAGACTGGGGGTGACAGTGGTGCAGTTAACAAGGAGCACTGGGTGACAAGTACACTCATTCATACTTACAACCACCCCTTGAGAAGCTGTCCTCCCCATTTATAGGTAAAACCCCATATAGGCAGGTGAGAAACTCGCCCAAGGTCACACAGCCAGTGAGGGAAGGTGGTAAGATTCAAAATCAGGCAGCATGGCTCTCCTGTGCAATGAGGCCTTTCAGTGATTCAGTCTTACACTCATGAAAAAGGTCACATGATAAAATTTATTAAACAATTTTAAAAGGCTTTGTATAAGTCTTCCTGAAACACTTTGAAAGGTTTTGGGACTTATGACAAGCATTTCTTTAAGACAACATTTACATGTAAGTCACTTTTCAACTTTACTACTTTGGGCTAATCATAAACACATTTCTGCTCTTTAAAAAGAAATCTTTCTGTGGCAACTTGGCAGATCTCAGTACAGGAACAGTCTATTCTTTAAAATTAAATTTAGTAACAACTTATTCTGGTTAGTATGAAAAAGAAGGAGAGAATGAACACTACTAAGAGGCCTTTCCTGTACTTTAATATTTCAAAACATGTTTGCTTTGGCCTAATTTGAATCTTGTGGACAACTAGCCCAGAACTTGATTCAAAGAGAGTAATAACATTTTAAAACAGCTGAATTCTAAAAAGCAACCTCAGAAGCCAATTCAGAGCAACTATTTCTCCTACTTTTATCTTAAACTAAATGCTAAAGATGCATAAGGCAACATTCTCATAAAGCATATATGGGCAAGTATTTGCACTTTTGAACTACTGAAAACCAAGAAACCAAATTAAAATTTTTCAAAATTCTGTAGAATGATATTGTTTAAAGAGCACTCAAGTACACAAAAGATGGATATCGAAAGAAAAATAATCCACAGTTCTCTGATATCCTTAATATACTCCACTGTGTGTAGTGACCTGAGAAATAAAAAATTCTGTGTTGTAATGTCTCCCTAGAACAGAGGTGAGCGAAAGATGAAGTGTCAAACAGGATTTCCATCTTACCTTGCTTTCCTCCAACAGGTTCAAAGACTTCATAACCTTTAATCCTGAATTGATATTTTTTCAAAAGGGAACCCATAAAACTATTTTAAAATGAAAATACTAAGTGATGCCTCTAGGCAACCTGTCTTCCGTTGCTCTATCACCACGCATTCAAATTAAAGATACCTTTTGCTTTGCCTTTATTGAATAAAAGTTTAACTTTGATTTAGAGGAAAATGAACCCATCAGCCGTTTTACACTTTTTGCAGGTCATAGAGTCCATCAGATCACATTGCTGACTATTACCACTCACTTAGCATCCTAAAGACAAAAAGCATGCCATTACCAATTATTTTATAAGCATTATAATGCCCCGATGGTGGAACTCTGGCAATACCTAGAAATACAGCAAGGCTGGTGAATAAGGAGTCGAGGGGCGGGGGAAGAGGGAGCGAGGGAGGGAACGAGGGAGGGAGGGAGTCGCCACCTCAAATCCACGCCGGACCAGGAACCTCCAGCCCACAACCTGATCCCTGCCCTCCCCAAAAGTGGACCGGCCACCACGTTTTCCCGGATTCCCCCCCAAACCCAACACGGTACTCACCCCTCTGCGAAGAAGTCGGCACCTGGTCCAGCTCCGAGACGGGTCGGGGTGGCAGCGAGGGAGGGGACGTCTGGGCTGTGGGCGGGGGGTGTCTGGTGCGTCACTCGAGTGCAGGACGGTGAGTTCGAGGGGTGGGAGCAGGGAGAAGCAGGGAAACCAAGTCACAGCCGACAAGGGAGGAGGAGAAACGGAGGGGGTGGGAGGGTGGAGCGCCTCCTCCCTAAAATAAACCCACCGGTCCCTATGAGCCCTTGCCCCAGGGAGGGAAAATAAAACCAGGGGAAATAATAGACTAACAAATAAATCTCTAAAACGACGAGGAGCGAGGAACAGACTTTAATTTAAAGGAGGGGAATTGAGCGAGGGCTGTAGGGGAGACAGAGAGAAGTGGCTCTGGGTCTATCCCATGCCTTTGCAGTCCCCAAGCAGAGGAGGAGGCTGGCTGAGGGGAAGTTGCAGCGGCTCCCGAGGAGGAGGAGAAGGAGGAGGAGGAGGAGGATGTTACACCGTAACAAGTACAGACAGACAGCCATGGATCAGAGGGGCGCTGCGAGCAGGGCGGCCGCGGCGGGGCGAGCGGCGGCGGGCGGCAGCACCGCCTGCTCGGCTCGCTCAAGACATTTAATTGGATTGATGGGTTGTGCAGTGACTCACAGACTTTACAGAGTCGTACAGCAGTCCCCGCCCAGCTGGACAGGG
>VBSM01002608.1:124281193-124308571 GCA_008086735.1 Cheirogaleus medius | reverse complement strand
CCCTACTGTAGCCTACTCCCTGCCTGTCCTTTGGCTGAAGGGCCTGAAATGAGGATTCCGCAGGATGACCAGCAGCGTGGGGGAGTGAGCCAAGCATTAGACGAGGTGCCAGAAGAGTTAAGTACAAGTTGTACCCTGGAGTAAGTCACTTAACTTCTTTGAGCTTAAATGTTCACATTTGTAAAATAAATTAGGGCGAACTTTTTTTTGGAGGGGAAAGGGAGTCTTCCCATTGTCTTCCCCCTTCTTCTGGGAACTGTTTCTCTCCAGCCCTCAACTAGTAGGACCACCATTTTCTTACATGACTCCACCTCCCTGGCCACAGTTGATCAGTCCACGAGCCGGCCTCTGACCCACGCTGGGCCAATCAGAGTCCTTCCTTAGGATTTTTTTTTTTTTTAAACCGGTACTAAGAGAGCACCGTCTGTGGTGGTGAGTCTGTATGAAGTGGGTACAGTGGGGCTTCGGATCATTTGGCAGGCCTGTTTTCACCATGTGAAATCTAAGAAGCTAACATGCAGAGAATCACAGAGACCAGAGACCAATCATTCTGGTGGCATTGGGATCAGGTGTTTCTGACACCCGCATGTACCTTTGCCTTCACTGTGGTTAAGTGGGACACTCAGATGTTCTTCCAGTTTATTCACCCTTTCTACCTAAGCTGGAACAGTTTTGTTTTCTGTCACTTGCAACCCCTGAAGCCCTGATTGATACAGACTAGTTTATTTCTAAGATCCCTTTAACTCTAAATGTCTATGCAAAAAATGTCTATACAAAAAAAATAAATGAATGGTGTTCAACTAGGGCCATGTCTCTGAAAGGTAGATAGTTGTGTGCAATAATCAAAGCGTTTTTAAAATAAACCCCATTTTACTCACTTAAAAGAGTAGACTAGGTTCAGGATTCTCTATAGCCTTTTATTATAACTAAATGAAAGAAATAAATAGGTCAAGAGCTGGTGTTTTGGTGAACTGTTAGGAAATCAGCCATTAAATTATAAAAATTGATTTCAAAACTGTTGACGTGGTGACCTGGTTTTGAAATTGAATCCATTTTTTCCTGTGACTAGCATAACACAAGAGGGAGATTAGTAACTTTGGCTTGATGAATACCAATAATTTAGAAAGGCTGGGTCACAGTGTCGGTATTTTGGCCTCAATTCCCTACTTTGACTGTCTATACTACCTAATTAGTGATGAGTGAGTGGAATCTTTCTTTTGGTTTAAATAGATAATGTAAAGAGCTATCTACATCTCCTACTTCTGGTTTCTACTGTAATCCATCCATCTGTATATTATTTAAAATAACTTACATTTTAGCTTTCTATAAATAAAGTAATTTTTATTTAGGCTTCCTGAGCATTTATGGATCTCAATATGTAAAATTTTACATTTTTTTCCATGGTAAAATAACTCAGAAATATCTGGTAAGAATAAACCTTTCTATTTCTAATGACCTCTTCTCAATATTAAACTTGAAATGTCTGCACATGTGTCTATGTTTATATCTGTAATTGCATTTCAATTTTCCCATCATACTATAGTTAATTCTTGATAATTAATGGTATTAGGATATGGTGCTTTCATAGATAGTGTTAATGGAAATCCACAGAAAATTATGAGTTGTCATTTTTTTGCTATTATTGTCATTTTAATCTCCTCCCCAGAAAAAAATCTTTAAACCAAAGCTTACATATGCAGTAGTAAAATTAGCTATTTTAAGTTTCACAGACTCTCTTAGCCCATTTTTCTTAGTGGACAATCTCCCAAGATGTAAAATTGTAGATAAGTGAGAAGAAGTGGGAAGAGGGGGAGGAGACTGGAGCATGTCTGAACCACTACCAGATGTTACATTTGAATAACAAAATATTGGTGATGTGTGATAGACCCAGGATAAGTGGTACCCACTGACCAGCCTCAGACTCCCTGGATCTTCATCTGGAGCTGTGCAGAAGCCCAGCCATCGACATCATCTTTAGTTAAAAGTCAGAGCCCCGGCCAGGCGTGGTGGCTCACGCCTGTAATCCTAGCACTCTGGGAGGCCAAAGGGGGTGGATCGTTTGAGCTCAGGAGTTCGAGACCAGCCTGAGCAAGAGCGAGACCCTGTCTCTACTAAAAATAGAAAGAAATTAGCTGGACAACTAAAAATATATATAGAAAAAATTAGCCGAGCATGGTGGTGCATGCCTTTATTCCCAGCTACCTGGGAGGCTGAGGCAGGAGGATCGCTTCAGCCCAGGAGTTTGAGATTGCTGTGAGCTAGGCTGATGCCACGGCACTCTACTCAGGGCAACAGAGTGAGACTCTGTCTCAAAAAAAAAAAAGTCAGAACCCCACTCAGGAGGTGGAGGTGGGAAGATTGCTCAAGCCCGGGAATTTGAGGTTACATTGAGCTATGGTGGCACCACTGCACTCCAGCCTGTAGGACAGAGTGAGACCCTGTCTTAAATGAATGACTGAATGAATGACTAAATATCAGAGCCCATGTATCTGGAACTACTTTTGCTTTCTTTCCACTTAATAACTCTTGTATACTTCTTCCTGTCTGGGAATTCCTACCCAGCAGCTGCCTGTTCTCAGCAATCTAACCTACATACAATATAACCCTGTCCGCCTCTACTTTGTTTCTTACCCTTCTCCACTTTGAACTTCTGCTCAGGGATCTTCTTGCTCTGCCCCGATGTCCATCATGTCTTGACCACAGAATGTCTTACTTAGTTGACAATTTCTTTCCTTGTGTCGTCTTGGTTCCAGCTCCATTATAATTAAAGGGCCATCAGGGAATCGGTTTCCTAGGAGACAGCCTGTGGGTTGGGTCTGTGCAGGGAGCTCTTCTGGACTCTTGGTTGATCTTAGTTTTTAATCTTCTTTTGCTCTGATTATTGTGTATGGCTACTGGTGCCCATCAGTTGTGCCTGTTCTTGGTACAGTTTCTGCTTTTGCCAGGGACAGTTTGGATCACTCTTGGTTCTCCTTATCCACACTTTCCTACTCACACAGCTAGAAATATCCAGCTCTACCTTACAGAGAAATACAGGCTACTTCTGAGATGTTGTGGGTTTGGTTCTAGATCACCATAATAAAGCGAGTCACAGGAATATTTTGGTTTCCCAGTGCATATAAAAGTTATGTTTATACTACACTGTAGTCTATTAAGTGTGCAATAGCATTATGTCTAAAAGAAACAAAGTACATCGAATGTTTATAGCAGCACAGTTCACAATTGCAAAGTTGTGGAAACAGGTGCCCATCGATACATGAGTGGATTAACAAAATGTGGTATATGTATACCATGGAGTACTATTCAGCTTTAAGAAACAATGGTGATATAGCACCTCTTGTATTTTCCCAGATACAGCTGGACCCCATTCTACTAAATGAAGTATTTCAAGAATGGAAAAACAAGCACCACATGTACTCACCAGCAAATTGGTATTAATGGATCAACATCTAAATGGACATATAGGAATAACATTTTTCGGGTGTTGGGCAGGTGGAGGAGGGGATGGGTATATACAAACATAATGAGTGAGATGTGCAACATTTGGGGGATGGCCATGCTTGAAGCTCTGCCTCGAGGTGGGTGGGGGGGGGCATGGGCAATATACGTAACCATAATATTTGTACCCCCATAATATGCTGAAATTAAAAAATTAAAAAATTTAAAAAAAAAGAATCAAAGTACATACCTTATTTAAAAATACTTTATTGCTAAAAAATGCTAACGATCATCTGAGCATTCAGCAAGTCACAATCTTTTTGCTGGTAGAGGGTCTTGCCTCAATGTTGATGGCTGCTGACTGATGAGGTGGTGGTTCCTGAAGGTTGGGGTGGCTGTGGCAATTTCTTAAAATAAGTCAACAATGAAGTTTGCCATATTGATTGACTCTTCTTTTCACGAGAAGATGTCTCTATAGCATGCAATGCTGTTTGATAGCATTTGACCCACGTAGAACTTCTTTCAAAATTAGAGGCAATCTTATCAAACCCTGCCACTGCTTTATCAAATAAGTTCATGTAATATTCTAAATCCTTTGTCATCATTCCAACAATGTTCACTGCACCAGGAGTAGATTCCATCTCAAGAAACCACTTTTTTTGCTTATCCATAAGAAGCAACTCATCCATTCAAGTTTTATCATGAGATTGTAGCAATTCAATCACACCATCAGGCTCCACTTCTAATTCTACTTCTCTTGCTGTTTCCCCCACATGTGCAGTTACTTCCTCCACTGAGGTCTTGAACCCCTCAAATTCATCCCTGAGTGTTGGAATCAACTTCTTCCAAACTCCTGTTAATGTTGATATTTTGAATCATGAATGTTCTAAATAGCATCTAGAATGGTGAATTCTTTCCAGAAGGTTTTCAATTTACTTTGCTCAGATTCATCAAAGGAATCACTATCTATGACAGCCATAGCCTTACAAAATGTATTTCTTAAATAATAAGACTTGTAAGTTGAAATTACTCCTTGATCCATGGGCTGCAGAATGAGTGATGTGCTAGCAGGCATGAAAACAACATTGATCTTCTATATATCTCCATCAGAGCTCTTGGGTGACCAGGTACATTGCCAATGATCAGTAATATTTTAAAAGGAATCTTTTCTTTTTCTGAGCAGTAGGTCTCAACAGTGGGCTTAAAATATTCAGTAAACCCTGCAACAAGCAGATGTGTTGTCATCCAGGCTTTGTTGTTCCATTTATAGAGCACAGGCAAAGTAGACTTCATATAATTCTTAAGGGCTCTAGGATTTCCAGAATGGTAAATGAGCATTGGCTTGAACTGAAAGTCACCAAGTACATTAGCCCCTAACAAGAGAGTTCGCCCATCCTTTGAAGCTTCAAAGCCAGGCATTGATTTCTTCTCCTCTCTAGCTATGTGGCATCTTCTTCTGATAGTAGGCTGTTTTATCTACATTGAAAATCTGTTATTTAATGTAGCCACCTTCATCATTTATCTTGGCTGGATATTCTGGATAACTTACTACAGCATCTATATCAGCACTTGCTGCTTCACTTTGTACTTTTATGTTATGGAGACGGCTTCTTTCCTTAAACCTCATGAACAACCTCTGCTAGCTTCAGACTTTTCTTCTGCAGCTTCCCCACCTCTGTCCACCTTCATTGCATTGAAGAGAGTTAGGTCCTTGCTCTGGATTAGGCTTTGGCTTAAAGGAATGTTGTGGCTGGCTTGATCTTCTATCCAGACCACTAAAACTTTCTCCATAAGAACAATAGCCCTGTTTCACTTTCTTACCATTCATGTGTTCACTGGAAGAGCATTTTTAATTTCTTTTCATGAACTGTTCCTTCACAACTTATCTGTCTGGTGCAAGAGGCCTAGCTTTTGGCCTAAATTGGCTTTTGACATGTATTCCTCACTAAATGTAATCACTTCTAGGTTTTTTTTTATTTCAGCATATTATGGGGGTACAAATTTTAAGGTTACACATAATGTCCTTGCCCCCCTCACCCCTCATTTCTAGTTTTTAATTTGAAGTGAGAGATGTGTGACTTTTCCTTTCACTTGAACACTTTGACGCCATTGTGGACTCATTAACTGGCCTAATTTCAACATTGTTGTGTCTCAAAACTAGGGAGGCCTGAGGAGAGAGAGAGAGATGGGGCCGGTCAGAGGAGCAGTCAGAACACATACAACACTTATCGATTAAGTTTGCCATCTTAAATGAGCATGGTTTGTGGTGCCCCAAAACAATTACAACAGTAACATCAAAGATCACTGATCATAGATCACCATGAAAGATATAACAACAATAAATTTGAATATTGTGAGAATTACCAAAATGTGACGCAGAGACACAAAGTGAGCACATGCTGTTGGAAAAATGGCACTGATAGACTTGTCAATGCAGGGTTGGCCACAAACTTCAGCTTGTAAAAAAATGTAATATCTGTGGAACACAATGAAATGAGGCACAATAAAACAAGGTATGCTTGCATACTCAATAGAAGAAGCCAAAACACTGTATACACCTACTGAGAATTACTTACTCTCACTTTATTAAAAGATACAAATTTAATAGAGGAAACAGAACACCTGTATATGTCAACAGTATCTCTTTTGTTTGGCTCACGTGGAGTATGGGAAGACGAACAGTCAATAGACTAGTACAGTGACGTGCAAGAGGTGGGCTGCAAACCCTAAACAGATCGGTGAACAAGTTTAGAATAATCTGCAAAATGTATTTTTGCTGCAAGGTAACATATAATCACTACAACAGTGTTAGTCAGGGGGTATTGCAGCTTGCTATAGAGCTGTGTTCTACTTGCTGCCGATACATTAAATACTAAAGAAGTTACACCTAATACTAGATCATGGGTAGATGTATGTAAATGTGGGGCCAGGGAAGTAAGCTGATGATTCCACCATGGGACTGCAGATCCTTTTGTAGGTAATGTGAGACATTGGTTTGTAACCACTGCTCACTTATTTAGTCTGGTTTTGAATCTTTTGATCTCCTCCATTCCACAACCAGATTTTCAGGAATTTGAAAATGTGTCATGAGCACAAAAAAGACACTGAATTATTAGAACAACCGTGAGTAATTGTATGGTATGGACTGAAAACAGTAAAACCAAGAGAAATGGTGTTACGATTGATGAAGAGGAGCAGGGAAAATGGTGAGACTGTGGCAGGTGTCGGGCAGACACGGGTGCAGAGAGAACAGACATGGAGACAAAGGCCCAGACCCAGCTGGTTCCTTAACCTATGATGTGAGTGAGGACTATGTCTGAGAAATCATTCATTCATTCACTCATTCATCCTTTAATTTCAATCAATAAATGTTACTGGTCACCTATCACACGCCATAGGTGGTATCCTGGGAGATGGAGACACAACAACAGGAGATACAGTGTCTCTGTCCTCATTGGGCTGTTATCCTAGCTGGGGCAACAGACACAAAGCACGTAAACTGAGAAAACAATGGCAAGTGATGATGTGTTATGATGAAAGCCAACAAAGAGCTGAAATAAATGGTGTATCGGGAGGTGTTATGGACTGAATGTTTACCTCCTCCCAAAACTCATATATTGAAGCCTTAACCCCCAATGTGATGGTATTTGGAGATGGGGCCTTTGGGGGTAATTAGATCATGAGGGTGGAGCCCTAAGGATGGGATTAGTGCCCTTATAAGAAGAGACCAGAGCTCTCTTTCTCTCCAAGCAGGCACAAAGAAGAGGCCAGGTGAGCACGTGCCTACCAGCCAGAAAGAGAGGCCTCACAAGAAACTACCATGCTGGCGCCCTGATCTCAGACTTCCGACCTCCAGAATTGTGAGGAAATACGTGTCTGTTGTTCAAGCCACCCAGTCTATAGGATTTTGTTATGGCAGATTGAGCAAACTAATACAGGAGGGAGACTCATTGTAGAGAGGGGAATCTGGGAAACCTTCTCGAGGATAATAAGACATCCTCATTTTTATTTCCCTCCTTAGCTCTTAGCAGCCAGCAAAACGGTCTCTGGAGTTAACATGGAGACTTCAGTGAGAGCAGTTCTGCAAAGTTGCCAACACTCAGAAGCAACCAAGCTGTCCTTCAGCAGGTGAATGGATAAACTGTGGTACATCCAGACAATGGAATCTTATTCAGTGCTAGAAAGAAGTGAGCTACCAAACCATGAAAAGACATAGAAGAAGCTTAAATGCATATTACTAAGTGGCAGTGGAAGAAGACGATCTGAAAAGGCGACATACTATATGATTTCAACTATATGACATTCTATTAATATAAAAAATAGGCAAAACTATGGAGACAGCTAAAAGATGAGTGGTTGTCAAGCAATGGGGGAAGGAAGGAATGAATAGGCAGAGCACAGAGGATTTTTAGGGCAGAGAAACTATTCTGTATGATACAATGGTAGATACATGTCATTATACATCTTTCCAAACCCATAGAATATACAGCACCAAGAGTGAACCCAGCGTAAACTATGAACTTTGCATGATACTGACGTGTCAATGTAGGCTATTTGATTGTAACAAATGTACCACAGAATATTGACAGTGTGGGAGACTGTGCATGTGTGGGGATAGGGAAAAATGGGAAATCTCTGTACCTTCTATTCAATTTTGCTGTAAAGCTAAAACTGCTCTAAAAAAGGAAATTAAACAAAAAGCATCAGGTTGAACAGTTTATATCAGTCACTGTGAGCTTGGCTAATGTGAGTCTAGTGCTGAGAGATGGACCCTCTCCCCACTCCCCAGTGTACCAGAGGAGGGTCAGACCTTTACCTGGACTAAGATAAATGGACCCATGTTGTTCTTCCTGCCTCAAATTCCCTTCTTTTCTTTTCCATCAAGGAATTGTTTCTCATCATTAAGGTCCAAGCATAACATAGCCTCCCATCCCTATCCTTGGCTTGCTAAAAGGATCATTCCATACTCCCAGCGCTTAGCAGTGACTGGTGCTCAGCTCTGGGGCAGCACATATCACCTGGTGCTGCGGGTCATCACCTCTGTGTTTTTCTCCCACTGGACTGTGAGTTCTTTAAGCACAGGATCATCTCTTTACCATGTTTTGATGTCCCCGGCATCTGGCACAGCACAGTTGTCTACAGAAGTGCTATTTGACCTGTGTTTAAGGCAATTACGATGGCTGTGATGTGGAGGAAGTCTCGGGGGGTGGGAGATGAGGGGCACGGAGACTTTTCCCAGGTGCTTGGCAGTTTTCCCATTGACAAACGATGAGCTTTGGCCAGAAGTCAATGGCAGAAAGAATGGCAAGCATGGACTCTAGGCAGAATCACTAAGTCTTAGTGATGGATTAGAGGATGAGGAGGGGAAGGAGGATTGGAAATATGGATTACTTCCTGTGATGGCTAATTTTCTGTGTAACTTGACTAGGCTAAGGGATGCCCAGTTAGCTGGTAAAACATTATTTCTTTATGTATCCATGAGGGTGTTTCCAGAAGAGACGAGCATTTGAATCTGTGGACAGAATAATGTGGCTGGCACCATCCAATCCATTGAGGGCCTGAACAGAAAGGTAGAGGAAAGAAGAGCTCGCTCCTGTTGACCTGGGACATCCATCTTCTCCTGCCTTTAAACTTCTGTGCTCCTGGTTCTTGGGCCTTTGGGCTTGGGCTGGATCTACACAAAGTCTCTCTTGAGCCTCCAGCTTGTTGATGGCAGATCATGGGACTGCTCAGCCTCCACAGTTGTGTGAGCCGATCCCTCATAATAAATCTCATTCTATATATGTCCCGTTGGTTCTGTCTCTCTGAAGAACCCTGACAATACATCTCTAGAGCCTCCTAACTGATCTTTCTGCATCAGCCGTTACTCTCCTGTAGAACTACAGTATAGTCAATTCTCAACACAGTAGCCAGAGTGAGCTGATTAAAAAATTAGAATCATCTTCTTCCTCCACTAAAAACCTTGCAATGCCTTCTTGTTTCTTCCCTGGTAAAGCCACCATTCCTACAAGGATCTACAGGCCCTACCTGCTCTGGCGCTACCCCACGCCCTTCCTTTCTCTGCGCTCCGTCCCTACCACCCTCTCACTGGCTTCCTCTGCTCCGCAGCTCACCAGCTCACCGCACCCTGGTGCACAGCTGCCCCAGCTTTTCTCTGCACCTTCCGTTCCCTCACCTGGAATCTGTTTTCCAGATCTTGCTCAGCTGTTACCTCTTCATGGAGGCCTTCCCGGGCTGCCCAGTTTAAAAGTGCAAAAACCTCTCTCAATCCCTATCCTCCTTCCCCTTTTACGCTACTCTTCACCCTAGTGCTGTCTAACATGCTATGTATTTTAGTTATTTCCTCTCTGCCCCATAAGACCGTAAGCTCCGTGAGGGCAGGGATTTTCCTGCTCACTTTCCTGTTCACTGCTCTATCCCCGGGTCTAGAACAGGCCTTACCCGGCACATGGTTGAACAAATGCTCAATAAACAGTTGTTGATTGACTGATTTTTCATGACTGTTTCCTGAATAAGACCATAAACCCCTTGGGCATAGAGATTCCCTCATGTCCTTTAAAGCACCTAGCAGGCATCAGACGTGTGGCAGATGACCAAGGGGACCTTGGGGAGTATGGATTGTCTTTCTAGGGTCCTGGACCCGACATCTCAGAGCTTTTATTTTCTCTCCTACTTACCCAAAACTTGCTGACCTGCTTACACCCTGAGAGGAGTACAGTCTGGGTGGATGGCAAGCTGGTGTCCTGCAGAGAATGAAAACATAAAAACAGTTCAGCAAGGATATCACCCCTAGGTAGCTGTGCAGGCAGCACTGAACAGTAAAGGCACTTAGGGGGCCGAGATCATGCTAGAGTCCCGCCTTTCTGAAATGAAACAGATAAAGCCTACCTTGCAAGGTTGTAAAAATCAGGCATGAGGAATGCAAAATATCCATGGCAATGCTGTACAGAGTATGTGCTCATTAAATGATGACTAACAGAGGACGAAGTGGGGGGGCCCCTGACCCCTCATCCAGTGCAGCCACACCGCTGCTGGTAATGAATATGTGACCCACTATAAAGCCCAAGGCCACCTGGCAGCCTTACCTGATGCAGGTTCTGAGGTCACAGTTATTTCTTAAGGTTGTAAGACAGTTGCCAAGATCCACTCAGGCATTGCACGCAACTTGTTTCCTTACTGGTCCAGCAGCGTCAATGACTTTAGACATTAAACATTGGAAGAATGCTTCTGTGTCATACTTTAACACTGATTAGGACTGTGTCCAAAAATACAGTCAAAAGAATTCCCAGGTCCCAGATAATAGCCACTTCTGTGAGCTATTAGAATATCACAAAACAAGAGGGCTGCTACCATCTTTCCCAGCAGACCGAATTCTCCTCTTTAGACATGGAGAAAAAGTGGTCCCGAGTGAGCAAATCACTGATCCACCCGACGAAAGCCCATACTCTGACACTGCCTGGCTTTTCCTATGAAAGTTTCACTCTTCCTTTCCTCCCTTTTTCAAAAATTCCCCTCCAATTATTACTTCCTTTCAGCTCCTCCCTATTATTCACCTTCCTGTTTGCCTACTTTTTTTTCTTTGCTTCTCCCTCACGCTTGCCTGGTGTATTTAATCTTGGCGAATCACTTTAATTTTTTCACCTGCTCACAGCACAGTCCTTCCAGGTGGGATCTTCCGTTCCTAAGCCCCTTTTCTCTCCTGTGTAGTTCTTCTGGCCTTTAAGGTACAGTGATGCCACCCTGGCTCAGAAAGCGCCTAACCTCCCTTTTCCACCAAGTCCATGCAGTTTAGAAGAAGCTTAAATTCCTTCTATTTCAATGCTCAAGGCCTTAGAGAGACTGTCAGACTAAGAAAAAGGCATACTTAGTGAATCCTTGCTCCCTTAAAGCCTGAAAGAGTTAACATGCAAACAGCACTTTGTGAATACTAAAGAGAGGCTGAAACACTGGAAAAAATAAAGTGCTTTATACATTGCTGCCTCTTTGAGAACAGCGTGAGGCCAAGAGCGCTCAGAGGCCTTGGCAGGTGTTGATAATGCAGGCAGGGCGCCCAGGAGAGCACCCTGGCCTGCGGGCCAGAGCTACATGTCCTCTCTGAGCTTTGTCCGGGGCATCCTGCCACTGCTGCTTCTGTTGCACGCCCCCTCGGGTGCCCAGCTCACCTCACCTCTGCTCCATCTCCTTGGCCAACAGCACACCAGAGAGAGCTGGACTCTGGCCCGGCCCTTCTCGATTGCCAACCAGCCAAGAGAACACCTGCTTTTCATTCTCTGCAGGGAAGTGTGAATTTTTCCCTTGGGGCTATAACCTGTACCTGTGCTATAAACTCTCTCCCTTTTTCCTTTTACTGACATCTTCTATTCTAACTCGGAAAGGTGTCCAAGTGAGCCCTAAAGTTTGCTCTTCACAGTCCAGGGTCACCCCAGGGAGGGAGGGCCTATGGTGGACGATTTACCTCTATGGTTTTGTCTTCCTTTGCCTGCGTTCGGTTGGCACAGACAATTCTGAAAAATGGCTGCAGTGGACGCCCTTTCGTTTAGCTCCTTTTAACGAGGGTCTTTAAAATGTCTCTTACTATGCGGAACACACGTTCTAAGGATACAGTTACTTGATGGATTGAAACAGTGCTGAAGGATGTAGAACACATGTTTTAAAATATTCCTAAAATGCCTAATTACCCTGTGGACCAATCAGGTACATAACATACATTTTAATATACCATTTAATGGCTGTTTACCTAAGAGACAGGAACCTTTCTGGTCTCTTGGGTTAAACTACAGATTTTTAGAAACTGTCTAAATACATATTTACTTGATTCATTCTGGTCTCCTGGGTGAAGAATCTTTTTCCAAATAAGTGGCTTTACGTGCAAAACAAGACAATTAGACCCTCTGAGGTGGTGGCTACTCAGGAAAAGACAAAGGCTTTATCTTTCAAGATTTAAGGATAAAAATCCCAAAGCTAGGCTGAACCCTGGAGTCCTAAAAATAATCCACATCAGTAATTCCATATCATTGAAAACCCCCCAACACACCTGAATATTTTTCATTACAGTGCTTTCTGATAAAAATGTTTAAATCGCATCATTCTGGCTTCTTTAAAAGAGACCCTAAAGGAGATATAGCTGGATATCTCCCACTCTAGGACCCAACAAGGCCAAGGGAGAACTCAGTATCTCCCTCCCTGAAAAACCTGTGTCTACCACCTACCATCTCAAGAGAAGGTACCAATATCCCCCCAGCACTGATGTTAGAGACCAAGTGTTCTCCTTCACTGTCCTCCCTCTCTCTCATACTTTTATCCAATCAGAAACTATTTGGGCACATTATTTAGCTTCTCTGTGTCTCAGTTTCCTCATCTGTAAAATGAGGATTATCACAGTACAGACCTTATAAGGTTGTCGTTGTAAGTTTTAAGCATCCAGTGCATGGGACGGTACCTGGCACACAGCAAGTGTTATGTGTGTGTGTTCTTCCTTCTCTTTCTCCCCTCCATATTAATCTGTTCACGTCTCCCCATCGGTGCTGCCAATGCTCTAATTCTAGCTGCTGTTGAATTTTCTTTCATCTGTTCCCCCAACTGGTTTCCAAGAATTCACTGTCCCTGACCCCACCCAGCCCACTCCAATCCATTTTTTGCCAGGAAGCCAGAGCCATCCCCCACATTCAAATCTGAGCATGTCATTCCTACATCTACAAGCCTTTCATGGCTCACCGAAAGTCCAACTTCTAGAAATGGCTTTCAAGACCCTTTGTGATCTGCCCCTGCCTCCACTCCAGCGTGATCCGTGTTCTGGAAGGTTGTGGTCAACAGAAGTCTGACTTCAGGATGAGGTGTCATGCAGCCTGGTCCCCTTGCTGTCCACAAGGGGACCCTCTCAACATAGTGGTTTCAAGAGAGCCATTAAAACCATGCTGCCTCCCCTAAATCCTTCCCCTACCAGAACCCCGAGAGTCCACACTTAGTTTTCTTGGCCTCTTAAGACAATAGTGCCCCTGAGAGGAGCAATACTTTAAGTTTCTCTCCTACTCCTTATCTTTGGTGGACAGCTGGCTTCTCAAGACAGATAATAAAAAAAGTTTGGTTCATGACCCAAGACAGAGCTGGGTGTGGGCTAGCAAGGGACGACCACAGCACCTTATCTAAAGTGACAAAACACAACTACCCAGGAGAAACCTCAGTCTTGTTGTGATGAGAAGGAAGTGGACCTGTTTCCTCCTAGAAGAGTGAGAGAATCAGAAAAATCCCAGAACAATGGTTCTCGAACTGGAGTGTACGTTGGACCCACCTGGAGGGCTTGCTCAGCCGCAGTGCAGGGTCCCAGCCCTGCGATTCAGATCCAGCAGGTCGGGTGTGGAGTCTGAGACCCCTCATCTCTCTCGAGTTCCCAGGTGACACTGCTGGTCCCAGGGCCCACTGTGAGAACCACTGTTCGGGCGACTGGATCATGCAGCTGACAGTCCTGGGCAGAAGGAGCAGGCTCTTCCTTGCTCCCCATCTCTGGAGTCCAGGAGTGGGAAGCGTAGTGCATTGCAGAAATCTTTATTCACCACACTTGTTAGGGAGAGCTTCATGTTTGTTTGGGATAAATGCTTGGGGTGGA
Organism: Cheirogaleus medius; assembly: GCA_008086735.1. Taxonomy (NCBI): domain Eukaryota; kingdom Metazoa; phylum Chordata; class Mammalia; order Primates; family Cheirogaleidae; genus Cheirogaleus; species Cheirogaleus medius. The sequence continues at coordinate 124,294,530 of VBSM01002608.1, read as the reverse complement.
GGGTGACCCCAAGAACATGTTTCTGCTACCAAAAGTGGACTTTAAATAGCTTACCCACAACAAGGAGAAGACTCGCTTTGGTCCGAGAGGAAGGGGGAAGGAAGGTGAGCAGAAGGCTAGTCCGATAACGAAAGTTTGTGGGCTTCAACACGGGACCTCGCCCATGGCGCTCACGCCTTCAGAAAAGTTGACTGAGCCCGTGAAACGCTTGGGTGAGAGGCCTCTTTGTGGACATGAGTGAAGATCTGAGCTTTTCATCTGGTTTGACTGCTGGCGGTTGTCATAGAGGCAGAAGCCAGTCCTGAAAGTATCAGCCCCAGGAACTCTGGGCAATGCTGGCCCAGGCTTTGGGTTACCTGGGTGCGGAAATGAATGTTTAAGCCCAGCACACACTGGCCACTGCGGGGCTGGGAAACCCCAGAGGACACCCGGGTTACTGCCAGCTTGTGGGAGGAGTGGAGGTCCAGGCAGGGCCCCAGCCAGGCTGCCACATGGGTGGCCCCTTCCTGCTCTGCAAGGCCTGGGAAGGAGGAGCAGGGGAGGCGGGCGGGCGGCCAGCCCCACTGACTGAGGGCCTGGAGGTGCCTACCCTGCTGCCTGCCGCTCATGGTGTCATCTCCAAGGGAGGGCAGCGCAGAGGGACACAGGACACACAGGCAGCAGCAGCAGGGCACAGGCTCAGGGAGGGAGCAGGCAGAAGGGTCCACAGGTCCTTGAGAAGCTCCCTGGAACCTCTTCCTGGGCTGCATCCTGACTGTCTCTTTGTCGCCAGTGTCCTGGAGACCCCTTTGCTTTCTTCTCGTTTTCTGCCCTCAGGCTGGTGGGGCTGAAGGAATTCCTGCTGCAACTAGGTTGGAGAGTGAGGACTGCAGCCGGACAGGCCAGGAAGGCCAGGAGTAGCTGCACCAAGGAGAGACGAGGCGTCGGGGCCTGTTATCCTGGAGCTTCAGAGTGATTCCTTTGGTCCTGCCTCAGGCAGAGCCTTTGGCCTCCCAAGGTTCAGGTTGGATCCAACAGCTTCAAATTCTCTGAAGAGAACGTCCCTTACTCCGCCACGACTGCCAGCATCTGTGTCTGACCTTGGTCAGTGGCTGTTCACCCTCACGTCAGAGCCCTTGTTCTTCCCAAGAGTGACTCAAGACTGAGCTAAGGGTCCCACATTATCAGCCATTTTCACCTGCATGTGCGCAAGAGAACACGTCAATGGTAGGAAGGAGGCAAAGGGGATAGTGGGAGGAGCAGACGGAAGGGACATGGGCCCCTCTAACACATCTGTTTTCATGGTCACAGCCCCAGAAGGAGAGCACAGTTCTCACCAGGTCCTTGCTGCCTGCTCTAGACTTTCTAGATGACAAAAACTTTCGCTGATGATTATAAAGACTTACAAAGACATGGGGAGCGGTGTCCACTCGGAGCCCAAGGGGAGAGTCAAAAATCACCATTCACGACTAGATTTTCAGGAAGAAGGTGCCAGCAAGGTCGGCTTGTCTGAGCGGGGATGACACATGCTTGGCCAAACTCAGAAGGGCTTCAGATCACAGATCCACAGGCAGAGAGATTAGGCAAGGAGCTGGGTGCAGAGCAGGTGCAACCGCTGGAATGGAATTGAGGGCTCCTTCCTAGCGCAGCCAGCTGGGGTAGCTGGGGCCAAGTGTGCGACAAGACAGCCAGCAGTTCAGGAGCCAGGCAGACCACGCCAGTTTCCAGGGAAGTCTAAGAGGTGGTGATGCAGACGTTGACTTTATCTGGTGCAACAGCTGGTGAGGTCCTCAGTGGAAGAGCTGTGTGACAAGGACTTACAAGGATATCTATGGTAGAAACTTAACAAATAGCAAAGGAAGTTGGACACTGAGGTCCAGGCTGCAGCAATCCAGGTTCAAATCCTGACTCTGCCACTTGCCAACCTTGTAACCTCGGGCAAGTCACTTAAGCACTCTGTGACTGTTTTGTCATCTTTAAGAGGAAAAAATAATAGTACTTACCTAATGTTAATGAGGTGGTTGGGAGGGTGACATAAAATAAAAATCACATAAAGTGCTTAGCATCTTGCCTGGCATATCGTGATATTAAATTTATTACTATTATTGGCAAGCAACTATGTCTATATTATTAAGCAAATAAAACACATGTATGGCATGATCCCATTTATGCATAAAGAAACCCCTATATTTTCTTCTGTGTATGTGTGTTTATAAACAAATAAAGAAAAATCAGGGGCCGGGCGCGGTGGCTCATGCCTCTAATCCTAGCACTTTGGGAGGCCAAGGCGGGAGGATCGCTCAAGCTCAGGAGTTTGAGACCAGCCTGAGCAAGAGCGAGACCCCATCTCTACTATAAATAGAAAGAAATTAATTGGCCAACTAAAAATATATAGAAAAAATTAGCCGGGCGTGGTGGCGCATGCCTGTAGTCCTAGCTGCTCTGGAGGCTGAGGCAGGATGATGGCTTGAGCCCAGGAGTTTGAGGTTGCTGTGAGCTAGGCTGATGCCACGGCACTCTAACCCTGGCAACAGAGTGAGACTCTGTCTCAAAAAAAATCAAAAAAATCAGGAAGGCTCAAACTTAACAGTGGTTCATTCCAGGGAGTGGTATTGGGGAAGTGGGTGAAAGGGGGTTTCTCCGTTTCACTAACAAGCAGCTGCTGTTTGGTACTTTTGAGGGGCGAGGGTGAAAGGCTAAAGGATGTGGGGGTGGAGGGCATCCTTTCTGGCCAAAGGGGCTGTGACCTGCCCACAGGACTTTGCTAAGGGCTCTGTACGTACTTATTGGTCCAAGAACCTCATGTGGGTCCTTGGGTAACATTCGCTGAGCTTCCTCACTGTGGGTAACACTGTTTACAAGGGACAGACTACTGGCTGCTGGCTTCCTTTGCTTAGTGGCCCTCCTTTCCCCATGGCAGGGCCACCTGACTGACTCTGCCACAGCCAAAGCCTAGCCCTGCCCTCAGGCTCCATGACAATCTATTATAGAACCAAAACTGGGGAAATCTAAAGAGCGGGAGACTGTCTTTGGTACTCAGCATGGGTGAGGCTCACTGCCCTGACCAGAGAGTCCCAATTCTGATTGCTGGGTGTTGCAGGGGCCATTCTCTCCTTCTTCCTCCTAGTAATCGAGTTCTCATAGTAGGCTGAATAATGACCCCCCTCCAAAATATCAAGTCCTAATCCCTGGGACCTGTAAATGTTACCTTATTTGGAAAAAAAAATATTTTTGCAGATATGATTAAGTTAAGGATCTTCAGAGGAGGAGATTATCCTGGGCCCTAAAAATGCAATCACATGTACCTTTACAAGAGGGAGGTAGATGGAGATTACACAGACAGAAGAGGAGAGGGCAATGTGACCACGGAGGCAGAGATCAGAACGATGTGTCCACAAACCAAGGGATGCTGGTAGCAACCAGAAGTCAAAAGAGGCAAGGAGGAGATGCTCCCGTAGAGTTGCTAGTGGGAATACAACCCTCACAAAACCTTGATTTTGGCCCAGTGATTCTGATTTTGGACGTCTGGCCTCTAGACTTGTAAGAGAATAAACTTCTGTTTTTTTAAGTCACCAAGTTTTCGGTAATTTGTTAAAGTAGCCACAGGAAACTGATACAACCTTCCTCCTTGAACTTTAGCTGGACATAAAGCCACGTATGTGGAAACTGCATTTCCCAGCTTCCCTTATAACTAGGAGTAGCCACGTGACTAGGTTTCACCAATGACTAGAATCGATGTGTGTAACTTCTGCTTCCTGAGTTTCAAAATAAAATATTTTGGTCCATTCAGACCGCTATAACAAAATACTATACCATAAACTGGGTGGCTTATAAACAACAGAAATTTATTTCTCACAGTTCTAGAAGCTGGGAAGTCCAAGATCTAGGCACCAGCAGACGCTGTGTCTGGTATGTCCTCACATGGTGGAAGGGATCAGGGGTCTCTCTCCAGCCTCTTTTATAAGGACACTAATTTCATTCACGAGGCCTCCACCCCAATGACCTAATCACCTGTCAAAGGCCCCACCTCCTAATGCCATCACCTTGGGGATTAGAATTTCAACATCTGAATTTGGGGGTGGAGCACAAACATTCACGCCATCACATAAAAGTTTCCTGCCCCCCATGTTCTATTTCCCAGAGGCTGGCACTCCACTTGGGGCTGGCAGGCCAGTGTGATTGAGAGGAGGGGACGACTGGATCAACAATCTTGGACATGAAGATGTAAGCTGTATGCAGAGGGAGGAGGGGTTCCTGGGTCCCTGGAGCACCTCATGGAGCGGAGAGGGTCCTTCCTGTTTTGCAGTGTTGCATGAGAGAGGAGGGAAATTCTGTATTAGTTAAGCCATGTCATATTGTCTCTTTGTAACAGCAGCTAGGTTATACCCGAGCTAAGACATTGTGCTTCAGTCTTGTTCTGATGATCTAGATCTCTACCCACCTGTAAATCCTCCGTACAGTGCCTGGATCCTGGATCCTGCTGACCTGCAACTGTCTTCCTGGGTTTCTGAATATCACCACCTCCAGGATTACCGATTGCCACACGTTGTCTGTTGGGACACTGCCCCTGCTCTGTGTGGAGCTGCCTAATGCTGACAGCTGGCACAACCAAAGTTGATCTGTCACTGTACCCACAAGATGCCAGGCTCTACCTTCACTGCCCCTTCAGCTGGCTTCATCTCCCTAAAGCCTCCCTACTCTGGGTAGAAAATCTGCTTCGAGGTCCTGACTCCTTGTCCATCCTGTCCTGCAGCAATTAACTAGGCCCCACCTGGCTATGTCCTGAGTTATGTGGAGAAAGGATTGCCTGGCTCCCCACAGCAAACATACCACATAAGTACAAAATGCCCCCAACACCTTCGCCAGCTAACCTCGAAGCGACTAGAGTTCCTGCTTGCAGTGTCAACCCCGCCAATGACTGTGTAGGGCTTTGGGAACAGAAATATAGTTCATTGTTTGATGGCTGACACGTTTCTTTTCTTCCCACAACTTTACAGCAGACATCAGATACTGATGTTTGCCTGAGGATGTATACTCCTTCAGGAACACAAATTTCAAATTTGAAATGTGTACACGTCTAACTGTAAGTAAAGAATCACCTGGGCTCATGGTGAGAAATGCTTTTGATTAACGCTTAGGTGTGGAAGGAAACTCATCCAGTATCCTGGATTAGGCAGCTACTATTTATTTATGCAAAACAATAAGACAAAGTCATTAAAGTCCCCATTCCTGGTAATTGTCTCAGAAATTGCATTTCCTGGCCTCACAATTACTTTTATACAAAGCAATAAGAAATTTGGGTTAATAACCTTGAGTTTTTATGACTCAATCAATATTTTGGTGGCTGCAGGCTGCTTTGCTACTGTAAATTTTGAGTACAGTGCTTGTGGGGTGTATAAATATTTAGCTAGCCACTGAAGCATCAATTAATGAAATCATTTCTTCTGTTCTTTAATTTAGAAAATACCATTGGCAATGTACTGGTACGAGTGTTTATTTTAGCCGCTCTGATAAAACCAAATTGCTGTTGTGCTGCATGGTTTGTTACTTTGTCACTGTGCAGATTCATACTGCAAGTACCTCTTTTAGATTAATCTCCTTCAAACAGATCTTGAATAACCCAGTCACTTGCCTCAGATGGTTTTGTCCTGATTTTAACTTTACAACTATGCTTCTCTGTTTTAAGGTTTGCAGGTGTGTGTGTGTGTGTGTGTGTGTTTGTGTGTGTTGATTTCACAGATGTATTAGGAGTCACAACTGGGACTTCTTACAAAGCTCTTCCTTTTAGAATGCGACGACTTTGAAAAAGAAAAACCTGCATCATCAGAGTGGAAAGGTATGGCTACCAAATACCAAAATGGCCATGGAAAGTGAAGCTTTCTTTCAACCGGTTGTTTTGTCCAACTCAAGGTTTCCCAAAATGTGTTCCCCAGAATGCATATTCCTGGGATGCTAAAAAGATTCTACTTTGTTTCTGTTTGGAAATTCAAATAAAAACCAAAAAAATTGTATAATCCAGGTTTTAGTTTTATTAGTTTCTTCATTAGCCAAGAAACATATTGAAGATGAAAGACTCAGTATGTACTTGGTCCTATATTTTTCAAGCTGAATTATTAGGAGGGATTGTCTGGGTCTGTTTCGTGCTCTTGTAACAGAATACTGCAGACTGGGTAACTTATAATGAACAGAAATTCATTGGCTCATAGTTCTAGAGCCCGGGAACTCCAAGATAGACGGACCAGCATCTTGCAAGGCCCTTCTTGCTGCATCATCCCATGGTAGAAAGCTAAAGCAGGAGGGAGGTGAACTTGTCCTTTCACAAAGAACCCACTCCTGAAATAATGGCATTAATCCATCCTTGAGGGAGGCGCCCGCATGACCCAAACACCTTCCATTAGCCCCCACCTCTCAACACTGTTGCGTTGGGGATCAAGTTTCCAACACACGTGAACTTTGACATAGTCAAACCATGGCAGGGCTTTATCTCTTTAACAGTGACCTAGAAAATAACTATTAATGGTTGCAAGTTTTTCTAATACGTGATTGCTTGGTACCAGCACTTGGGGTTGTAAGATTGAATCAATAGGATAAGCAAAGAGTTCCAAAGGTTTTTACTAAAAAAAGGAGCTCTGACTTTTTTAGATAATCAGGGACTTTGAATATAAACTGGGAACTACTCACGCCTGTAATCCTAGCATTCTGGGAGGCCGAGGCAGGAAGATTGCTTGAGCTCAGGAGTTCGAGACGAGCTTGAGCAAGAGCGAGACTCTGTCTCTACTAAAAATAGAAAAAATTAACCAGTTGACTAAAAATAAAACAAAAAATTAGCCAGGCATGGTGGCTCGCACCTGTAGTCCCAGCTACTCGGGAGGCTGAGGCAGGAGGAGGGATTGAGCCCAGGAGTTTGAGGTTGCTGTGAGCTAGGCTGATGCTACTGCACTCTAGCCCAGGCAACAGAGTGAGACTCTGTCTCAATAAACAAACAAACAAACAAACTGGGAACTAAATCATATTAAGGAACTATTTAAATCTTGATAGGTATAATAATGACACTTTACGTAAGAAAATGTCCCTCATTTTTAGAGATGCATACTAAAGTACTTAAGGGTAGGATAACATGCTGTCTGAAAAATGACCACAGATTAAACAAATAGGACAGGATAGTGATGGTTGTTGAAGCTGGATAATGAGAACATAAATATTCTTATAGTCTCCAGTTTTATTTATGTTCAATTTTCATAATGCAAAGTAGAAAAAAAGATTGTTGTGGCCAAATAAGTTTGAGAAACCCTGGTTTCCATAAAATTAGGTACATTTCTTTACCATGTGCCTTCTCAGAACCTTTATTATGTTACAGTACATGTACATCTTTTAATTTTTTCTTTCACGAGCATATCAAAAGACTGATGTTCTGCCACATACGCCAGCACCCTTTAGGAATTACTGCATTCTACCTGACAACCAGTTTGGAATGAATTGTGTGCACTGACCGCTGCTAAACTGTGTGATCAAAGCAAGTAGCATGTGCTTTTCTTCCCACCTCTCTAACTACTTCAGTCACAGGCAGCAGAGCTCTTTAGATGAGCTCCAACTTCTGGGAGGTCAGCCACTTCCTAGCTCTTTAATCCAGGCAAGCCATTTAACCGCATGTCCCTCAGTCCCTTCATCTGTAAATGAGATAACAGTACCTACACACAGGATTACCATATAGAGGAAATGATTTATGTCATTCTTCATACACTTCATACATTCCTTTCATACACTGCCCAGAACATGGTAAGTTCCCAATAAATCTGAGTTATTGCTGTTATAATTGATTCTTTAAAGGTCAATTTACATAGTGTCTTCTTTGTGGAGCCTTCTGAGTTTCCTTCACTCAGAATTAATTCTCTTTTCTTCTGCATTGCGGCAGTTCTGTACCTCCAATGTGTGATTAAATATAAATGCCTCAAGGATAGGGACCGTGTCATCTCAGTATTACTCCAGTATTCTAACACAGACCATCAAACCCCAAAGGATAAAAAAGGGGATCATCCCAGCAGATTCACCTTCCTTGAATCCTTGAAAGACCCATACAGTATCAGTTACCTATCAACACTCAGCCACATGTAGCTGCAAGAGAGGCTTGGAAATGTAGTCTTTATTCCATGCCCCATACCTCTCCTTAGTTAAGGCAATGCCCGACCTACCTATCTATCTGCCTATCTGACATGAAGCCAAAGAGTCAGGACTAGTCCTGCAAAGAGCTCATTGCCCCTTCTCTGGTGAGACTCTTATTGCCTTTAATATAGTGCTTTCAGGATAAGAAAACAACAGCTTCATGATATTATAAATATCATTGTGCCTTTGTTATACTAGAAAACATTTTTTGTATTGACACACTTGAATACTATTCAGAAAAAAAAGCCTTCAAATCAAGAAAGAAATAACGTAAGTGCCTCTGTGGCAGTAACGTCCCCACTGAGGCACAGCAAGCTCACACACTGAGCATTTTGACAGGAAAACATGTAGATATTTACTTTGGCAGCAGCCAGATTTTACAGTTATTACTTCCCAGGTCTAAGCTATATAGTCATACGTCTTCCAAAAGAACAGGCAGGCAGCAAAATAAAACCCTGATTTTAATCAAATCATACCTGTTCCTTTAGCATGAGCAAAGCTCTCTGCCAATACATAAGCATCTTTTCATTTGATTTTCCTGATGTGGTATACGAGTGAGAAATCGGGTTAATCCAGTAGTGCGGAAGTAAGAATAACAGAGACATGATCTCAACAGGCCTTGGGCAGGCCAACCTTCAGAGCAGATCTTTTCTTTCCTAGTTGAGGTAGAAAGGAGTTGATACAATCAAGAGCACATAGCTCTTCAATTCCCGTGGGAACGGCTAACTGATTCACGGTGAATAACAAAAAACCTGCAGATGACCTAAAACCATCATATTGGCTGTGAGATTGCCCTTCCTTCTTTGATGGTATTTTACCCAATTGACTAACAAATATAAACAATGATTACTTGTCTATTTGTCCTTTGTCTCACTTTCCCCTATCACTTAGGACATTTCCTGTTATTGAAATTAATCAACAAATATTAATTGAAACATTTAATTAACATTAATCAAAATATTGGCTGTGCAATGTAAGAAAGACAAACTATTAATATATGAAGGCTCTGCCCTCACTGAGTTTAGTTTACAATCCAACTGGTTTTATTTATAGTCATGTTCATTTTTAGCCCAAATGATAGCATATGATATAATTACCATGCACCTTGTATTTTTGTTTTTTACTTAACAATATATCTTGGAGAGGGTTAGAATATGGAATAGAATATAGAATACATAGGAAGGAATATGGAATATTCTTATGATAGGAATATGGTATATTCTTTATATAGGAGAATGGAAAATTCCATATATAGGAATATGAAATTCAAAAAATAGAACTGCCTCAGTCTTTTTTACAACTACAAAATATTTCATTGTATGAAAATAACGGGAAAGGTGCAGTAGGGGAGGTAAACAAAAAGTAAAAACAAAATAAATAAAATTAAAAAAAAGAAAATAACATAATTTGCTTAACCAGTCCTTAAATGATGCACATTAAATCTTTTGCTATTACAAATAATGCTGCAATAAATAACTTTGTACATTCACTATCTCCCACCTGGGCAAATATATATATATACAGGATAAATAACTAAAAGTTGAACTGCTGGGTTGAATTGCAGAGAGCATGTGCTATTGTGATCGGGTACTTATTGCAATCAAATAGCTATTGCCAAACTGTCCTCCACAAAGGAAGACAATTTACACACTCTATAAACAATCACGTCTTCACTCTCATATATTTGGCACCTTACTGTTGAGCTCACTCATCAAGAGAGGCAGTTACCAAACTTTATGAGTTTTGCCAATCAGAAAGATAAAAAAGTGCAACTTCCTATTTTTAATTTGCATTTCTTTTGTTATGAATGAGGCTGAGCACTTTTCATACATTGAAGCAGCAGGTATTTAGGTCTATTTCTGGAGTCTCCATTCTGTTTCATTGATCTGTCTGTTATCTGTCTTTTTCAGAATTGAGAAGGATGATTTTTAATTTAAAAAGAAGATAGAAAGTACAACTGAGCTCAGTCCTACCACTCACTAGCGACCTATCTGATCTTCAGTGAATCTCTTAAGCTCTTTGATCTTAGCTTCTCCAACTATAAAACAATAGTCGGAGCTCCATGGGTTCATTTACTCAGATGTGTTTGCTGAGGGTTAAACTCCCTTGCTGGACGCTGGAGATGAGCAGAGAAGAGCAAAAGCAGGCACTGTCCCTGCTCTCACTGAGGAGTTTACAGTCAGCGCGGGAGGGGCCAGGTACCATTCAAATGATGATGTCCAGTACAGAGCACCTAACAAAGGTAACTTGGGAGGAGGGAGGAGGAAGGAGTAAGAGTGCTGGGAAGGTTTCCAAAGGAGATGAAGGAAGTAACACGGAGACTGAGATCTGGGAAGGAGTTAGCCAGGTGAGGGTGGAGGAGAGGAAGGGTTTTCCAGATTAACTTTCTGGCATGTGAGGACTTGGCATGAGCAAAGAACTCTCAATTTCAGTTGGGGATAGACAGGAAAGTGGTAAGTAAGAGATGAGAGAGTCTAGTGAAGTAGGCAGGAACACGTCCACGGGGAGCCTTGGGTAGATACTGTGGCCTTTATTGGAAGCACTTGTCTTGCCTGGGACCTCTAGAGAGTAAAGTGGGAGTTAAAGACCAAGTGGTGACACTTTCTTGGGAGGTGAAAGCCCAGGACAGTGAGGGTGGAGAGAAGGGAGGCGAGGCAAGGGGAGACGTGGAGCAACGCAACGCTGTGCAATGCTGTGTGTTATCACTGGTTAGCGTGTCACAGCGAGCTGCAGCCACAAGGAAACACAGCGGGGCGGTTACTACATATGTTTGTTCAGCACATGGGACTTCTATAGAAAGTTTACAAGGAAAACCTTATCTCAGAGCAATTCTTAGCAGGGAGAAAGGAAGGAGTGATTCATCCTCCTGGTATTCTCTCATCCTGCATTGCCCATTGTTCATGTTTCATTCCACAGAGGCTAACTCCCATGTGCTTCCGGGATGGTCATGCTGGGGTGTGGCATTTCATCCAAACTGGAAGTGGAAGGGCAGGTGCAATGTCAGCCAGGAGAAGAAGAAGGAAAAGGCACACAGAGTTTGTGTTCGACATGCCATTAAAGGATCCCATGCAACAGAGTGACATACGTGGCCTGGCAGCATTGTGGACGACAGCTTATAGAGGACTGAGAGCGGATGTGGGCAGACGGGTTGGGAGAGTACTGCCATGGTCCAGAAGAGAGAAGATGGTGTTCAGGTTGGGGATAGATGTGGAGATGGAGAGAGTGACTGGATATGAGAAATTTCAGGAGGTAAAATTGCCAGGGCTGAGGGGTAGGTTGGATTTGAGACACAGGGAAATGTATTAAGATGCCTGGGTTTCTGACCTGAGCAACCCAGCAGATGGTGGCATCACTTGCTGAGATAGGAATCTGATGTAAAGAACCAAGTTTGGGAGGAAAGATCCTGACTTGGGGTTTGGACTTGTGCCTATGAAAAGCCCAGCTAGCTGAGGAGGCAATTGAATATGGGAGTCTGATGGCTGGAGCTGTGGATGTGGGTGGTGGGGATTGCATGTAGAGTGAGAAAAGGAAGCTTAAGTAACGTAAACATTTAATGGCTCTGTAGAGAAAACTGGGTCTGCAAAGGAGAAAATGAAAGAGCAGGCAAAGAGGTAGGAGGAAAACGAGAAAGGCTTCAGGTCCCTGAAGCCCAGAGAGCAGGTTCTCAGCAGGGAGTGGTCCCAGAGAGGCCAGGGAAGGTTAGGATGGAGTTCTTTCTAGCAACGTGGTGGTCATTAGTTATTTTAGCCAAGGTGGTGGGGCTGAGTAGCGGGGACTGATGAAAAGGAAGAGGAGCACAGACAACCCATTTGAGAAGTTTCACTAGGAAGGGGAGAAGAAAGAATAGTAGCGGGAAGGGGTTGTAGGTTGAAAGAGGTGTTTTTGTTTTGTCTTAAGAGAGACATAAGTACGTTTGAACTAAATGGGAAGGCTTCAGGTGTTGGGAAAGTGTTGGGTATAGGGGAGAGGAGACACTTTGTAGTGTCACTTTGAGTGACTACTTTGAGTGACACTTTGCCCTCCAGAGAGGGCAGGAGGGGTTGGAATCCAGAATGAAGGTGCAGGGCCTGACCTCGGGCAGGATGGGAGGAAGGAAGTGGGGATGGTTCCAGGGAGGGTGGGGCTGCCGCAGGAAGGTAAGGGTCTGGTTCAATGGCATCCATTTTTGAAAAATAGGAGGCAGGTCATATGCAGAAATGTGAGGTGGGAGCAGGGAGGTGTTTAAGGAGAGTGGAAAGGATTTGAAGTAGAAAAAGCTCTCAACTTAGTAATTTTGAGAGAACTTCAGTCCTTGGGCAACTTAGAGGAGAGACAACTGGGGAGAGGGAAGAGGAGAAATGCTGGGGGAAGAAGCGAGGGGGTCACCCACCATCCCCCAAATCCTGTTTCCCCGGCTTCCTCTTCAGCCAACATTGGCTCTGATCTTCCAGCTCATAGACAAGAAACAAATGAGGTGGATCTGGTACAACCACCACAGCTTCCAGATAACTAAGAGGGTGTCATTTTTATGACTCACAAATATTAGCTTAACACAAGAACCAATCCGTTTTTGAAAAACCTTGTATCGTGGCATAATGGGATACTTCCCAAATGTGGATGCTGGAAAATAAAATATTGTGAGCATCCACTAAGATTTTAACACAGAAGTGTGTCAAAAGTCTTTTGTTCCTTAGGCTTTTCTTTTCAGCTAGAACAGGACCTAACTGTTTAACTTGTGGTTAAGGATTATTTGTGCGGGGCACCTCGGTAGGTGAAATGTAGTGGATTTGGCATCTTGCCCGTGGAACAGTGGGCAGGAGCTCCAGTTACAAATTGCAGCTGTATAAAATAACAGGAAATGTGGGGCTTTGAAAGATTCCACTGGAAAGATTAATTATTTGGAAAAGAGTTATGCATCAGCTTCATGTGTTTTTAGAGAAAAGGTGGCCCACGCCATTTTAAATAGTGCAAAAGAAAATTCTGCTACCAGGCTAAAGAGGGGAAGAGAGGAACTGTTGTTTAGTCTTTTTTTCTGGACGGGCTCGCATTTAGTTTTAAAACCATCTTTATTCTCTTTGTTAGAAGACAAGGGGTTAGAAATGAAAGCCAGATGGAATCCCGGAAAGATTTGAGGCTTATAAAAGAAAAGATTGGGATTTCCTAATTCTCTGAGATGACCTCCCTGGGTTTTCTTTTTCATTTCTTTTTTTTTTTTCCCC
>VBSM01002608.1:124259788-124281093 GCA_008086735.1 Cheirogaleus medius | reverse complement strand
AAAAAAAAAGAGAGAGAGAGAAAAAAAAAGAAAAAAGAGCAACTATTTGAAGACTTTATGTGCAGAAATATACTTCGTGCACTCTTTTGACTGCTGTGTCCCTCAGACTTTCTGAGACGACCAGGACTTTAGGACTTCAGAATCTTTCAGTGCCTCGCATCTCAGGCCATCACTGGGAACGACAGACATCTTCATGCAAAGTAGATGTGTAGTAAACCATAGAGTTCCCATTAATAGAAGGCCAGGAAAACTCAGCTTTTATTGTAGTTCTTTTAAGTTTCCAATTGAATTCTTAAAGGTCAGAGAAGTGTGGTTTTGGAGAAATAATGACAAAAGTGCATGGTTTTTTTTATTCCTGAGGTCTAACAACAGAGTCCGTGCCATCCTGGATACAAAGGGCGCGGACGAGCATGAACCTTGCCTAATGTATCCATCGCCTCCATTGTTTGCATCCCCCATCTTCTGCACAACTTGATGCTGATGCCTAAGGCCTATCCTCCTTTTCAGCAGTAAACCTTTAATAGCCTTCGTGCTGAGGGCTAAAGTTGAGAAGAAATAGCCCCTGGCTTCCAGGGACATTCCTTTTAGCTGGAGAGACATGAAGCATACGCCAACCTAGGAGGCAGGTGCTTAGAGCAGAACGTGCAGCCGTGGGCTGAAATCTGGAAATGGTTTTCTCACACCTGCTATGTTGGGTCCCCACCACTGGGTGATATCAAAAGGACCAGTCCGACAGCTTTTCCAGCTCACTCAGAAACTAATCAAGAGTCGCTTACCGGCCCAAACACCACCAAACTCTCACTCTCTTGTTCAGTTTATAGCTTATTCTCCCTCCCAGGCTTGGAAATCCTGTATTTTCACCTTTTTTTCTATCTTTTTTTCTAATCTTCTGTCCTTCCTCCAGCCTCTGACGCCTCCAGGATGGGATGTGGAGAGCAAAGATGGGTAAAGGCAGAAACTGCCTACCTGACAGGGGCCACTGTAAAGAGTCACTGTGAAGTGGCCCAGGTGACCTCTCTTGCTTTGTTTGCTTTTTAGAAACCCAGGAAGGAGGCACAGGGCAGGCACTAATTGCTCGCTAGCAAGGGCTGTACCCCTGTGGCCCGCCACTTGGCTACTGCTTTTGTTGATAGGGTGATATGCCACCCGATGCCCTACCCCTGGGCTCATCTCCCTGGCAGGCAGATCTCCTGCCCTTAAAAGAAATTTGAAAACAACTCGAACTGACTCTTTTTCCACATGTCTGTTCTGGCTGCATTCTGCTGAGAGACCCTCCAAGGCCCTCGGTGAGTCACAGGCCCTTCCTCCATGGCACCCCCTCTCACGGCCATCAAGAGCGGGGACAGCTGGCACCTGCAGGAACCCCATGGCAGCCACTCTGGGTCTACCTCACGAGCCACAAGGCTTGAAGGGAAGAGAACTACCCAGGACTCCAGGACAGCTCTCTGCCTCGTATTTTCACTGCTAATGTGTAAAATGAATTGCTTGAAGGTGAGTGAGCGTTGGCCTCAGAAAGGCAGAACTCTGATTTTGTTTTGTTTTGGTTTTTGTTTTTGATTTTTATTTGACAAGTCCTTCCCAGAAGGTCCTGCACCTTTCTGTAAAAAGGAGGTGTTCCTGTCACCTATTTTATCCGTTTAGAAGTCTCAGCTGTGCCTAACACAACAAGAAAAGTCCTATATTACCTCTCTATTATTCTTAATAAAAGCAATATCTAAGAGTTTTATAGAGCTTTTCCAGGGCACCACTAGACACTGTGACCCACGTGGAGGGCGCCCTCTGGAGTTGTGCAGTGCCGGCCGCAGGGCCCAGCTGGCAGCCTTGTGCCTTGTGGTTTTGGTTTAAGAAAAACAGGCCCTTTCACATATGTAGCAGTAATTATCATAACAACCATTTGTTTAGCACATAAGATGGACCAGTATATATTACACAGTATAGAGTATGCATTATATTTAATCTTCACAAGATTATAGCCACTGCAAGACGGGGCTATTATCTCCGGCTTGCAAATGAAGAAACTAAGCCCCAACTTCTTGCCCAGTGATAGGCAGCTGGGATTTGAATCCAGTCCTGTCTGTCTCCCCAGGCCTTGCTCCTTTCCCTTTTACCTTTGGATCCAACCACTCATTTTCAGATGAGCAAACTCCAGCTCAGAGAGGTCCCGTGGCAGGCTCTGAGCCATGCGGCATCTCCCACTGTATATCACAGAACTTTTAGGGATTTGATGTATCTGCAAGAACCTGTTTTTAAAGGGGGAATCTCAGGGAGAGACATAATAATATTGAATATATACACCAGAAAGAGTTCAAGTTCTTTTTGACATCTGTACTAGTCAGGGTTCACCAAAGAAACAGAATCAATAGGATTATATATATATATATTAATAAAATATATATACATACATTATATACATATTATATAAAGTGCACTGCACAGCTCCAGGGCTGCCATCTATATGGATCACAATGTCTAGTGGTGACCTGGAAAAGCTTTATAAAACTTTTAGTTATTACTTTTATTAAGAATAATCCTAGCACTCTAGGACACTGAAGCAGGAGGATCACTTGAGGTCAGTAGTTCAAGAGCAGCCTGAGCAAGAGAAAGACCCCATCTCCACAAAAAAATGGAAAAATTAGCCGGGCATTGTAGCATGTGCCCTGTAGTCCCGGCTACTTGGGAGGCTGAGGCAGGAGGATCGCTTGAGCCCAGGACTTTGAGGTTGCTGTGAGCTAGGATCACATCACTGCACTCCAGCCAGGGTGACAGAGCAAGACTCTGTCTCAAAAAAAAAAAAAAAGAATAATAAAGAGGTAATATAGGACTTTTCTTGTTGTGTTAGGCACAGCTGAGACTTCTAAATGGATAAATGAGTGACAAGAACACCTCCTTTTTACAAAAAGATGCTGGACCTTCTGGGAAGGACTTGTTAAATAAAAAACAAAAACAAAACAAAAACAGAGTTCTGCCTTTCTAATATATATATATCATATTTGTTTATATCATATATAAAGATTAATATGTGTGTGTGTGTGTGTGTGTGTGTGTGTATAAAGAGATTTATTGTGAGAAATGACTCCTGTGCTTGTGGAGGCTGGGGCGTCCCATGACCTGCCATCTGCCAGCTGGAGACCCGGGAAAGCAGGTAGTGTAATTCAATCCGAGTTAGAAGGCCTGAGAACCAGGAGAGCTGATGGCGTGAGTCTCAGTCTGAGGACAGGAGATTTATGTCCCAGCTCAAGCAGGAAAAAAGAGGAGGAGGTAGATTCTCTTTTCCTCCACCTTTTGTTCTCTTTAGTTCCTCCACAGATTGGGTTGTGCCAGCCACACCGGGGAGGGCATCTGCCTTACTGAGTCCACAGGTTCAAATGCTGATCTCATCTGGAAACACCCTCGCAGACACACCCAGAAATAATGTTTAGCCAGATATCTGGGCACTCCTGATCCAGTCAAGTTGACACATAAAATTAAACGTCACGGCATTTTGCTTTTCTTTCTCCTCCACGTGCTGCTCTCTGCGCGTCCTGGGGGAAGGTGGTGTGGGTGACAGGCAGACCCCGGATGGGAAGCCCTGTACGTACGCCCAGGGCAGATGCTTTGGCTTTCTTGCCTGGATTGAGATAAGGAAAGAGGTTAAATGTGAGGTGAGATCAATGCAAATCTGGCAAGCGAAATTCTGTAGCCTGATAGTTATGTGTTTTCAAAAATGAATGTTTACTGATTTTTTTTCTGATTGAAGATAACGCATGTGTGTGTAGAAAATTCACACGATACTGCAAAGCATAAAGAAAAAAGCGAAATCCTGTTACCCAAAGAGACTAAGGAGGTTTGTTTGTTTATTATTTGAAAGCTGACAAAGGGAAACTGCACGTTTATTTGCTCCCTCTGACCATTCTACCGGGGCTGAGGTTTCAGGCAATTTAAATCCTTCTCAGGAAGTAGCAAGAGGACATGGAGGACGCATTGCCTGACAGGAAGAATGTCCTGCAAGACCCAAATCCAGTGCTGTTCTTAGTCAAAACCACTCTTTTCCTTTAGTCATCAGTTAAAAGTCAGTCTCTTCTTTCTTAGTTCAGTACTAAAAATGATTTACAGACTTGAAAAACAATTCCTCCCTTTTATTGGTGGCTCAGTAAATGCTCTGAATTGAAATGGAATGAAATCAACAATGGGGTTTGAATCCATTGTGTTAGATTTTATGAAATCTGGTCTAAATGAGGAATTAAGGCAAATGCGTGGGTGGGTCAGACAAACCGACTCTCCCCCTCCCACGTGTTTGACTTTGGGCAAAGGCCCCACATGTGCCCAAATAGCAGTTGGCACCAAATATGAGGCAGCCCTGAATTTTCCAATGGGTAAATCCTCCCATAATATTTTGGTCAACTTGAACATATAAAACTTTTGGTGACATGGATGAAATTATGATCTGCTTATTGCATGTATAAACTTAGTTATGCATGCATGTTTAATATAATTTATATAATAGACTCAATTAATTTATAACTACTGCTTTTTTCCACTCTCCGGTTTCATACAACAAATCTATTCAAATTCTTCGTGTGCCTCTTGGTCATCGGTGTCCTCATTATCATTCAAGCCAGTTTGAAGGCGTCCTCACTTCCATGTGGATGGCTGGAGAGCCTCTTGGACTCAGTGTAGGTTGCTGCCACTGGAAATTTTAGCCCAAACCACAAAGTGCCCATTCGCATAGCATTAGTCAGTTCGTGTTTTCACTGGTCTCTCCTCCATAACCATGGGCTGTACTGCTTTTTAAGGTAATCATAAAAGGCTTGTTTACAGCAACTCCCAGCATTGCAAATGTGAAGTCGCACCCCCAAGAATAAGGAACAAATCCGCGTTAGATCTCACCTCCTTTTGTACTGAGTCAACGATCTCCCTAAGCATCCAAAACTAACATTAATCGAGGTGATTTTAGGCTAATGTCTTCCGCAAACTGTAGCATGGTTGTTAAATATAAAGTAATTTAGAAAGCATTGGTGTAATATGAGAGACATTGCAATGATTCAAAGACAAAGTACCTCCTTCTTTTCTAAGCAATATTTTTTGGGGAAAAAAAGCCTTACTTACTGGCAGACATAGTGGTTAACATCCTTAGACTTTACATGCCCAGGTATGAAATGTGAATAATGACTATTAAAACTAACTGGGGGCTTCTTGAGGGCAGGGCCTAGCTAATTATTCATCTTTGTCCTCTGTGCCCAGCACAATGACTGGCTCAGAACAAGTGTTCGATATATATTTGTTGGATGGGTGAATGCATCCAAAAGCATTACTCTGTCTGCAAGGGACGTGTCTGCTTCTGTCGGCAAGACCACCCTGACCCCAGGCTCTTCCCACAGGGTCTGGCACAGGAAGTGCAGATCTCAGCCCAAACCAAGAGGTACTTCTTTAGGCTGCATCAGCCCATGACCGTCCTCCAGTGTTTAGCCTAATGCTCCATAAACAGTTATTAAACAGACGGGCAGAGGAACTGCTTAGACCTGTTTAAGTTCAAAATCCACCTACATGCGAATGTATTCTGACAAGATGCTGATCTTGGACGCCGCCTCCTCCGTTTCCTCTGGGCACAGCTCCTGTCACTTCTCGGTGCTGCGGGGAGGCCCAGCCGAGGCAGAACCCACAGCCTCTTGTTGCGTGATTATGGTGGATATGAAATGTAAAGGGCAGGTGCCACTGGAAGAAGGAAATGGGCACTGACTTGCATTCACACTAAGTCCAGACGATTCTGAGACTGAGTTCAGAGAGGGAGAGGCTAGAGACCAGGGCTGGAGTTGGAGATGAGGGCTGAGAAGAACCCATGGAAGGAGGAAAAGGCAGGCACAAAGGGAGGGTTTCATCAAAATGGGGAATAGTTCCTCCAACTAGTCCTGCCAGGAAGAGCTCTTGGGGTCCATCTTCTGAAATGTCCAGCTTTGAGCAGGACAATGCCGAATAAGCAACTGGCTGAGGGAAGCGGGTGGGTGAAAGTAGTTGGATTCATTTACCGGACACCGATTTGCCAGAAAAGGAAGTGGGGGTGTCAGGGACATTATTTCCACTTCCTGGTTACATATTCAAACATGGAACAACTGAGTCCTAACAGGATGAGAGAATAAAATAAGCGACCACCCCAGGTGGCACCACACCCTTCACATTTCAGAGCGGAGTAAGAATTAGTAGTGTTTTTAAGGGCCTCCAGAGAGCAATGCCTAGTTGCCACCTTAAATAAAGGACAACAAAATTACCTCAAGAATATATATAATTTTTAAAAGCCAGCTCCAAAAAAATTGGACACAACCTCTTTGCTTTTGAATAAAATGATTAATAAATAAATTGTGGTTCATTCAGACAACAGAATACTATGTAACACTAAAGAAACTTGTCTGCTTTCTACCTATTGGTATGGAAAGATCATCAAGATAAATGTGAAAAAAGCAAAGAGGCACAACAGTCTGGGTAATGTGCTATATGATGTTTAAAATGCATTTTACTACATTTGTATAAAATCACAGCATATGCCTATTCCTGTATGTGCATACAATGTCTGTAGATGAACACACATGAATGTGTGTGAACTGTTAAAAATAACAACTGGGTTATAAGTCAGGATAGTGATTCTCCTTGGAGTAAGGGGGAATGCAAGGGGGTCGCGGGATGTAGCCAAATTCTGTTTCTTGACCTGGGTGCTGATTTCATAATGTGCTCAGTTTGTGAAGGCTTATACATCTGTATTTATGATTTGTGTACTTTTCTATGTTATACTCCTATAAAACTTTCCAAAAAAACCAATAATTTTGAATTACAAAAAAATGTAACTCCAGTATCAGGCAATCCAAGAGGTTCTCCGTCCCTTTCTCATCAGGATTAGTCCTGACAATTACTCACACGCCCAATTCAGGATGAAAGAGGCTTAAGTTTCCACATCCCCAATCTGGCCTCATTTACTTTTCCTTCACACTGACCTCAGCCTCTTGTTTATCAATTGCTTCAGGACCTTTTTTTTCCCCCCCTAAACAGATTAAGCCACAGTTGTTCATCTGTTCAATAAAGTCTGCCCGTTGTGCAATCTGCAGCTCCCCGGGACTGGGGTGTTGAGGGGAGCCTGCCGGCTGTGAAACAGAAGGGAAGTTGTTTCATTTCATGCCGGCACTGTTCAGTGTGAGCAAGCATATTTCTTGTTTAAAAAAAAAAAGGAAGTGAAGACTTACTTCTTTCACTTTTGTAACTGAGGAGAAAGAAAAAAAAAATACAATTTGCCTGATACAAGGTATGATATGTTTCCTAAGGGGATAACAGATTGCCCCAGAAAGAAAAATCAAACACTCTCCAACCCCATTTTCAAATTGATCATAGGCATTCCCTTTGAGGAAGCTGGGTGTCTGCCCAGGAAGTTCAGGGCAGCAGCCAAGAGCCACTCACACCTGGGACATAGACCTTCCCAGAGAAGGAGCAGGAAGGAGCCTGGCGCATACTGAAGGCCTGCTGTACACCAGGCACTATACTAGGCACTTCCATCATTATTAATTCATATCACAGTAACTCTAGGAAGCACATACCATCATTTTGCCCATTCTACAGAAGAAAACTAAGCCTCAGAGTGGCTAAGTATCTCACCTGAGATCACACACTATACATTGCCCAGTGCACAGTGGCTTCAATCAACACGTCACCATTATCACTTATGCTCCTGTGGGTGATGGAGCTCAGTTGGGTGCTTCTCACTTGGGTTCTCTTGTGCAGTTGATGTCGGCTCTGGCTGTGGTCCTCTGAAGGCTCCACTGAGCTAGATGTCCCAGCACGACTTGGTTGAGCAAATGCTGCCTGGGGCTGTCACCTAGAGTGTCTACATGTAGCTCCCCCAACCCCATGACAATTGTGCTCCAAGAGGGAGTGTCCTGAAGCATTCTGAGAGAGCCAGGCAGAAGCTGCAAATCTTCTTTTGTCCCACCACAAAAAAAGAAGCACCACTTTTTTTTTTTTTTTGAGACAGAGTCTCACTCTGTTGCCCTGGTAAGAGTGCCGTGGCGTCTGCCTAATTCACAGCAACCTCAAACTCCTGAGCTCAGGCGATCCTCCTGCCTCAGCCTCCCGAGCAGCTGGGACTACAGGCATGCGCCACCATGCCTGGCTAAGTTTTTCTATATATTTTAGTTGGCCAATTAATTTCTTTGTATTTTTAGTAGAGACGGGGTCTCGCTCTTGCTCAGGCTGGTTTCGAACTCCTGACCTTGAGTGATCCTCCCCCCACTCGGCCTCCCAGAGTGCTAGGATTACAGGCGTGAGCCACCGAGCCCGGTCCCAGCACCACTTCTGTTGCATCCTGTTGGTCAAAGTGAACCACAGGCCTAGCCCAGATTAAAGGGGAGGGGAACAGACTCCATCTCTCAATGGGAGAGGCACAGGAAAGAGTTCACAGCCAAATATAGTTTTAGAGAGAATGAACAATATTCGATAGCACAACAAAGTGACTATAGTCAACAATAAGTATACTTTACATAACTAAAAGAATGGAATTGGAATATCCCTAGTACAAAGAAATGGTAAATGCTTGAGGTGATGGATACCCCAATTACCCGGATTTGATTAATACACATTTTATGTCTGTATCGAAACATCACATGTACCCTGTAGATATATACAAGTATTATGTACCCATAATAATTAAAAGAAAAAATTTGTAAGAAAAGAGTTTGCAGCCATCTTTAATCCACTATACCTAGGAAGTTCTGAAGCCAGGATTTGAATCCAGGTTGGCCTGACTCCTTCCTTTACAGTCACCTCCAGGCTTAATTATGAACCTGCTCAACCGCTGGAAAGTGGCCATTATTGATTCTGATGTTTGAAAAGGAAGTTAAGTGGCAATATCAACACCACACAGATACCTCTTGATAAGGAGGCCAATGCATGCTGTACCAAGCTCCACCAAGAAGGGGCTAGTCTTCTCATTACCCACTGGAAGCTGTTGTCTTTTTCAACAAAAGGTGAGTATCCCACGATCCCGACCATTGAGCCCAATGCCCACAAGACTTCCAAGGTGCCAGGCACCTTTTCTGAGGTAGCTGATTCTTCCACCATAAGACCATGGGCCCTAGTTAAACCTATCACCTGCATACCTAGGTTAGGCGTTCTCTGGAGGCTCTCTGATATGTGCTATTTGGAATCCTGAGCAAAGGTCTAGGAGCTTCAAAAATAACTTTTTAACCATGGTTTCTTTTAGAAATGAGAGCTCCAGCCATATTCCCCTGCCACCCATCCTTGGTTACTGCCCCTACACTAGGGGGCTACCCTCTCTCTCCAGGGACTTATCCACATGCTTGTGTTTGATGCATCTGTGACGCTGTGTCCTCAACTGCTCCAAATCTTTCTGCTGTGCTGTCTGGTGATATGAGGCCAAGGTAAGAGTGGGCATCGCTGGACATAAGAAAAGCTTTGTCATCCTGGGGCAGTGAGGTTCAATCAAGGCAGGTCGGTGAAGGGGCATTCTATGGAAAGTTGAGTTATCTTCCCAAGAGAGACTGGCAAAGGTGCTTTCTTCCTTTAGCACCCGTTGCAACTGAAGGGGACCAAAGTATACTGCCCCCATGTATGTCCCTTTGGCATATGGATTATTTTGAGCTGAACACCATTGAGAATCAACAGATGTACAAAGAAGACTCCTTCTGGCTTCCTTTATCTGACCAAGAGCAGAAGTTTCTGAGAAGTGAGGACTTACATAAATTCCCTCTCCCAAGAGAGTTTTGTGGCCATAAAGAAGTTGGAAAGTCAGCACTGAGATGGGCCTGCACAAATACACTGGACTAAGTAACCCTCACCCATTAGTTTCCCATCTGTTTACCTTCCCAAAATGCACCACCCCTAGAAGCTCAAAGCCCTTTTCCTTTGTCTTGTTACTTCTTGACAAATATATCACCCTTTGTTAGAATGGTATAGGAGTCTTCTGGTCTGACTGCCTTTCTGGAGTTTTCACTTCATTTCTGTGTGGCCCCCTGTATGCATATCAAATAATCATTTTTTCTTGTGTTAATCTGTCAGTTTATTTGCAGGCCCTCAGTCATGAACATAAAAGCGTAGAGGATAAAGGTTTTTTCCTTCCCCAACACAGCATTCATTCATGCCTGAGACATTTTATTGGTACCTGCTCTGGACTAGGTGCTGCCTTAACCTTCTTTTGATTCTGAGCATCTCTTTCCTGGCCTCACCTCTCACCTACCTTCTTTCCTTTAAGTGACTCCCAGGCCCACCTCCACTGTATAACCTCCTGCTTCCTCAGAGCCCACACAGTGCACTGCACCCAGTTAGTGCCCAACTAACTTTATTTGTTGAATAAAGATTTTTTTTTTTTTTTGAGACAGAGTCTCACTCTGTTGCCCAGGCTAGAGAGCAGTGGCATCATCGTAGCTCACTGCAGCCTCAAACTCCTGGGCTCAAGTGATCCTCCTCCATCAGCCTCCTGAGTAGGTGGGACTACAGGCACATGCCACGATGGTTGGCTAATTTTTCTATTTTTAGTAGAGATGGGGGTCTCACTCTTGCTCAAGCTGGTCTCAAACTCCTGAGCTCAAGCAATTTTCCTGCCTTGGCCTCCCAAAGTGCTAGAATTCCAG
This sequence comes from Cheirogaleus medius, assembly GCA_008086735.1. Taxonomy (NCBI): domain Eukaryota; kingdom Metazoa; phylum Chordata; class Mammalia; order Primates; family Cheirogaleidae; genus Cheirogaleus; species Cheirogaleus medius. Next base: position 124,270,492 of record VBSM01002608.1, on the reverse strand, counting down.
CCATGAGCCACTGTACCCAGCCTGAATAAAAATATTTTACTTTTGAAATTTAGCAAAAGATTTTAAAGTTGAGGGGAGGAAACAACTTAAAGAATCTGAATGCTGCAAATTAGAGTGTTAAAAACTAAATACTCTTTGGACAAGAACCTCAAAATGGTCTCAATCAATATTATTGAATGTTTAAGCAAACTTTACATTTACACTGCTGGTCAACAAAAGGATTTTTCTAATAACCTAATAATTAGAAGAGATTGCAAGAGGGAGTTTAACTTAATTAAGAGGATTGTTCTCAAACCTTTTTGTTTTATCCATTTCCAAATAACAGGCTTACTTACAAATTTCAAGTGTGCCTTAGGTATTTGTTAAAGAAAGTCTAAGACTTGTCTCCATTAGACAAGATTTCTATCGGTGCATTTGTGTTGGCCCTTAAAAGAAATAACTGTGAGTGCCTTTTAAGTAGCCCTGATCCTAACTTTTTGCCAATTGAAAATGATCTTTGTTCCTTCCACCCACAATAAGTGGGAAAGTGTTCTGGCAAAGTAGCTTAAGAATGTAGCTTAGTGTCCTCATCTGACAAATAGAGATAGCAATGTACCCATATCACAGGGTGGACACTGAGAATTAAACAAGATTGTGATGGGAAGATATTATTTTTACCTTTGATCCCAGGAAAAAACACTGAAGAAAGTCTTTCTACTCTTTAAGAAGGTTCTATTACCTTCTTTTAGAGAACCAAGGAAGGAAAGGAGGGGCAGTCATTTTATTCCTGGCAAGGGACACTCAGGTTATTACTATGAACAGTCGTGATGGGAAAATGGGTCCTCAACAAGTCCGAGAGTTCACTGTGGAGAGTCCATGACTGCTGGGGTAAGTTCCTTCTTCTCTGAGATTGACTCCACTATTGAGGGGCTTTAATACAGACTTCTATATGTCCAGCAAAGTCAGTTTTCCTTGGACACGAAGTGAGACTATATGTCCCAGTTTCTCCTTCAAAGTCAGGTGGGATGGGACCATGTGACCAATCCTGGCCAGGGAACGGGAGAGAAGTAAAGGATGCCCCCTTCCTGCACCCTGGAACTTCTCTCCAACCAGCATTAAAGTACTCCGAGGACCTGGGAGACAAGCAGAATCACGAGACAGAAGGAGCCTGGATTCCTGAAAAGCCCCTTGGAGGGCAGTCATAGGACCAGGACACTCGGGTTGGACTGTTCCTAAGTGAGAAGCTTTTCTTGGGTTAAGCCATTGAAATTTTGGGGCTGTATGACATAGTAGTCTATCCTGATAGGTGCTGTGTAAATAGTAGAGTAAGTGTGGTGAGTTCCTTGCAAACAGGGTTGTGGCTCCCCTACCCCCATGTCTCCTCTCCCATCCCAGTCACCACACAACCCCCTTTTTAGCCTCCCCAGAAGTCAGCAAGTGACTGGATGCAATTGCACCCTATTTGCCTTGTAACTGCTCTTTTGGATTTAGGCATTAAAAAGGGCTTGCATAAGATAATTTCATTTTAGCAACGTGACAATCCTAGATTTGAGAGAATCTTTAGAAATGGAAAGCACATTTGTAGGCATTTGGTCCAGCTATTAACACAAGTGAGGAGGAAACCAAAGCCTTGAGAAGCAAAGTACTGGTTTGAGGCCACAGAGCTGGGTAGTACTAGCACCAAAATCAGGAGCCACTTCTTCAGAGCTTCCTTTCACATGCCTGCGGGTACATTTGGACGCCCAGCATAACATCACATTAACAACCAAACTCAGGGTGGGACCAGACTGGCTTAAAATTCCGGCTCCCTCTTGGCATTTTTTGTTTTTTGTTTTGAGACAGAGTCTCACTCTGTTGCCGCAGGTGGAGTGCAGTGGTGTCATCATAGCTCACTGCAACCTCCAACTCCTGGGCTCAAGCAATCCTCCTGCCTCAGCCTCCCAAGTAGCTGGGACTATAAGCGCACACCAAGACACCCAGCTAAGTTTTCTATTTTTAATAGAGATGGGGTCTCACTCTTGCTCAGGCTTGTGTTGAACTCCTGAGCTCAAATGATCCTCCTGCCTCAGCCTCCCAGAGTGCTAGGATTACAGGTGTGAGCCTCTGCGCCTGGCCTAGGAATAGCATTTAACTTCTCTGAGGATCAGTTTCCTCATCTGTAAAAAGGAGATAATAGTAATAGTATTTTCCTCTTAGTATTGTCATAGCAACTAAACAGATCAATGCATTCAAAGTGTTTAGCACAAATCTGACTCTAATAAACTTAGTTTCTGCTATTACTTAAAATAATATCAAAGTTGTATAAAAATAATAAGGCAACCTTAACAGAACTGCACTGCACACAGCTTGAGGATTACTTCTGTGAACAGAACTTTGCATTCTCTGCTCATATTCTATTTGGGGCACTGATTCCTTATCCTACACGCATGACTCTCTCCCCTACCAGCTGCAAACTTCTTGTGGCCTTATCACTTTCTGTACCCCTCAGGGCATAGGACAGTGATTTGCACAGAAGCTTGTTGGGAAGCAGAGCCTGGCATGGGGAAGATGACAGTCAGCAGGTTTGGGAGTCTCAGACACCCCATTCTAGGCCAGGTTGTCCAGGCCCCATTCCTACCTCCCTCTGCAGAGCCAGCTCCTGCTCTGAGGAAGAGGAGGCAGCCACTCCTGGCTGTCTGGCTGAATAGCCATGACTAAATGTGTTGGGGCTCCGAAAGTGATACCCCAAAGTATAATGCTTTGACATGCGGGGCTGAGAAGACATTCAAGGTCTCTCTGACCTCCCCTGTGCCCATCCCTGTCTCTCAAGCCTCTGTCTGTCCTAAAGCAAAGGGTGAAGTTGTTCTCTAGAGTTCCCTTCTCTGCCTAAAGTCTGGACTCACCAAAAAAGAAAACAATTACCTCCCGTCCCTTCCCTGAGTTCTCATTGGCTGAACTCATATTGCAGGTAGAAAGACTGAAGTCTGTCGACACACGTGGACAGGATTTTGCCACAAATCATTGTCTGCTCTGCGAGCCCAACAGGCTTTGTCCCAGGCCATTGTATGTTCTCCAGGTCCGTTCATTTTCTCCTAAAACTCAGTTATTCCTCCAAATTGCCACATTTCTCCATCGCCCCTCCCCTGTGATGGGGTATATAAGCATCTGTACCCCGTTGGGTTACTGGGTAATCATTCTGCTGCGATTCCCCCACGCTATGCACCTTAAAGTAAAAATGTTGTATGCTTTTTCTCCTATTAATTTCCTTTTTGTCAGCTGACTTTCAGCAAACGTTTAGAAGGCCAAGGGGAAGTTTTCCCTGTGCTCCTGCATTAGAGAAGACCTTGACCTTGACGAGGTCTAGAGAAGGCAGTGGCCCCAGAAATATCTGAGCAGTCCTGGCCACTAACGGGCAGACCTAATTTGCTGGGCTCTTGCTGTCTATCAGCTTAGTCCTCAGGACAAGAACTGCTTTATGAAAACCAGGAGGCTGGAAAGTCATGTTCATAATTCTAGCTCCTTGTCCTAGGGCTTACCAGTCGTCCGGGTACACCCCGCCTCCAGAGGCTGGGCTTGCTTTCAGGATCCTGAGCACTGTGTTCCACATCAGCACTCCCAGCGGAGTGTCAAACTTAAACTGAACTGGCTGTAGCTCTGCAAAATGGACAGATTTGAAACTACTCTTAAGAATCAGTCTCGTTATTTGTTGATTGGCATCAGAGAATTAGAATTTTCCAAGGCCTCTTCTGCCCAGAGGCCCTAATAGAACACCATTAACAATAAAAACTCCAATTTCCTTGGCCTAGGCTCCCCCTTGCACAACCCAGAACCTTGGCCTCCCACCCTGATTTTAGGAGGCCCCAGTGGTGTACGCAGATGCCTTGGCCCTTAGAGCCAAGTAAGCACGGGCACTGCCGCTTCTGCCAAGTCCGTGACGAAGCTGAGTTCCCGGCCAGGGATATCAATCCTGGGATCGTGGGCTGCCAGCCTTGGACACGCCACGCCAGCTGTGCAGCCTTCACCCCCACGGGCCTCACTACCCAGTGAGCCATGCTGCATACCCCTTAGGGTGGGGTGAAATGGACCTGTCCCCAGCCCACATGGTGCAGTGGCCCTTGGGCACCCAGGCAGTCTCTGCCAATGTCACTCTATGCATGGTTCAGGTTCAGACACTAGGCCAGAGCCTCTATAAGCCTGCATAATCAAAACTGATATTTTTTTAGGTATGGAAGCAGTAATTTAAGGGCTGTCAGCGGCTTTCAGGGCTTGGTTGAGGCAGAAAGTTATGTTGGAACAGTTTTGTTGTTGTTGTTCTTTCTGTTGTTTTAGAGATGAGGTCTTGCTCTATTGCCCAGCCTGGGCTCAATGCATCCTCTCACCTCAGCCTGGCAAGTAGCTGGGCCTATAGGCATGTCCTACGTGGCCTGCCAACATTTTCTTTGTTCTGTAACAATACCTGGAGTGGCCCCTCTTGGTCATGTAAATGTAAAGGCTAACAGGTTGCTCCCTGCCCTGGGGGAAAGGGCAAAGCAAGATCTTTGGTAGCAGTTTGTCTGCCATCTTTGATATGCACAGTTGGTCTCAAGGAAGAGAGGGGGCAAATTTGCAAAGAGGCCCAGGAACTTCCTGGAGCTCAAGGTTGCAGAGGTGGCTGATTAGAAGGATGGCAAGGACACCAACAGGGCCTACCTCCAGGGAGGCAGCACTAGGCAGTGGCCTGGGATCAATCAGGAACCCTAATGGCACTTTGAGGCTTCCCCAGCTGCCCTGCAAGGAAGCCTGGCTTTAAGAACCGGGACATGGCACGAACCTCCAGAATAGGGTGTCTCAACCCTGCTGCATGTTAAAATCAGCAGGGGAGCATCTGAAAAATCCAGATGCTGCAGCACTTACAGCTATTTGTGCATCAATCTTTTTAACAGTATTATTCACAATAGCCAAAAGGTGGAAATAGCCTAAATGTCCATCAGCAGATGAATGGATAAAAAAAAATGTGATATATCTACACAATGGAACATTATTCATCCTTAAAAAGGAAGGAAATTCTGACACATGCTACGACCTGGATGAACCTTGAAGACATTATGCAAAGTGAAATAAGCCAGACATAAAAGGACAAATATTGTTATGATTTCACTTATTTGATGTACTTAGAATAGTCAAATTCTTAGAGACTCAAGTAGAATGTTTGCTGCCAGGGGCTGGGGAAAAGGGGAAAAGGAAAGTTATTGTTTCATGGGTACATAGTTTCAGTTTAGGATGATAAAAACATTCTGTGGATGGATGGTGAGGATGGTTGCCCAACAATGTGAATATACTTAATGCCACCGAATCATACACTTAAAAATGGTTAAAATGATAAATTTTGTGTTACATGTATTTTAACCACACACACACACAGAATATCAAGGAGGTAATATAGAACTTTTCTTTTGGGTTAGGACCCTAAATTATAAAGGAGGTGACAAGAACATCTTCTTTTAAAAGAAAAGTACTGGACCTTCTGGGTAAGACTTGTTAAGTTTAAAATTTAAAAAGAAAAAAAAAGAGTTCTTCCTTTCTGAACCCATCACTCACTCATCTTCAAGCTATTTATTCTAAATGTTAGTAGTGAAGATAATAGAGGAGAATCATCCTGGAGTCATGGGCATTTTCCTGACATTAGAATTGGACCCAGGGTGCTTGACATGAGTTTCCTGGAATTAAGAAAACTGGAAAAGTTCAAAGAAGAGGTGCTGGCTTCCCCTGCTCTTGATCTGACAGGTCCCGACAGCAGCACTGGAGATGAGAGCATGCCACCCCAAAAACATGCCACTTTGGCAAAACGATTATTCTGAAGCTGAAGGCAATTGAAAAGACACAGATACAAGAAAAGCTCTCTGCCCTCCCCCATTTGCCTAAAATAGGACATAAGTTTGCAGAGGTGTTCCCCCTCCCTTACTACCAGGAAAGACAGAACTTAGTCACGGGAGGCAAATCTGGAGGAGGAATATGCCCTTATCTTCCATTACTTCCCCATATATTTGCCTTCCCACAATTTTCTGTCCTAAAAATTCAAAGTTCTTTCCCTTTGTCTTGTCACTTCTCTAATAATTTATTGTTCTTTTGCTAAGATGCTATATAAACCCAGGTTCTAACCACACCTCTGAGTTGTTACTCATCCCTGAGTGCTCCATTGTGTAAGCAGGATGCACATGTTAATAAACTTGTTTGTTTTTCTCTATTTAATCTGTCTTTTGTTGGTCTCATTCACAGGATCTCAGAGAAGCTGAGTGGAAAAAGATTTTTTTCCTCCCCTACACCACCAATAAATAAATAAGTACACGCACGCTTACACGCACACACGAATATATTAATATACATGTTAAATGAAGTTTAGTCTAAAGCTGTCTTCTCACATGTTTCATGTTCAGCCTAAAGGCTCCTCCGTCCATAGTGAACTGTAACTGAACTGGATGTATACAGACTGTTACCTACTCTTGCACCAACCTCCAAGTTTCAGCCAATCAAGGGCAGCTAACTTGGTTCAAACCGTGTTCAAATAAAGCGAACACCAAGCTGTAACCAAGCCAGCTGTTTCTGTACCTCACTTCTGTTTTCTGTACCTCACTTCTGTTTTCTGTACGTCACTTTCCTTTTTCTGTCCGTAAATCCTCTCTGACCACAAGGTAGTACTGGAGTCTCTCTAAACCTATTCTTGTTCGGGTGTGTGTGTAGGGGGGTGCTGCCCCATTTGCGAATTGTTCTTCGCTCAATTAAACTCTGGTTAAATTTAATTTTTCTAAAGTTTTTTTTTGTTAACATATAGATACCTAGATAGATAGATACACTGTAGAAAGGAGCCTTCGGAGGGACTGGAAGTGTTCCACATCTTGATCTAGGTGGTAGTTACTTAGGTACATACACATGCAAACATTCATTTAGCTGTATACTTAAGATTTGTGCATTTTCCTGCATCTAAGTTAAACCTTAATTTAAAAATACCAATGGCCAAGCATACCCTCCAGAGACTCTAGATTCCAATTGTCTGGGGTGTGGTGCAGGCATCATTATTTCTAAAGATCCCCAGTTGGCTTTCATATGTGGCCAGAGTTGGGAAACACAAGAGATGGCTTCACAGCATGCCCTTACAGGGGCTGGCTAGTGACTAGTCTGTGCCTGGCCTTGGAAAGCAAGACCGGCTTCTGTGGACTAAGTGAACCCCAGGGATTATAGGGCAATTCATGGGGTCGGGGGAAGTACCTTATGTCCCTCCAAGACTTCCCTCCCTACCCTCCTTCACAATTCCACTGTGCAAATCCACTCTGCAGGCCACCACCCAGTGGCCCACCAGCTCTGCCTAGACAGCCTAACCCCAGCAGCCAGGGCCTCCCACAGTGAAAGCCAACAGGCCAAAGCTTCAACCTTCAATGCCTCTGGCCAGAGCATCACCCTGTAGTAAGCCAGGAAGCCAGAGGTTTACGACTGCAGGAAATAGAGGCCCACAGCTTCAACCTGGCAGCTGGATGCATGGACTGCGGCCCAGCAGTGCAAGGAAGGTGGTATCAGTGAGGCAGGTGGCGGGAGGACATGGACATCTCCAACGACCCATGAGGAGTAAGAGTGAGATGATTTGGTCTGGGCTGGGGAGCTCATAGTAAACACAGTGTAAAAGCTTTGTGACTATGGTCTGGGGAGCTGTTGGAATAAGTATTTATGGCCATATTTTTTCAATGAGCTTGGCTTGAAAGCTTCAGAAATGAGAGATTTTTCTGGCATCAAAAGGCTTGCACCAGCCAGCATATCTCTAAATTAAGTAGGGAAGCAGACAGGCTCTGAGTTATTGGACACTAATTCACACCCCAACATGAAAATTCAAGCTTCTTAGAATGAGTTCTTGCAATTAGACATGTAGCAGTATCTAACGAATACCAATGAAGAAAGAAAAGATGAAGTGATATCTACCTAGGCAGCTGTTTAATGGCAGAGTGCAGAAAGCATCCACAGGGTGGCCCGTGGCAAAGCCTCTTTTTTCTTTCTGAGAGTTGAGAGCCACCCTAAATCTGCTCCAGTTTTCCTGAACAACTGCCCAAAGTCCTCTACACAGCCAGGGTACATTTGAAACAGCACTGATGCCACTGTAAAATCATCCAATCCTCTCCTTAGACCCCAAATATAAAAGCCAGACCCTCTGCCATCTTCCTCCCTTTACAGTAAGTCCTGCCTTTCAGTGTCCCAAGCTCCTTGGCATGATTTCCTTGGTTTCTCATGTCTCATCTCATTGCTGTCTTTCTCCTTCTTTGCCTTCTTCCTTTTTCTTCTCAACTTCAGTCCCCAATTTTGTGCCACCACCATGATTTTTACATATCCTAATATTACTTATTTATATCCAGTGATTTTTTTCTCTTGACTCTACTTTAAATAATATTATTTTAAAAATAAATGTTTTAGGCCAGGCAGAGTAGATCAAACCTGTAATCCTAGCACTCTGGGATGCCAAGGTGGGAGGATCGCCTGAAGTCAGGAGTTTGAGACCAGCCTGAGCAAGAGTGAGACCCCATCTCTACAAAAATAGAACACTTAGCTGGGTGTGGTAGTGCACACCTGTAGTCCCAGCTACCCAGGGGGCTGAGGCAGGAGGATCCCTTGAGCCCAGGAGTTAGAGGTTGCAGTGAGCTATGACGGTACTGCTGCACTCTAGCCAGCGCGACAGAGGGAGACTCTGTCTCAAAAAATTAAAAAAATAAAAACAAATTTTTTGCTGGGCACAGTGGCATGTGCCTGTAGTCCCAGCTACCTGGGAGGCTGATGCAGAAGGATCTGCTCGAGCCCAGGAGTTCTGGGCTGTGGTGCACTATGCCGATTGGGTGTCCGCACTAAGTTCAGCATCAATATGGTGACCTCCTGGGAGCGAGGGACCACCAGGTTGCCTAAGGAGGCGTGAACCAGCCCTGATCAGAAACGGGGCAGGTCAAAAAGAAACTTTTTAATCAGTGGAAAACCAGTATCCCTTGCCATAACTAGGAGGACATATTATAAAACAGTAAGATGAATACAATGAAAACAGAGCAATGGTGTTAAATTCTAGCTGGATACTCTTGCTGACTGAAAGCCCTGAGCCTGAGGCCTACTCATCCTTGGTTAGGAGAGAAGAGAGGAAAAGTTAAAACAGGTGTTGAAGACAGAGTAGCACCAAACTGAGGCTTTCTTCTCATAATCACTAGTGCCAAGGGAGAGCCTTGTCACTGTGTTACTTAATGCTGTGTCCTTAGATCATTTTGTGTAGCCCAGAAAATAATGGTGGAAAGACTACTTTAGTTTTTTTGCTGTAGTTTGGATGTTTGTCTCCCACACCTCATGTTTAAATTTGACCCCTAGTGTTAGAGGTGGGACCTAATGGGAGGGGTTTGGGTCCAGGGGTGGATCCCTCATGAATGGCTTGGTGCAGTCCTTGGGGTAGCTTCTTATTCTATTAGTTCCCGGAAGACCTGTTGTTAAACAGAGCCTAGCACCTCCCCCTCTCTCTTGCTTCCTCCCTCACCATGTGATCTCTGTACTGCTGGCTCCCTGTCACCTCTACCATGAGTGGAAGCAGCCTGAGGCTTTCACCAGATGCCCAGTCTTCCAGCCAGCAGAACTATAAGCCAAATAAGCCTCTTCTTTTTTTATAAGTTACCCAGCCTTAGGTGTTCCTTTACAGCAATAAGAATTGACTAAGACAGTTCTCTTCCCCTGCCCTTTGTCTCCCTTCCCTCACTGCTTCCCTGTTTCCCTGTTTGTCGCTTTCTCTCACATTCCCTTCTCGCTTTTCCCCCTTTATTTTTGGTGCAGCAGGCAAATACTTCCAAATACTTCTTCAATAACTAACGACCCATGACAAAAAAAAGACAGAGACAAAAGTTCAAACCTAGGAAAGAGGACCCAAGAGGCATCTAGCCAGCCTGTCTCCCTGCCCACGTGAGCCTTGCCTCCAGGGCCTGGCCACCAGGCTTTCTTGCCTTCTAAGCTGGCCTCCTGCTCTCAGAGGTGGTAGGACGTCTTCCCTGGCATAGTTTTTGACAGTGTCAAAAGAGGAACACTAATCCATGGCATGGGGCTGTGGGGCCCAGGTCAGCCACCCTGGGCCAGCCCTAGCTGCCATCCTTGGGCACACTCTCTCCCCAGCAAAGCTGGCCAAGAGTAGCTCTGGTTGGATTCATGTGGACACAGAGGCAGACTCACCCAGCAGCCACTCACCACACCACATGGTGGGATGGCTGGGCCTAGTGGGCGAGGTATGGACATTGTCAAAAGGTTAAATCGTGACTTCCATAAAAATATTTTAAAAGAAGAACAAGTGTTAAAGAACTTATGTTGCTCAAATGATATGATGGAACCAGGCAGATAGGTGTTATCACTGGTTCAAAGGAAAAAACAACGGATTTATATGCAATAAAGGAATATTAAGTTGAATTGCAAATGAAGACAACAGTGGGTTTCTTTCCCCTGCCCTTGGAAGGGGGTGGGAAGAAGTCAAATCTCTATCAGACAGAACAGAATTTTGTTATCAAAATTATCAATTTTGATATCAATTACCTACAATTTACAGAGTTGCAAAATAGCTTAAACTCAATGACCAGGGCTAGAATCTCATAGCCCTGAGGGGCGTGCTATAAATGATACATAGTTTTCCATTGAAACACAAATTTTTTTCTACATAAAGTTCTTTCTTTCTTATTTTTTATTTCAGCACATTATGGGGGTACAAATGTTAAGGTTACGTATATT
>VBSM01002608.1:124215777-124259688 GCA_008086735.1 Cheirogaleus medius | reverse complement strand
AAAAAGAAAGAAAAGAAAAGAAAAGGCTGTGAACTGTGGGTGCTCACTAAGGTTTCTCTAGCTCTAAGGCTCTAGAATTCAAGGGAATAAGAAACATGTTTATAAATTTTAAACTAGCCGGGGACTTACGGCAAGTAGATGGCAACCCACAGGTCTGATTGAGGTAGGCCCCACTAGGTCAGTCACTGCCCTGGGATAAATGGCAAGTAAGATAATACCTTTGGACTTTTCCTTTGTTTGTTTGGTATTTTTACCCCCGTCCCCCAACAGTTTAGTGCCCGGCCCCCCAGCAACACTGCCGTGGTGATGAACTGACTGAGAAGACCCCTTTCCCTTTGTCGCGTGGTGTTCCAGGAAGAGAATGGCTGCAGAAGACAGGAGCTCTTCGTGCCCATCTGCTCCACGTGTCTGTGCTTTCTCCAGCTGTGGGCCGAGGGAACGGCTCCAAGCCTGGGGTGCGGACTGCAGCCATCCAAGCCATCCAAACCAGGTCGCGGGAGGCTGCGAGTCCACTTGGGGCTACACACCCGGGCGCGCCACGCACCACCCCAGGAATTAGCAGGGCACGTGCCACTGCAGGGCACACCCGGCGCGGCGCGGCGGGCTCCTCTCCCGGCCTCCCACCCGGGCTGCGCGGCGGGCCGGAGCAGGGTGAGTCACGGGGCGGGGTCCGCCGGGAGGCCGCAGGAGTGACTAGCACTACGGTGTCCCGCGGGCGCCGGGACAGCCTGCGGGCCCGCGCAGAACCGGTGTTCCAACCCTCCACCTCGCCCGGGACTCTCCTGGCCCCAGCGGCAGGAGGAGCCAAGACAGAGAGGGGAAAAAGAATCCAGTTTCCAGTCGTTTCAGCCCTAAATTCTGCCTGCGACTGCCAGAAGAGATGCTAATGAAAGACCAATTGTGTGGCCAGAGTGTTTTCTTCGGACATCTGCCCAGGGAACTGGATACCCAGCCCAGAAGCCAGGTCACCAGCCCCATCCTATGGCAACACCTTTTGCTCGCCACTGCCCCCTACTGGGATGACGGGACAACCGGCCGAAGAGCGGGAGGCAGCTCGGAGAAAGAAACTAGACCTGGAAGTGTCTGTCGGGCTCTAATCTTAAAGCCAACGTTTGCTGTTGGACGATGGATCTTGCCTGAAGCTCAGGCCACAGACCCAGAGGATCAAACCTTGGGAATTCCCTTTCCTCCAAGGGTCCCCCAAACCTTTCACACTGGACTTCTTTTTTGTCTGAATCTCCCCAACATTTTGTTCTGCTGGAAATGGGGAGCCTTGGAGACCTTTAGAAGAACGAAATGAACATAGTTAGCAATGTCGCTCCAGCAGCAGAACAGAGAGTGAATTTGGGGGGCAAGGCTAGGGTCAGCCAGAAGTCCTTACCAATTATTTATTGACATCGTACTAGGTGCTGACCCAGCAGGAAGACCAATTAGGAGCTTAGCAATCATCCAATTGAAAGATCTGGAGGGACTGCAGGAGGGTGAGGGCAGTGGGTGGAGAGAAGAGGATGGAGAGGGGGTTGGGAGGGGCCTCAGCTGGCCCTTGGTGAGGGGTTGGTTTGGGGTAGGGGCTCTAGAGTGGGGAGCAGAGTCCAGCACCACCTACCCCTCCACACACTCCTCTCCCCTGGAGTGTTGGTTCTTGTCAACATCCTTCCAGCAAAATGGGGTTTTAAGCAGAAGAGCAGGTGTGGAACATGAAAAGAGAATGAAATTTAATTTTTGAATATGTTGAGAAATGGGGTCGTTGTAGTGGTGTAGAAGAAGGACTTTGGCCTTAAACTCTGTTCAAAGCCAGGCTTGGCCACTGCCAGGCCGTAGGACCGTACACAGATGCTCCATCTCTCAGCTTGTTTCTTCACCTGTAAAAAGAGAATACAACACCTATCTCATGTCTTTGAAAAAAATTTTTTTTTGTTTTTTAGGATTAAATAATGTAAATTGTTTAATGCCTGGCTGTTCAGGAAATAAAAGCTTTTAAAAAAGATGAGTAATAGGCAACTGAATGCCATAAAAATAACCTCACTGATTGTCACTATGAGTCAGGCACTGTACTAAGCACGGCACATAATCTCATTTAATCTTCTCAGCAGCTCCACAAAGTAAGCACATTATGATCTCCAGTTTACAGTTGAGGAAACTGAAGCACAGAGAGATTAAGACACGTGACCAAAGTCACACAGCTAATGGGTGGTAGATCTAGGACTCAAACCTAGATCTGTCTAACTCCAAAACCATGGACCTTCACAATCATAGCGCGGCGTCAGAACAGATAAAGTTCAACGCATAGAAGAAAGATCTTGGCTAGAACTACATAATGCTTAAGGAGTTGTCAGGATTTGATAACAGTGGAAACCATGGTTATAGATGAGATAGTCCAAGAAAAGTGTATATAGTTGAGAAGGAAAGAGGGAGGAAACAACAGCATTTACAGAGCAGACACAGGAAAAGGAGCCCTAAGAGGAAACTGAGCAGGGACAGGCAGAGATGGGAGGGGAAGTAGGCAACTGATGTCAAGGGAGGATTGGGCTCTGAGGGGGAGGGTTGGTCAGTACAGCCACACTGAGCAGCCAGCCTGTGGCCTGAGTCCACTGACAGATCCTTGGAGAGCCCAGCAAGAGCAGTGGTAGGGGCAGAGTCCAGGCTGAAGGGAGAGTTAGGAACAGACCGCAAATAAGACTTGTATCGCAGGTAGCTTGTCGGGGAAGGGATGGGAAGAGGGTAATACAGAGAAGTGGATGCAGAGGGCAGGAAGGGATGGAGTCTGGATTTCTGATGATTGTTTGGGAGGAGTAGGGAAGGGCTTCCTCTAAGCAGCAAGAAAGGTGATGCGTTCTGAGTGAGAATGCAGGAGAGCGAGGAGGTTGATGATAGCCAATAGCTTCTGCTTTCTCGGTGAAATTGAAAGTCAATGGCAAAAAGAGTGGAGTGGGAGCTGGGGAGGCAGTTTGAAAGCCCCAGTAAAGACTCGAAACCACCACTGAGGTGACAGGGACAAATGGTGCTTGGTAATAGGATTGCCAAATATGGATGAACTCTGTTGGAGATTGGAGACCATACATTGGTACCGGCCATTGATCATATTGTTGGGCACTGTCCCCAGCATCCTTACCAGCCCAGGATAGGGTCACTCACAGTCCCAGTTCACCCAGGACAGTCCCAGTTTTTGCACTACAAGTCTGGAATCCCAGGAAGCTGCTTGGTCCCAGAAAAAACTGGATAGTAGTTTGTAGCCATAATTCAAGGGTAGAAGCAGCAAAGTAGAATTAGATTGCACCATGGCTGGGAATTTCAGGGGTGAGTGTGCTGGGGTTGTGGGGAGTGAGGATTGGAGGGAGCTGGCATGAGAGGGGTGAGACGAACTACTCTGCAAGGATTCTACAATGGCATGAAGGACATTAAGGACAGGAAATAATCAATAGAACTGGAGAAACAGGAAGGGTCATAGAACTAGAGTTTCCAATGAGTTCACTTCAATGAGTGGGCTTAATGGTAAAAGAACATTTCAAGAGCTGGGAGGACAGCAATGTGGATGCTTTGGGCCGCAAGTAACAGAAAACCCTGACTCAAACTAGCTTAAACAATACAGAAGTGTGTTACATGCATAGCAGAAAGAGTGGATTTCAGGATGGTTGATTTCGTGGCTCAACAATACAATCAAAGAATCAAGTTCTTTTTGTTTCTCAGTTCTGCTACCTTCATTGGTGACTTCGTTGTCAGACTAGTGGCACAATAGACACCTCCAGATATGACAATATCCAGAGTAAGAAGAAAAACCATCTTTTTAAAATGAGTTTCTGGGCCGGGCGCGGTGGCTCATGCCTGTAATCCTAGCACTCTGGGAGGCCAAGGCGGGTGGATTGTTCAAGGTCAGGAGTTTGAAACCAGCCTGAGCAAGAGCTAGACCCCGTCTCTACTATAAAAATAGAAAGAAATTAATTGGCCAACTAAAAAAATATATATAGAAAAAAGTAGCCGGGCATGGTGGCGCATGCCTGTAGTCCCAGCTACTCAGGAGGCTGAGGCAGGAGGATGGCTTCAGCACAGGAGTTTGAGGTTGCTGTGAGCTAGGCTGATGCCACGGCACTCTAGCCCGGGCAACAAAGTCAGACTTTGTCTCACAAAAAAATAAAAAGAAATAAAAAAATAAAATGAGTTTCTCTTAGAAACAAGGACATTGTCCTCCGAAGTTCCCTAGTGGACTTCCCTTCACCTCTCATTGGCCAGAACCGGGTCATCCGCAAGATAGACTAGTTAGACCCCTCTGAGTATGGGGGTGGGGCCAGCTTCCCCCTGGGCACACAGTGGCACAAGGGGTGGGGGATCTTAAACAAAATTGGAGCTCTGTTAGGAAGAAAGAAGTGGGAATGGTTACTGAGTCTAAAATCAACAGTGTCCATGACAAAGGCAGTAGGGGGCAAGTGGGATACGAACATTGTTGTAAAAACTCTTCAGTTTTAGTTTCTTAGCTGTTCAAATTTTTCACTGGCTCTCTTCTACCTATGGGATACCTTACATACTCATTAGTTCTAACCAATATTGCAGCAAATCTTCTACCATTTCTTTATAAAATCTTCTGCTCTGGCCAAGCATGTTGATCTAGAACACACCTTGTGTTTTCAAACCTCCTTGACTTTCCCTGTACCTGTAATGTCTCTCCTCCCTCCTCCTCCAACACCTAATAGATAGCCAGACCCCACTCATCCATCAGGCCTGGCCCAAACCCAATCACCTAGTTCTAGAACCTAGTTCAGTAACATAATATCAATGCCCCAGGGAACCTTTAAGACCCCCAATCCAGGACCATCTCTCTTCAGGGATCTCACTGCATAGATGTAGCTCCCTCAGAGTGGGACCAGTTTTACACTTTTCAGGGGTCCTCTCAGCCCCCAGTACAATGACTGATACAACAGATGCTAAGTACGCATCGACTGGCAGATTAATCAATAAATGCGTACAGACTGAGAAGTGAGTGTAGCCCACCCTGCTTTTGAATCTGCAGACAGCTCTCAGGAGAGAGTCTAGAGGAAGGCCTGGGGAGAGGCTGGCTCTGAACCAAGGAGGCTCTGCTGGGCCACCCTACACTGTCAGGGCAGGAAATGAGCGATTCCAAAGCTGAAAGGCACGGAAAGGATCACCCCTCACACGGACGCGTTCCATGATGAATTGTAACCCACTGACCGTCTTCTAAGATGCACTTTCAATATTGGCTCTGCTAAGCCAACACTGCTGCTGACGTCCCCTTCACAGCCCTGAAGGTCAGGATCCTTGGTGGGAAGGTGCACAGAGACCTCCCCGTACAAGCTGCCTCTGCCTGTCCAGGGAGTCGTGGAGGGAAGGGAGGGGAGAGGTTTTCATTCTTAATGGCAGCTCAGCACCAAGAGGCCTGGATTTCCTCTTACTACTTTGGATTTCCAAAGAGCCTGGAAGATCTCGAGGATTCTGGGTCCACTCAGAGCTTCTCAGACAGGTTTATTTTTAGTGATTAGTGGTCTTGCCCAGGCCTGTTTGTCTAATAGGTAATCAACCAGTCAGCAAATTTGTATTGAGGGCTTGCTTACTGGGGGACGCCAAGACAAGCACAGGAGCGAACACCCACTTTTGAGGCCTTCACTGTATGATTGAGGCCCCAACATTCACTAATGCCGGTGACGATCAGCGAATGATGTGCTGGCGATTATCTGTGTGGCTCTGATGGCCCTGGTGCTTTCAGCACCATCCCCCTGCAGTTTCTACTCAGATTTCACCGCCAGGGGCCCCAGTGGGTCAGGCTGAGCCAATCAGAGTCCCTCCTTGGGGTGCTCTCTCTAAAGCCACCAGCCAGGAGAGGTTACAAGGTGGTAAGGGGAGAACCTAGGAGTGGCCCAAGGCCATGTTCCGGCCTTATCGGGCAGTCAGCTTTAGAGAAAGAAAGAGAAAAACACACTGGAGAGACATAGGCAGGGACAGACAGACAGATGGAGTTGGAGTCTCAGGTCTGCCAGGCTCCCCACAGCCAGCTCTGGCTTGTCACTTTCCTCAGATAAGTCACACGAGACAATACGTTCCCTCCTTTTTCCATTTAGCGAGGGCAGGTCAGTTCCCCACGCTGTGCAGTCAAAGGGTCCTGAGCAGTGAACGTAGGGCGTTTGTTCAGCAAGGGCTAATTCAGGGGGGTGGCCTTGAAGGACGGAGAGGGTGGCTCAGGTGAGGGGGAAGATAAGAGGAAGGCTCTAGAGAGACCTGAGCAGGGATGGTGGCCAGGCAGTCCCAAAGTGGGGGCTCGGAGGGTGCAGGTGGAGGCCCCAGCCAGCTGGGCACAGCAACCTGAGCGAATCCTTTCCCAGGAGTCCCCAGGCTCAGCAGGAGCCTGCCCGCCCGGCTGCCCACGACGGAGTGGAGCGGAGCACTGGCCTGGGCACACGCTCCATCCCCATCTCATACAGCGGAGCTGGCACTGCACACTCAGACCACACCCTGGCTAATCCGGGATGCCATCCTGCTGCAGATGTTTGTGTTTTGTCCACATTCCCCTCCAACCGTTTTATTCTTCCCATTTCCTTCTAACCCTCAGCTTCTCTTATATCCCATCTTCAATCGTTTGAAGACTTGCTCACCATTGAGACCCTCCCTATGGGAGGAGTGGCCTCTAAAAGGCCCCAAATCTCTACTTTTCAGAGTTGTATCTGACACCCCAGCTGGCCGCTTCTGAATTTCAAACCAGACAAAGCCAGGGGTTCTGGATGTTCTCACCGCAACCCCGATTTACACCCCCAGAAGGGCCTTCGGGATGGCCACCTAGACCCCGGTGGCTTTCCCTGGGCAGTGCTTGTATCAAAGGCTTGTTTGCAGCAGGGATCTGCCACACCCAGAGGCTCCCTGCCCCACCCAACCTCTGGCTCTTCCTGCCCCAGCTTCTCCTGCCGCACCAAGGTGGAGCCAAGCCGCCCTCCCCCACCCAGCTCTCTGTGACTCAGTGGCAGCCGGTGGCCACTTCTACTCACCCACCCACCCACGCTCACATTCCAACAACCAGCTCACTCCCTTCTTGGCACCCAACCCGCACCCACCAGGCCTCTGCCTAGAGTAAATAGTCATCTCTTTATGGGACGATTTACGGCCAGGGCCAGCCCAGTATGGGAAGGGGTCACGTGTACTTGCCCTCTGAGCACACTCCTTTCTCTCCACGGCCAGTAACTGACCTCTGTGGTTCTTTCCTTTTGGCCCCTGGCTGACCTGGGGCATCTTGTTTAAGTGCACAGAGACTTATCCTCCAGTGTTGCACCTGGCCCAGTGCTGACTCAGTACATGTTTGAATAAAATAGTTTTTTATTTTATTTTAAAGGATTAATGGGCCGGGCATGGTGGCTTATGCCTGTAATCCCAGTACTTAGGGTGGTTGAGGCAAGAGGATCACTTGAGGCCAGGAGTTGAAGACCAACCCGGCCAACATAGTGAGACCCCTGTTTCTACAAAAAATAAAAAAAAATTAGCTGGGCATGGTGGTGTGGGCCTGTAGTCCCAGGTCCTTGGGAGGTTGAGGAGGGAGGATGGCTTGAGTCCAGGAATTGGAGGCTGCAGTGAGCTATGTTCACGCCACTGAACTCCAGTCTGGGCAACAGAGCAAGACCTTGTCTCAAAAATAAATTAATAAATATTTTTTAAAACTTTTAAAGTTAATAAATAGAGAGTAATTTAGAGAGTCCCCAGGTTTTCCCAGCACCTGACAGATCCTACTATCTTGGTAAAGACTTGTTTCAGCCACACCTGGGAACAGGGTGGTTAAAGGTGGAGTCAGTGATACCTGGCTTGAAGTCCCAGCTCTGCTACCACAAGATCTTGAGCACATTTTATGACCCACCTAAGCTTCCTTTCCTTACCTGCATACTGGGGCTAATAATTCCATGTTTCATCAATTCCAGGATGTGCAGTTTCTCACATTTTAACATCTCTGAAATTGGGATATGTTCTTCAATCGATCTGGGAGTGGCAGGGTGGGCTGCGGTAGTGGGTGCGGCAGTACCCTCCAGTGCCTCTCTGCAGCCGAGCCCACAGCGGAGGCTGGGTGGCCATGCCACTTGTTCTGGCCAAGGGGGTGGGGAGGGAAGGGACATGCATAGCGCCTGGGCTGCAGCTTTAAAAGGCAACTGTGCTTCACCTCGTGCTCTTTTTCATCCTTCCCAACAGCCAACAAATTCCAGACAGAGCTTGTTTCGTGGCCCTGATCCTACAGTAAAGATGATGTAGAGCTGATGCATTTAAGGGGAAAGAAGCATAAACCTTTCTTCTTTAGCACTGAGATTGGGGGTTCTAGGTTTTGACCTCACAGTCTAGTGCATCCTGACTGGTATTGCATCTTCCAGTCAATTGGCAGATTCTTTTTTCTTTCTTAGTACATAATGGCGTAACTCATAATTGGTGGTAATGTTGATTCAATGAAACAGGATAGCACCTCTGGCAGACTGAATGAGTTAATCCATGTAAATCACTTAGCACAATGCCTTCTCCAGTAAGAGCTCAATTCATGTTAGCCATTGTTATATTTCTAGCCCACTGCATATAGCCAATGTTTAATGCATGCTTGGAGTGATGATACTGATGACACATAAAGTTGGGAGCCCCCTTAAGTCCCTTGTGGAATGAGAAAGGGTATTGTCAAAAGACAAAATTATAACAAATTCAGCTTAAAAATCTCAAATGGCTTTATCACAATTCTAGAACCAGCCAACACTTCATTCCATAAGATAGAATAAGTGTTCCAGCGAGCAGAAGAGGTTGGTTTTATAGACTGAAAGGACTGAAGAAAACAGAAACAAGAACGAAAAGCAGATTGGTCATTTCAAAGTTACTTTCTTTATAATGCAAGGACAGGGAGACAGAACAGTAGAAAAATAACTGATGAGTTAACATCAGGTTATTTTAGACTACTTTTTTGTGTGTAAGGATTAAAGCAAGGGGGCCGGGCTTGGTGGCTCACGCCTATAATCCTAGCACTCTGGGAGGCAGAGGGGGAGGATTGCATGAGCTCAGGAGTTCAAGAGCAGCCTCAGCAAGAGCGAGAACTGGTCTCTATTAAAAATAGAAAAAATTAGCTGGGCAACTAAAAATAGAAGCAAAAATTTAGCAGGGTGTGGCAGTGAGCACCTGTAGTCCTAGCTACTAGGGAGGTTGAGGCAGGAGGATCCCTTGAGCCCAGGAGTTTGAGGTTGCTATGAGCTAGGCTGATGCAACAGCACTCTAGCCCAGCCAACAGAGTCAGACTCTGTCTCAAAAAAAAAAAAAAAAAAAAAAGGATTAAAGCAAGGGGGACTTCAATCTTCAATAGAAGATTGAAACTGGCCTGTTTGGGAAATTAGCTATCTCTTTCCTGATTTCTCTGAAGGCCAGATAACAACTTAGTTTAGGTTTGGTGACTCCATTTTGATTTTTAGTCTGGTTTGTTGGGACCTAGTGCAGGAGCTTAGTTCAAAACAATGACCTCCTATAATTCTTATTTAACAATATAAATAAACAACTTAACAATATAAATAAGTTCAACTAAATAAAAACATGGCTTTGGTGCTTGCTTGCAGAGGCTCTTTGTGGATATAGGTATTTCTGATGCTCTTCTTGACAGCCAGACATTGAAAAAGCCACTCATTTTGGTAGGTAACTACCAAATGCTGAGTTTCTATTCTTATGAATTAACAGCTTTAATTAATCTGGGATATGAGAAGGAGGGAGAAACTACTCACACGTGACATGGCAAGTTTTTGGTGCAACTGAATAAGGAAACTCCACACTCTGTTGGAAAAAAATATAAGCATCTTGAATTTTTGCAGACTTAGGTATGGGCCACAGGTCCCGGTATAAAGATATCATACTTCCAGGTAATTCTTGACCTTCTGTGTTATACCCCTGTGCTTTGGAACAACTCCCTCCAGGAATTTTACAGCCAGCCCCTGTAGACCCCAGAGCGGTGAGAGTGGTCCGCATGCTGGGCTGGGCCTGAGTGCAGCTGTCAGCGTGACCTTCAGAGCCACTTTCCATCCTCTCCCCTGAACCTCGTGTTTGCTGCCTGCCTCCTCCTTCACTTCCTCCACTAGGGAAGATGATGAAAGTAATTTATCCTAAAGTATTAGTGATGTATGCATTTCTTTAAAAGGGAACCTAGAAAGTGAAAAAGGAAATTACGGGGCAGTATGTAAGGCTATGTGAGGGATTTGTTAATTGCAAGAAACAGAAACTTACTCAAGCCGGCTTAGGTTAAAAAGGTTGGGGAACTTATTATTAGGAAACTGGAATTCCCATCAAACTTGACTGCAGATAGTACAGGGTGACCGCAAGGAGACTGAAAAGTCCCCAGACAGCTACTCTCTCTTTCTCACTCTCTGGACTTCCATGGTCTCTCCTCTCTCCTGCTTGTGTCCACCTCAGTATTTTCTCCAGCAGACAGCTTTCTTCACTCTTCACCCCAGCCTGCACACGGCCCCATGAAATGGCCGCCCTAAAATGGCAGCCCTGGCACCTCATGACTGCGACTTTCTATTTCAAGGGATGCTCAGAATCTCAGCCATAGTTGGGAAGAAATAAAGGACATCTCTAGTCTATTTTTATATTTTCTTTTTCTATAAAAGGGTGTGTCACTTTGGAAATTTAAAACATAAGTAAAAGAACCACTTTGGAAAACATAAGAGAAGTTCTGGAAAATAGAGATCAGTGCTTAACCCAAAGGAATAATTTCTGGAAGTGGAATTTCAGGCATCAGAGAGATGGCGTTTTAGAAGTGGGAGCAGATACCTTGCCAGTCGCTGCACATGAGCGTGCAGAAGGCCTGTCTGGTCTGTGTGAGGGTTCTGCGAGCATGAATGTCCACCCCTCCCACACTGGAAGCCAAAGCTGGTCTCCTTGTCTGTCCATCCTTCTCTTCCCCATTGCACAATGTCACTCATGTTGGGGGAACATAAAGCTCACAATCCACTTGGACTCAGTTCTCCCTTTCTCCCCACCACAATCACCCCCTATGCAACTAACTGAGAGCTCTTTCAAAACAGCAAAGCAAGCCTGTGCCTCCACTGCTTGTATCCTTCTCAAACTCCCTGACCAAAGCAGGCAGACTCACTCTGCATGGGGGCCCTTCCCTAATTTTGAGTCCTGCTTTCCACCAGCTCCTCTGCATCCTCCTTTTTCTCAGATCCAGTCTCCAAGGAGCTTCTGCTCTCTGGGATGCCCTGCCCCCCTTTTCCTACCTAGCAAACTCCTACTTTTCCTTCAATACCTACTCAAATCATCTCCCCTGTGAAGTCTTCCTTGACTGCCTACAGACATGGGCCTTTTTTCCTTTCGATTCCTATGACCCTTGTACCCATCTCTGCTGGCAGGTCTGTCTTCTCCATCAGATCGTGAACTCTTCCAGGCTAGAGACTGGGCTTTATTCTCATCTGAGCTCAGTGCCAGGTGTCTGGCATAAGGCAATTACAAGGTAGCAGAGCAAAATAGTTAAGAGTATAAACTCTGGTGCTACCCTAACTGGGTTGGAGGCCAAGGAATGCTACCTACCATGACCTAACACCTCTGTGCCTCAGTTTCCCCACATGTAAAAAGGAAATGATATTTCCTACCTCATATGATTATGTTGAAGGCTAAATGAAGGCACATATGCAAAGGGTTCATCACTCATTATGTGTGAGCTATTATTTTTATTATTTTAAAATAAAGTGCTAGTTTAGCAGGAAGGGCACACATAACCCTGCTCCTCACCAGCTCAGGGATTTTGGCTAGGCAAGACTATCTCTCTGACAGATGCAGGCTAATGTTACTTAAAATATTTTGCGGTGGTGACATACTGGCATTTCACCTTCCTGGACACATTCAGGGAAGTTACAAAACACCATCTCTTTGCTCAGAGGATCTTGCATATTCCCTTGGCTCTAGACCATTTGCAGGGAGCACTTGTAGTAACCCACATGGAGTGTTGGAAAAGGCTTGGTTGGAAAGGGTTAATCACAGAGCCTTAGAAAGAGTTGGGCTCTGGGGAAAGAGGGATTTCCAGGGTGAAGAATGAGGCCTCCCTTCCCTCTGAGACTCTTGGAGTCTTCGCCATGGTGAAGCGCGGGTCCGCTTTGTGTTTTGTGTGGGGCTTTTCATTTAGTCTGTCCTGGTGAGGGTCAGTTACACTAGATTATAGGGAAATAAGGCACAGAGAAAGGGAAATGCTTTGCCCAGCTGGGGTAGCCCGGGAAGTTGTTGGAAAAGCAAGGACTAGAACTCTGATTCATTCATGAACACATGTTTATGGAGTCTACTCTGCCAGGCCCAATCCTAGATATGGGGGACTTGGCAGACAGCAAGGCAGACAGTGTCTCTGGCTTAATGGGTACTACAGGCAATAATCAAGGGAGCAAATATGTGCCATATTTCACCAACTCTAAGATGCCCACCCACCTTTTTTCACATTTTAAAATCTCTGAAATCAGGGTGGATGCATCTTACAAACAGTGATGTCTTGAGAATGTATTTTTTCTTTCACAGTGATACATCATGTTGCACGATACAGCAGACAGCAGCTGAGAGCCAATAAAATATAGTAATATGATTCAGGTGACGGTATCTTAACTCCTTGATGCTGATTTATTTTCCTTCCAAGCAAGTTACTGTAGAAATTCCTACCTGAAATGGAAAGTGATTCCTCTGACTGATCCATTCCTGGGACTTCTTTAGAAATTCACAACTTTCAGTTAAATTTCTATGAATCCACTTTTCTTTGGAACCAACAGGGACCCTGCCTTGTATCAGTAAAGAATCTGTTTGGCTGCAAACAAGAGAAAACCCAACCAACAGTGACTTGTGCTAATTTGCAGGGCCCTAGGTCTGATACAGCTGCTCATCAGGCACCCAGGCTGCTGCTCTCATTCTGTTCTACCCTCCTGAGCTTGTGACTTCAGTCCTCATGGTCATAAGGTGGCTGCTGTACTTCCCAGTCTCACATCCATGTTCCAGGCAGGAAGAAGGAGGAAGGGCAAAAGACATGTCAGTCTGCCCTTTTTTTAAAATCAGGAAAATAAGATTTTTCAGAAGTCTGACTGGGCTAACTTTGCCTACCTCTCATAGGTCAGTGTGGTGTCACACGCTCACCTCTAGCTAGAAGATGCCTGCGGAAAAGGGGGTTGTGTGTGAAGATGAGAAGCCAACAGTGTCTGCTCTGCTGAAGAAATAGAACAACGCGGTCCTTACAAGTGCACTGTGTGCCTGTGTGTAATGGCACATGGAGTGGGACTCAGAAGGAAGGGGTTACAGTTCCCACTCCTCAAGGGAAATCCCTAAGCAGATTTGTGTCACCTGAAAACGTGACAGAAGCCCGTCAGCACACATTGCGACAGAGCCTGGGCTGCTTCATGCTTGTCTCCACGTATCCAGCCACCTCAAGGAACAGGGTGACCTCACGGATGCTGGTCATGTTACTAACCACTTGTGAACTTCCAAGTAAGAGGGAAGTAAACATTCCAGATCAGGGTAATGAACCCCGACTCTAGGAGCAGAGCCTCTATTCTTCCCAGAGAGTCTGAAATGACTCCATTGCAAAGTCGAGTAGCTCGCAGAGGAACGGGATTGCCAGACGGGAGCCAGAAGATGGAGAAAGGCTCCTTAACCAGATGCTAGTGTCCCCAGGGCAGGACTCAAGTCCTGGGCTAAGGCTCAGCCAGGATCTCACATTAAAGGGAACAGGGAGGAGGACCCCTGCGGGGAGAGAGGGGAGAGACCTCTGCCGTGCTGGCTGTTGGGGAGCAAGCACAGTAGCAAAGATGCTTTACCCGTCTGATGGTCTTGCTTTCCCATGTATCTTTTCACCCTAGGCTTGTCAACTAACATGTCAGTATAATTCCTTTGGGAAATGGTTGAAAAACTATACACACTTATGGAATTTATTGGTACCTACAGTGGTAGATTACAAAAGTGGCCACAATCCTTCACTGCTCCCATGTGCTTACCCCTTTGCAAAATGACCCTGCACCCCCCATCAAGGGGGGCAGGCTATCTCTCCTTTCCCTGAACTGGGGCTGCCCTAGTGACTCGCTCTGGCCAATGGGATGTGGCAGATGTTGTTTGTACAGTTCTGAGCCTCTTGCCTACTTCTGTCTCTGGGAACTCCTGTGAACAGGCCCGGGCTAGCCTGCGGGAGAAGGAGGTGCCACGTGGGGCACTGAGGAGCTGCCTCCGCTGAGGTCATCCCAGACCAGCCAGCCCCCAGCCCGTCAGGCAGCGACCTCAGAGCATGAGTGAGCCAGTGAAATATGCCAAACTGCAGAACTGTGAGCTAAATAGTGGTTGTTGTTTTAAGCCACTAAGTTTAGGGAAGTTTTGTTAAATAGAAAGAGCTCACTTTCCAGTTGATACTTCTAGTTAAAAAAGAAAAAAAAAGAAAGAAAAAGAAAGAAGTAACCGACAGACTTACTATGGATGCGGGACCCTTGCTAGGAACTTTATGTAATTGCCTTATTTCTTTCAACTGTATCAGTACCTGTCGGTGTGCAGAGTGTGTGTTCAGGGAGAAACACCCCCCAGCACCACCCTCCCACACACACACACCAAGGGTGCTTCTGCGTGAGCATCCATTCTGGTCTAATCTCTGTGTAGTCAATTGCTCCAAAGAGCTTTCACTCTGATGAAAGGATCAGAACGTTCTGTGATAACCCCCTAACATTCCTCAGCCTTTAGTCACTTAAAAGTGTGTGGGGTTAGGGAGGTGTCGCTCTAGTTGGAATCCATCCAACTTTTCAACCTGCAAGCAGCACTTTGGGGAGGTTTCTTTCTGTTTTTAAACATACATAGGCTCCTAGGTGTCAGGAACTAAGGGATGATCCTTTGATGTCACTCACCAGACAGTCCTAGGGCACTGAGGGAGGGAAGGCAAGACACAAGATTCTTTCTATGCAGAAAGAAATGGGAGTCGATGGAAGGTGGTAGCTTAAAGCCCTTGGCAGGATGACAGTCACCAAAGCAGTGACTCTTCAGCTATGGCACTGACATTGTCCTCTCAAGGAGGACATGAGTGGAGGCCAAGGAAACCCCTGCATACAAGCTGTGGTTATTTCTAAGAAACCCAGATTTAACTTTTGCAACATCAGTTTCCTCACATACCCTCCAGGCAGCACAAGGAAATGTTCAATTTCCTTTGGGAATTGGAAGTCAATATTAATGGTTAATCCAAAAAGCCTCCTTCATCAAGTGCTTAAGGAAGGCTTGTAAGACACCAGTTGGTTGGATTTGCTTCCTTTACTATCTATGAGCCTCTGATGGAGGAGGGAAGACTGGTAAACACTTGGTCCTTAAAAAGTCCAAACCCAACTGTTAAGTCCTGTCTTCCCGAGGGGTGTGGGAAAATTGGAAAGTGGTCATTTCTCAACTGCTTCCCTTTATAGCCACAGGGAGGTAGATATTGTGGAATATCTGTCTCTAAGCAGCAAAACCAGAAAAGAAAGGAACAAACTGCAAAAAATGCAGAAGTGTTATAACACCTCTGAAGTGTTTTATACCAAACTTCTTAAAAGGAAGGAGGCTCAAACTGGTTGACTATTCAGTCACTGGGAGGAGAACTACCAACAGAATCCCAGAGAGACAGTCCCTGTCTCCAACAGGTGACTGCTGAGAGGGTTTTTGAGAAAGGTTTCCAGAGTTTGCAGTAGAGAACTGTCTTCTTGGGGCTGTATGGGTCTTATATCATCTTCCTCATTTGTAGCTCCCTCATGGAGACATGTTTCTGAGGAGCTCACTGCTCCTAGTGACAAGGAAAACCCAGAGACTGAAAATAGAGCTGATTTCCCAGAATCTCAGGTACTGAGGGGGGGGGGGACTTCTTGGACATGAGCTCACATGAGCCAATGAAATGCCGCTGTCCTGTGCTCCACAACTCTGCCCAGTGCCTGGGGGCAGGGAAGGATGGCCGTTTTGCTGGGAAACGCTGCAGAAGTTTTTACCTTGTTTTTGTGGGAAGGCCTGAGCTGCTACACACTGGCAACATAGGCCAGACCCAAATGGACCTGTGGCTGGTGCCTGCTTTTGCTAATGAAAGTGTTCAGTCAATTCCCAGCCGTGGGAACTGTGTTAGATCAATAGCCCCATAACTCCCATTTTGATGTTTGTTACCTGAGCACTGAAGGTCATCCGTGAACACTTTAAGTCGGCCAGCCCACGTATCTGTTTCCAAGACCACTGATTTGTGAAGCACAGTTCACATTGGTGTGAAACTTCTCATTTCGAAGGAAGCTTTGTAACTTGGCCAGAAGATCCTTAGCCTATAGTGTTATAAACAATCCAAGAACAAGGTGGTCCTACTTATTAACACTGCTCACAGGCTGGGTGCGGTGGACACTTATAATCCCAGCATTTTGGGAGGTTGAGGCAGGAGGATCACTTGAGGCCAGGAGTTCAAGACCAGCCTGGGCAACATAACAAGACCATGTCTCTACCAAAAAATAAAAGAAAATTAACTGAGCATGGTGGCATGTTCCTGTAGTCTCAGCTACTTAGGAGGCTGAGGCAGGAGGATTACTTAAGCCCAGGAGTTCAAGGTTACAGTGAGCTATGATCAGGCCACTGCATTCCAGCCTGGGCAATAGACTGAGACTCTGTCTTTAAAAAAATTTTTTTTAATTGTAAAAGCCCTGTTCACAGCATTGCTCAATCAGAACATCTTCCCCAGCTTCTCTGCTCAGGGACACTAACCCAAGAAAATAATAATAGCAAACATTATGCATTAGTTCTCTCTTGCTGTATATTAAATAACTGAGAAACATAACCACTTAACAATAAACATGTATTATCTCACACAGTTTCTGTGGGCCAGTAATTCAAGAGTAACGTAGTTTGACAGTTCCGGTTCAGGGTCTCTTATGAGGTTGTAGTCAAGATGCCAGCTGAGGCTGGAGTCATCTGAAGGCTTGACCAGGGCTGGAGGATTCCCTCTAAGAGGGTGCACTCATGTGACTGGCAAGTTGGTGATGGCTGTTGGCAGGAGGCCTCAGCTCCTAAACTATATATAGATATTGCTTTGATTAATATATGAAAATATATATTACACTAAGTAAATAGATATTTGCTAGAGGGATCTAAAACTTCCCTACCTTCATAATTTCCCCAGTTCTCCTTTATGCTTCCATTGCTTCCTCTGGATACCTTCTATCTCCTCCACTGAGTTGCACACTCCCCGGGGTCAGGAGCCTTGTTTTATTAATTTTTCTAGTGCCTGCCACTCCATGTCCCTGCCCATCCCTTCTTCTCCCATTGCCCAGGACCTGACCCAGCATGACACACAGAAGGCACTCAACTGCAGAGAACAGAATACAGTCCCTTTCCACCCATAGTATATTCCACAGTGAGGAGGCAAGCCTGCCCCTGAAGAAAATCTCCACCTGTGTTTGATTAGAGCGAGCAGAAACATGGATTTCAGTTGTTCTGGTGGATCTCCCAAAAATGAGCTGATAACATCGGGGATGCAGAGAGTGGTGGATAGCAGAAATGAAGGGACAGGAGCAGAGGCCCCAGCAATGTCTTGTCTAAGCTGAGTCGGGGCCTTCGCTCCACCTGGGCCCTGGGCAGAGCAGACATACCTGAAGATGGCAGTCCACCCTCAAACAGTCGACCTGCGGCTCACCAGAATGGAGAAAGCAATCCCTGGCAGAGCTCTGTGTGGGAGGCACGGAGTAAAACAAAACCCCTCTCTCTCTTTCTCTCTCTCCCCCCTCTCTCTTTCATTGTACGTCAGAAGAGTGATATGCCAATGTCGTAACAAGGTTTGAGGGAGGCACATCTCACACATGAGCGTGAAAACGCAATCATCATGCTTATGAACTACAAAAGGATCAAAACCCTTCTCACTTAAAAAGGAAAACATGTTCTTTCCCACCCAGATTACTCCCTGGCGGCTCATCTCTGTACAGGCGTTAGCAGGAAGGGGAGGAGGAAGGAAGAGAGGAAGGAGAGCCGTGTTTCCTCCCACGGACTGGGTTGCCAAAGAACTGCGTGAAGATCCTCTTCTCCTCGGGTCTTCCTGACAATTTGGCCCTGCTACTTGCCCAGGAAACCCCACTTTATCATCCGGCACTCCCACTGGAGAATGTATATCCTCCCTGCTCTGCTTCCCACCTACCTGCTGCTTGCCCACTCCCCAGGCAGAACACGGACCTCGCTGCTGCCCACGTTGGCCATGCTGGTGCCTCTTTCAAGGCCTGAGTAAGTCGTGACTCCTTTGGTTGCCCATGACAGAAACCCACTGTACTTTAGTTTAAGCTAGAAAAGGAATGTATGGACACAGAATTACCATATGACCTAGCAATTCCACTTCTAGGTCTATACCCAAAAGAAGTGAAAATGGGTATTCAAACAAATACTTGTACATGAATGTTCACAGCTGCATTATTCATAACAGCCAAAGGTAGAAACAACCTAATGTCCATCAGCTGATGGATGGGTAAACAAAAGATGGTATATCCACGCAGTGGAATAGTATTCAGCCCTAAGAAGGAATGAAATACTTAAACATTCTACAACATGGATGAACCTTGAAAACATTACATGAAGTGAGAGAGTCCAGACATGAAAGGTTCCATATTGTATGATTCCATTTATATGAAACTTCCAGAATAGGGAAAGCCATGGAGACAGAAAGCAGACTAGTGGCTTCCAGGGGTTGATAGGAGGGGAGAATAGAAAGTGATTGCTTACTGAGCATGGGGTTTCCTTTTGGAATGATGAAAAGGTCTTGAACTGGATAGAAGTGATGGTTGCACGGCCTTGTGAATGTAAATGCCACTGAACTGCATATATTCAAGTGGTTAATGGTTAGTTTTGTTATGTAAATTTCATCTCAGTAAAAAGAAAAGAGACAAAAAAACCCCCAATACTTAAAAAATAAAATCTAATGACAATTCGGGGGTTAAAAAAAAGAAAAAGAAATGTATGGGCTCATATACCTGAAAAGTCCAGGATGAATCCCACTGACTTCGCGCATGGCTGCATCGTGGGGCTGGGCATCCCTGTCAGGGTTTTGTCTCCATCTCTCAGCCCCAAGTTCATCTCAGCAACCCTCTTGTGTGGGAGGAGAGGGACACTGCCAGTTCTGGTGTCATGTGATGCTGACCAAACAAGAGAGGAGACAGACTTCTTCCAGGCATGGGTCATGTAGACACATGTAGACATATAGACACATCCTCGGACCAGTCACCCGGCACTCCAGGGTAAGTGAAGTCCTCTGATCAGGCTCAAGTCATGGGGTCACCCCTGCAGCCAGCCCAGCAAGAGGGCTGGGGACAAAGTGTGAGGTCATCACCACCCAAAGCTCATGGGCTGAACGGGTTACTATGGAATGAGGAAAGAGCGAATCCCCAGAGGTTAAGAACACTGGGCAGCAATATTAATCCCCCATAGACCTTTCACTAGGCTTTCACACCCTCTACCCTGGACCATCCTCCCCTCTCCCCACCATGCGCAAAGGATCTGTGCCCATGCCAACCTCCCCGAGTAGCACTACCACACCCGAGAAACCCAGCCCTGTAGGTGGTCGTGTTCATTTTGCTTTACAGAGAGCAAATTGGCACCACACTAAATTTTGAATGTTGTTATCTTTTGACCCTGCAGTTATGCTTTTAGGAATATATCCTAAGGGAAAATTCAGCAAGAGTGCAAAGACTCTAACACATAGGATGCTCCTGGGTAACGACAGGAAACAACATGAATGGGCATGGACAGGGGAGGGCTTAAACAAATTATGGTGAGGATGAATTAAGGATCACCATGCAGCTGTTTAAAAGGTTAACACCTATCTGCATTTATTGACTTGACCATGAAATTTATTTTTTAAAAAGAGGATCTAAAAAGCAAATGTAGTATGATCTCATCTTTTAAAAAACATAACCCTTGTAAATCAGACGGGATGGAACCATGTGGTTCAATCTCTCTATAGACTTAATGCATAGTTTAATGGCCAAAATTAATACAAAATAAATTCTATTATTTAATCGCGTCTCTGGAAGAACATTAAAAGGGCTCTGGTTCATAACCACATGAGCCCATCTCAAAAGCCTGCTCCCCCGTATCCGATTATCTAGGGCTCTGTAACTTCTCTAGAGCCTGAAATGTGCTAAAACCTGAGAACCCTACTGAACTCTAGTCCCTAAGACTTACCTACCCGGGACTTCTTTCTTGTCCCACGCCATTCCTTTATCATGTAGATCAGCTTAGTTTTCCTCTGCAAGTACTAACTCTTCCTCTTTCTAGAAGAGAGAAGTGAAGGGAAACCAAATAGGCACATTCAGGATTTTCTTCAGTGGGTTGGAGCAAGAAGAAGGCTGAGAACATTCTTATGTTAATAATCTTATCTGACACAAAAAAATAGTATCTGCATACATAGAAAATGGTATGGGAAAAATATACAAAAATGATATCAAGGCTATCATTGGTGGTGGGATGGTAGGTGATTTTTGCTCCCTTCCTTATATATATATATATATATTTGGTCTGAATTTCTTTTTATAGAGCATGTTCTACTTTTATATTCAGAAAGAAGCTTTTCTTTCTTTTTTTTTTTAAAGAAGAAGCTATCGTACTGTGGCATATTTCTTTTTATTTTTTTTTCTTCAAGATCTAGCAAAGGATAAAGAGAATTGAGACACCAAATCCATCCTCCACACAGGATGATTTCTCTTTTTTCCTTTAATTTTAGAACTTTTAAAAAGTAACCCCCTTCCACACATAACAAGTAATATGAATAAAAGAACATTCCTTTGTAGGTGTATAAATTTTACTCATAACATGCTACTGTGCAAGTTCATTTTTAAAAAGCAGCCTAAACACGTGGTTTAAGGACTGGGTTTGCTCCGAGGCCAAGGTCAGTCCCTCCACAGCAGGGGCGGGGGCTGCCTTGCCCTCAACATCTTCCCTGCGCACTCCCCTTCCTCAGCTGGAAGCTGGCTCGTGCAGGCTGGCCACCGAGGTGTTGGTGGCTCTTCACTGCCACGCTGGCATTTCCATGTGAGCCTCTGGTGGTCCAAGTGGCCTTGGCCATGTGTGAAGCCAGTGGGAGACCCTCTCTGCAGACTTGCTGTACGAGAACTCTGGGGTCTGCGCAGGGTAAAAATGACCCTGCTGCCTGCTTTCCTCTTGCTGCTGGGTCCCTCCCAGGCTGCTCTACCACCTCCCCTGGGTCCTCTCTGGCCAGCTCAGCTCTTGTGTTTGGGCCAGGCGGGAAAAAGCAGTTGGCTCCGCTCCTCGTCTGTCAAGAGTCCAACATTACCAGGGGTCTCGCCTGGTTTCAAGTATTTCCCTGTGCCTTTCCTCGCTCCGTAGTCAAGTTTCTAGCCAGGATTTCTTGGCTCTGGAAAAGATTGAATGCCTGTCTGAGCCTTCTGGGCCTGTGTTTCATTTGCAGCTGCCTGGCTCTGTGCTGGGTGACAGTCTCGGCCCTCCCTAGTCAGCCCATCCCCTCCTGCTTGGCCAGCAGAGGAGGCCCTTTGTGCTGTCGCCCTGGTGCACGGGTAGGGGCGAGGCTTCTAGTCTCCATGAGCAGCCCTGTGTCCTGGGTTAACTGCAGCCCAGCCCAGCGTCAGGGAGGCACTGCCTTCTAAGAGCGAGTGATTCCTGCCTGTCTGCTAGGCCAAGCAAAGACAAGAATGCCAACCCCACACAGCCCTGGCCTCTGTTTCTAAGTCACTCTAGGATCTGCTGTGTTTCTAAGTTACTCTGGGACCTGCCCAGCACCTGGTGCTTTCCTGCTAGAAATTTCCAGAAAGTTCTGATCTTTTATATA
Source organism: Cheirogaleus medius (assembly GCA_008086735.1). Taxonomy (NCBI): domain Eukaryota; kingdom Metazoa; phylum Chordata; class Mammalia; order Primates; family Cheirogaleidae; genus Cheirogaleus; species Cheirogaleus medius. Next base: position 124,237,931 of record VBSM01002608.1, on the reverse strand, counting down.
GAGCTTGGCAAGGCCAAAAAGATCTGGAACGAAAAGAATTCGGGAGACCTACAGAACATCAGGCCTGGACTGGTGGGCACCTCTCCCTCTGTCTGCTTAGGGACTCCTTCATGGACTCCCCAGTCACTTACCGCCTTTGGATTCATCCAAAATGATGAACGCCCTGCTGGAGCTGTTAGGCCCTGGAGCTCAAACCTCAGGGAAGAGAGAGCAGCTCACCTCTGTGACAGTGTTGCCAGCCCAGTGCGGAGAAAGGGTTGGCAAACTGAGCCATGGCTGTAGGTTCCAGGAGCCAATTCGGGAGCCTGTTCAGGACATGGACACTGAAGGCAAGAACTCGAGGACTCCCATGTGTCCTCATCACCATAGGCAACCCATGCTCTGCCATCAGGGGAGGCTGTGAATGTTAAAATAACACAGCCCTAGCAAAGATATCCTCTCCTCCCTCCTCTGTGAGAGTAGAATATATTTCCTGAGCACTCCTTTGCTTTTCTTTTAGGTACTATGACCAAAGGTGCTGATAAACACACGAGCATTTGTAGCCTGTGGAAGGTAACTGTTAGGAATGTGCAGTTGCAACCATTTGGGGAGAAAAAAGGCCTTGTCGGTGAGGATTTCCTCTTTACACTTCTTACACTCTAGTAAGTACTGTATACGGGAGATAAAATAGGTAGTTGAAAAGGTATCCCGCCTGTGCTCCATCCCGCTAGCCCTGCATTTATTTTCGGCCTCCTTCCTCCAGGATTGCTAAAACCACCAGCTGGGTTCTGCACTTAGAGTGAGGACATGCTTCTGTGTTGGGGTGTTAAGGAAAGCTAAGTACCCTTGTTGGGCTCTTTCTTTGGACCCAGGGAATTCCCCGGGTGCTGGGCGGGAGGAGCTGCAGTTCTGCATCTGCTGACAGCCAGTGCTGACAGCCACTGCGTCTTGGGTTTGCCCTTGTGCTCTGGCCATCTCAGGGGGGCATTCACACCCCCGCCCTCACAACACCCCACTCAGAGGTGAACAGGTACCAGCCTCAACTGCAGATGAGGAAACTGAGGCGCAGAGCTTCTAGGATTGCCCAAGGTCTCTCAGGCCGCCAAACCGTGGAGCAGAGGCTAGACGCCAAGTGTCCTGGCTCCTGGGCTGTCGAGAGGCCCTGCCCTGGCGTGGCACTCTGGGTGACCGCCCGGTCCGCTGCAGCCGCAGCCTGGCCTCCCTGGCTGGGCAGAGAGCGGGCTGTGTCTGGGCGGGCCGGCCGGGAAACAGCACAGCACGTAGGGCGGCTCGCAGGGCCGGGCCGGGGCGGGAGCCAGGCTGGACTCGCGCGCCCGGCAGGCCCTTCGCCTCGGGCGCCCGGCTCCCCCGGGGGAGGCCGGGGACGGCGCGCAGCCCGGGCGCGGGGAGAGCGGCGGCGGCGTCGGGTTACCCGGGCTCGCGCGGAGCCCAGCGCGCGGTGGCGGCGGGGAGGGGCGGCTGCGGCAGCTGGCCCGGCGGGGTGGGGACGCGGGCGCGACGCCCTCCCCGTGACAGGGTGGGGGAGGAGGGGGTTGCTGGCCGCGAAGGGAAACCAGACCGCATTTGTATCCGACTCAATCGACAAAGACTGTACGTCAAGTGCTGCGCGGGACTCGAGCGAGTGCAAAACGGTACAGCCGGGTTCCTGCCCAAACCTGCATCTAAGTGAGGAAGTAAGTTCACACAGAACGCTGAAGACACCGGGAAGTGGAGGACAAGGCCTGAGAATCAGGACCAACCGAAGTTATAGACCTTCCTGGAAAAGGAAGTCTGTTTTCCCCCAAGTCATATGGAAAGCTCCCACCGCGCGGCCAGGTGTGTGGCTATCCGACACCTCCCTCGAGGCCTGCCACCTGCCCCCAGATGGCCGATAGGCAGGGATCCCAATGCCACCATGCCAACAGCCACTCACCTCCATGCCATCCATCCCCCCCAACACACATATGCTGCTGAGCATCCCCCAGCCAAGCCCGACTCCACCCCTGCCTGCCCGCCCAAACCTTACCCGTGCCTCCACTGTCAGTCTCCGCCAAGACAGGACCCTCCCTCCCCTGGAACACTGCTGTGCATAGCCCTCTCTAGTCCAGGCTCTCTCCTCCCTGGGGCCATGCCCCTCAGGGCCTGGAGATGTCCTCCTCACCACTGACTTTTCCAAACTGCTTCTTCTTCCTCTTCTAAAAACCCAGCTCCTTAAGGCAACGAAACAAATAGGCATGATACTGTGATATAATGGTGGATATGTGTCACTATACATTTGTCCAAACCCATAGACTGGACAACAAGAGGAATGTAAAGTAAAAGTGTCAAGAGTTTACACCGATGTAAACTATGGACTCTGGGTGGTAACAATGTGTCTGTCACCTAGGTTGATGGATTCTAACAAATGCCAGTGGAGGATGCTGATAGTGGGGGACACTGGGCCTGTGTCGGGGCAGGGAACTCACTGTATTTTCCACTCAATTTTGCTGTGAACCTGAACCTGAACCTCAGCAATTGTCTCACCTGAGACCTCCAATCCAGGGCTCTATTGTTTTTTTCACTATTTCTCCCCTCTCAAGTCTTTATTCTCAGCCAGCTGAGATTCCAGGGTCTAGCATGTGAAATCCCCCTTTTCAAACACTCCTACTTTCCTTGCCCTGGTCTCTCTCCATTGTAGTCACTGGGTGAAAACCCAACTGTGGTTAAATCAAACTGCTTACTTCCCACCTGCACCTGAGCAGTTGAACACCACTGAAGAAAATCACACAGCTACTCTGGATGGACTCACTTCACATTGTGGCCATAGATTTCAGACGGGCATTTGAACTGCTGGATAATCCTACTATAGTTTCTTAGAAAATTCCTTTTCTTCTCCACAGTGCAATAAGTTCATACTTTCTCTCTCTGGGTATTTTCGACACCTCTTCCTCTTTCATTCTCAGTCTAACCTCAGACTGGCCTTCATAGAGAAAATAGGTACAATCAGACCAACTGCCTGGTCTTCCCACTACCAAAGCCACCAGCATGCCTACAACTCCACATTCTCCCTGCCCATCGGGGCCTGACCCCTGCACCATGCCCTGGGCCCCGTCCCCTTTGACCAGCACAAGAATTCTGTTTCTTTTATGTATCATCAATTTCTTCCTCTGGACTATAGCCTTCCCATCAAAGTAAAACAGGGCTTAATAGCCCTAAAGCCTCAGCCTCATGTCCTCTTCTTGCCGCTCTACCATTTCCTGCCTTTCTTCAGAGCGAATGGTCCTGAGAGAGTTGTCTATAAACTGACACCTCTACTTCCACACCTCTCGTTCTTGCCTCCACCCACTCCAACTCAGCTTTTATCCCTACCTTTCTGTTGTAATAGCTTTTACCAAAGATTCCGACAACCTACGTCTTGAAGTTACATTGGTGGCAGTTCACTGTCCTTTGCTTATCTGGCCCACCAGGGGCATTGAAAATGTTTGACCACTTCCTCTGTGGAAGATTGAATTATTGGTCCTATTTCTTCTTGTCACTCCTTGCTTTGTCCATATCCCTTTCTGTGTGACTTTGCAGTCCCTCCCGCAAAATGTAGCACCTACAACACTTTCTTGCTCCTTGACTTTGGGTTTGATTACATGACTTGTTTTGGCCAATGGAATATAGGAGGAAGTGACATAGTGCCAGTTCCCAACCTAGGCCTGAAGGAGGCATTTCATGTTTCCAGCTTCCTGTCTGTGCCTGTTATCACCATGGGAGAAAAATGTGCCCTAGCTGGTCTGCTGGTGCAAGGAGAACAAGGGACATGCATGCAGAGCAGACCAAACCACAGCTTAGAGCTGCCCAGCCAAGGTCAGCCTTATCTAGCTGACCTCCAGCTGACCCACAGCTGTGTGAGTAAAATAAATATTTACTGTTATGCCATTGAGATTTTTGTGGTTATTTGTTACTCAGCAATAGCAGGTTGATACATCTTCTCAAAATACTTCCTTTGCTGAATTCCTTGTAATTATAATCTTTTGGTTTTCCCCCAACGTCAGGAGTCTCAGTCTCCATTGCTGGCTTTTCCCCTGCCAGATCTCTAAAGGTTCAAGTGGCTTCAGTCCCAGCCTTCTGCTACTTTCTTTCTTTACTCTCTCCCTAAATGGAATTATCCTGGTTTGCTTCTTTGAATACCACCTACATGCTGGTTCTCAAATTTAAATCTGAAGGTAGGATGCCCTTGAACTCCAGACTAAAACCTGTCTATGCATATTTACCTATGTCTGATTAGGTCTTGGCATGGCCCAGTCAGAACTAGTGATCCACCGCCTACCCCCAACATTGGCACCCATCTACCCAGTTAGCCTAAAAATGGAGGCACCATCCTCTACTCCTCTCTTCTGTCCTAGGTCAGACTATCAGTAAGTCTGTCTACTCCACCTCCAAAATTGGTCCAGAAACCAGTATCATGTCTCACCATCTCCATAGCCACAACCCTGGTTTGTTTTTTATATCTCTTCTTGCCAGCACTTCTGCAATAGTGTCTTAACTGTTTTCCTCAGCTCTAGTCCATGCTCTGCACAGTAGCCAGACGGATAATGAGATCTCTTCACTCCCCAGCTTAAAACCTTCCAGAGGGTTCCTCTTGCAACCAAATAAAACCGACACTTCTCACCTTGATCCAAAAGGACTAAGATCACCTGGTCCCTGCCTATGTACCCAAGGCCCCTCTATTCTCCTTGTTCTCTTGCTCCCGCCACATTGGCCTCCATGGTGTCTCTTGAACATAACAAGCACATTCCCTGCCTCAGGGCCTTTGCCCTTACTCTCCCTTCTGCTTGGAGCACTCTTCCCAGATCTTCACGTGACTGCCTCCTTCCCACCCATAAGGTCCCAAATGCCACCTCCTCAAGGAGGCCTTCCTGGCTAAACAAACACACCCAACTCTATCACATTACTCTAGTTTAGCTTCTTTAGAGTACTTGTCTACTCTGTTCCTCCCATTAAAATATAAAATCCTTAATGGCAGGTATTTGTCTTAGTCTCTGATGTATTCATTCCCAGGGCCTAGAACATGTCTTGCACGTAGTGAGCTTGTTGACTGACTGGCTGATGCTAGAACTGAATGGAGAAGAGATATAATTAGCTAGATTGTGAAGATGGGAATGGGTGTCCTAGGAAGGCAATGGCAGAACTGGAGACTGAGAGGCTGTAGAGTTCAAGATGCAGTACATCCAGGGGGCTATTAGGGGCTAGGCCGGTCACAGGAGGGAATTCACATGGGGAATGAAGAAAGAAAATTCCACATAATGGGAGTTCATTTGAATAACATTTCTCCAAGTTGCCTGAGTTAGTGGGTGCTGCTGAAGGTTACAGATCAAGGACATGGTATGTTCAAAGCAAAGGTTTCAGGACTATTGATATGGTTGAAAACTATGCCTTTCTGGGTGTCCTTAACTAAGTGCTCTCCCATGGGAGCCCAGAATTTTAGAAGACAAAGACATCTAGAAGAATCTGGGAGCCCGAGGGAGCCAGAGATTGGTCCCCTTGGGTTCCAGACGCAAGAAAAACCCATTACCCAACCTTTTAGGAACCAATATTGAGTTCCTGTTTTGGAAGGTCTCCCTGGGTAATTAAAGATTTGCTTAGCACACTCATACACACGTGTTAACGAGCTGGTGCCCCGGGGCGCCCTCGGGCTCCCTCACACCCTCCCCCTACACACACATCCCTAAATTGCTTTTATTCACCCAGTGACTTAACACGAGCTTCAGCCCTCCACCCCACACATGCATCCCTAACCCAGCTACTTGCCTTCCCAGCCCCCTCCACCCAACTCCATTGTCAGGGCTGAACAAAAGGCCCAAGGCATCCTGGGTTAAAGGATTTTTAACTCTGCCAATCCCAGGAGGCTCCAACATGAAGCAGCTTCCTGCTGGAGAAAAGTGACTGAGACATCTCCCCAGGCGACAGGGGATTCTTTTCAGGTCTGAAAAACAGAACCTAGCCGCCAATCAGACACTCCCCCCAGGACCCCACCCCAGAGGCCTCCCAGCAGTCGAATGGGTGTCGAGGTCTTTTCCCTGAAGACTTCTATTCGTGGCTGTCAGGCTTGTTAGAGCCCACGTCCCCGCCACCCCCCAGCAGACCGGACTCTCGCTCTGCTCTGCCCCCACCTCGCTCTGTGCCCCGGACGGCTGCCCCCAAACCCGGGCGGCCCTGGGGAGCCCCCGCGCGGGCACGGCGCGCAGACGGGGCCGGGGCGCCCGCTCCGCCGCAGCGTCCCCCTCCTCGGGCACGGGCCCTGAACCTGCCTGGCCAGAAACGAAACCCGTTTTCAGGCGAGGGGAGCCTGCGGGCTTGGTGGTTCTTCGCAAGAGCATTCCAGGGCGGCCAGGTTCGGGTGTGCTCGTCTCCTCGCGCCTCCGTCCTAACCCGGGAGTGGGGTCCGGGGGGCCCTTCCTGGCGGCTCTGTCCCAGTCCGGGAGGTTTCTGGAACTAAACTGCATTTGGTGTCAAAACCCATTTTTGCCCACCCTGGCACTAAAGTTAAGCGTACGTTTTTTCCCCCTTAAGTTTTCACGCAGAAGAGATACCGGGCAAATTAGAAACATGTTTGGGAAAGGAGTGAGCAGCAATCGCTGGCATTTAAACAACACAAAAGTGCCCACGCCAGGCCACACGCCCAGGCGGCGGCCGCGCGCCCGGCAGCGGGGCAGCGCCCCCTGGCGGCCGCGCGGGGCACCTCCACATCGCCCCCACCCCCAACCCCTGTTCTCCAGGGCCTGGAGGAGACACGCTCCCCCACGTCTGGGAAACTCTGGGACACCTTGGGAGGAAGGGAATGAAAGGAGTCCAACGCCAAGGTCCTGGGAAACGCTTTCTGTGGTTTCGTGGCTGGCGCCGAAACCAAGAGTCCAGGGAAAGAGCCAATATAAAAGAAAAATCCTTGTTCCATTTTCAGTGGATGCCTGAAATTCTACCAATACAGCATCAACTCTGCACCTGCAGGCTTCGATTCCTCTTAAAATTCAAATGCCTCAAGGAAGGGTAACCCTTAAAACAAGGGTGGATGACAGGCGACATCGAAAAATCACCAATGTCACCAAAACAGACATGATTATACTATAATATGTACATACTGTATGCTGAGGACATTTAATAAGTAATGCTTAATCTTGTTTTTCCTATTTTTGGTTGCCCAGACATCCTTTTGTACTCTGAACAGCAGCGTTATTTTAAGATGCCCCACCCCCAGTGACCATACCGTCCATTTCAGTTGGTTTTGCATTTTCTTGTCCGTTGTACATCCTAAATATTTCTCCAATCTTCCCACTTCTCATTCTCAAGTTGCTGCTTGATTTCAGGCTCACAGTGTCTTATTCCTAGTCCGGATCACTGTGGTAGCCTGGTGGGAGTATCTGGATCCCTTCCACGCACACGGGAGCCCAGGGAGGGGGTCTCTCGAGTCCTCTCTCTGCCCCACATATAACACCACCGTGTCTGTCAAGAGGCAGCCACTGTGTGCTAGTTGGGGATTCTCTTCTTAAAGTCAGCAGAGAAGCCCTGCTTTCAGCTTCCTCTCTATCTAGCAGGAATTTCTCCCCTTTTGTTACTCCATCCAGCAGGAGCCAGAAGAAATGGGGGTGCTGGGTTTCTGAAAGACCCAGGCAGGTTTTTCCCCACCCCAAACCTTTGTCCTCTGAAACCCTCTTTTTGCTGCCTAAAGGGTTTCTACTTATCCATACTGTCTGGTGGGAATGCTTCCAACTTCATATCTTCCTTCTCTTTGAGGTGTTTCCTGCTGCATCAGCTGTCTATTGCTACATAACAAGCCACCCAGCCGCATAAACTCCGTAGCTTAAAACAATAAACATGTATTTGCTCAGGACTCTGTGGGTCGCTGGGCGGGTTCCTCCAGCCTGGCTCTGCTGGGCTCACTGTGTGTCTGTGGTGAGCTGGCAGGTCACTGGGTGGTTTGAGATGGCCTCAGCACACATCTGGTGGTTGGCAGGCTGTCAGCGGGGGTGAAAGGGTGCTGGGGCCACGTGTCTGCCATCCAGCAGGCAAGCCTGCCCTGGCTGCCTCTTCCGATGGCAGTCGGGATCCCAGGATGGGAAGAGCAGAAGCTACAAGGCTTCTTGAGCCCTAGGCTTGGGATTGACACACCCACCCTTCTGCCACATTCTCTTGGTCAAAGTAAGTCACAAGGCCGGGCCAAGCACAAGAGGTGGGTAAACGGACTTCAACTCCTGATTGGAAGGTGCTGCAAAGAATTGCAACCATGTTTGCCACCTGCCGCTGTTGCTGTCTTCCTTCTTGGGTCACATTACCAATAAAGGAAAACACACTTAAAAATATTACGTCCCTCAGACACACCAAAGATAGGTCATCTAGCACAGTGCTTAAGCACACAAGCTCAGAAATCAGAGTGCCTGGGTTCAAACACTGGCTCCACATTTACCAGGGTGTGACCCACGAAAGTTATCTTACCTCTCTGTGCTTCAGTTGCCCAATTTGTAAAAATGGAGGAGTTGTAAATATTAAAATAAATTAATCCATATTAAGTGCTTAGGCAGTGTCTGGCACATAGTAAGTGTCCAATAAATGTCAGCTATTCTGTGCAGGGGTGATGGCTGGGCTGCCACCAGGACTGCTGAGGCCCCAGGGCTACCTCCAACTGCCCCAAAGCCCTATGCTGCCAGCTCTGCTGGTGGCTTCTGGCATTTACAGGACCCCACTGAGGTGCCAGTGAAATGGCCCTGCCAGTTTTTACCAGTACCTTCATCGGAGCCTGCCTGTCTAGAGCTAGGACAGGTTAGCTGTTACAGAAAGGGCTCTGAAGTCCCACAGACCTGAGGTTTGCTTCCAGCTCTTCTTCCTGAGAGATTCAGACAAGCTGATTAATTTCTCTGCATTTCAGTTCCTCTGTCTATAAAATGGGTAGCAGTGCCTTCCACAGAGCATATGAAGCACAGTATGAAGAACTTAAGAGCCTGGGCTTAAAAAATACAGGGCACAGGACCCAGGACCCATGTTGTACCTGAAATTGCTGGCCCATACGTGACATTTCTGGGGATGAATACTTATTCCCCAAAATATCCTCAGTCGTTCATAAAGCCCTCCCACCTCCCAGTCCACCGAGATGAGCCAGGATCCAAGGGCACAAGCTAAGCTCTCCCTGTAAGTGTCAGTGTTTTGAATGGGCCCCCACTACACTTCCTGAGACCTGTACCTTTTATTTCCAATGTAGTATCTCTAGTATTTATCCTAGGGCTTGGCATGGTAGATGCCTCATAAATGTTTGATGAAAGAAAGAAAGAAAGAAAGAAAGAAAGAAAGAAAGAAAGAAAGAAAGAAAGAAAGAAAAGAAAAGAAAAGAAAGAGGACTTCATGCTGATAATTTCTCTTTTCCTTGGATTACACTAGCTTCTTCTGGGTGGTTTCCAAGCCAAGTCAACCTGCCTGAAGGCAGAAGAAGAGATGTTCATAAGAAGCAGGAGCAGGGCAGTGCTCTTCAACCTTGCTGCCATTGCAGTCCCCAGGAGGCCGGGCCCATCCCCAGAGACTGGGATGAGATTGTCGTGGGGAGCAGCCGTGGCATGTACACCCGGGAGATAACCCTGACCGGGACACCTTCATCATTTTCACCTGGTCTCTCCCAGAATTGAGTCTTCCGTAGCTGACAGCAAAGATTTGGCTACAAGTTCCCATGGAGTTCAGACCACGGAAAAGGATGGAGCTGAGCAGGGATCACAAAGTACAGACAGGCCCAATTCCATCCTGAGTGTGTGTGGCCTGGACACAGATGGAAAAAGAAGCCACTCATCACAATTTGATGTTTTAAGCAATTCATGAAATGAGTTGGTATTCACACACTTAATAGTCACAGGTATGTGTGTCCCGCAGAGGAAATGTGAACGTGAAAGCCAGAGGCAAAAGCAGAGGGGGAGGGCAGCAGACTGCAGAGCAGACCCTGGGGCCCAGGGGTTGTTCCCTGGGGAGCCGGGGCTGCAGAAGTCCTCCTAGAAAACTCTAGAGCCAGCCAAACCAGAGGTTGGAGGTGGGAAGCAGGGTGGAAGGAGAGGAGCAGCCCCTTCTGGCATGAGGGGACTAAAATATCCTCCACAAAATTAGGAGAAGGTGGGAGCTGGCTCCTGGCATGGAGAAAGCCAAGTTAAGTCTGCTTCTCTTCCCTGTGTACCTTTAGCTTGGCTGTGTAGAAAGACCGATGTTGCCTGATTAACAGGGATGGTATAAAAGTGAGGGAAAGGCTCGTGGATGAACAGGGGGGCCAAAGTGACACAGCCAGCTCTCAAGCATAGCCCAGTTGAAATTTGAGAAGAAAGGGACCTTCTCAGAGTGCATAGTTCTAGGATTGGAGTGGAAGGTTTTCACCTTCATCACAGGGGACTTGGGAATGCAGGGATTTAAATTTAGGCTCCCAGGAGGGAGTATGATTGTTCAAAGGAGAAGGAGGGAAGACTAAGATTGTGCTGGTTTCAAATTGGGCCCTAAAATCACTTTGTAACACACAGGCTGTGACACACAGACTGTAACACATGGGCCGTGATACACAGATTGCAATAACCCTTGCAGCACAGGATGGGCCTGGACCTTTTCATCAGAATTAACTGGGCTATTGGTTAAAAACTTGTTCCTGGGCCCAAGGGTTGGAGGGCCCTTGTGGAGTCAGTAGACAAGCCTCTCTATGACACCTCCTCCTACTTAGGGGAGGCCAGTAGCCCCCAAACCTAGGGCTGTCAATCACTGGCTGATTTGAGGTGGGACCAGGCATCAGTGTTCTTGGGAAGTCTCTCCAATGGTTATGAAAATCACTCAGGTTTGGTACCCTGGGAGGGGGCTAACCGGGAAGAAACTTTCCTGACCTCGTACTCTACTCTCCCACATTGCCCCTTAATTCTGAGGGGCATTCTGCACAGACCCCCAGAGCAGGCCTAGGGGCACAGAGATGTTGGGGCCATTGTTGTGAAATATTTTTGGATTGCTAAGAACCCACAAAATGGTTACAAAGCCAGCACAGTATCTGAATCAGAAAAACAAGACCGACCCCAAGGAAAATGAACCTTTCCATCTGCGTCTGGCCGCTGTTCACCAGCTGTGCTCAGGACAGCAGGCAGTGAACAGGCAGCTGTGAGAGACCTAACACACAGCCTGGGAATGGACACACAACACATGTACTGTCTACACCGCTGAGGCCCTGCCTTCTAGCACCACTGGCAGTGGAGGTCACATCCTTGTCGGTGGGTGAACTTGTGGGCAGCGTGGTCCTCAGCTCTCAGCCCTCACCAAACCTTCCTTTTACAAAAAGCAATTCAATCCTTATGCAAAAATAATACCGTATGCCATTTATACTCTACTTAATATCAAAATGAGCAGGGGGTCTGCAAGGTCAAAACTCTTTTCATCATGAGATGTTATTTGCCTTTCCACACTTGTGGGAAAGTTTTCCCCAAAGCTATGTGCTTTGGGATATCGTAGCAGACCAAATGCAGCAGCAGATATGAGGTTTCATCTGTCTTTTATTAAGCTAGACATTTTTAAAAATTGCAGAAATGTAAAATAGCGTCATACCTCTTACTGTTTTGTTGTTGTCTTGGAAGATACAGTTATTTTTCTAAACAAAAAGTGTTACGTTAACATGTAGTGGGTCTATTTTTGTAATAAGTAGATAAATATTTTTAAATTCTCAGTTTTAATTTCTATATTGGTAAATCAGATCAGCTGTGGCATTGAGAGGTACAACCCTCATAAACAAGAAGTTCTTTGAGGCCCACGATAGATAACAGTTAAGAGTCTACAGTGGTCCGGGGACCAGGGATCTACCAGGGGCTGCCTCGCTTTCTCCTCCCAGGGTGAGAACGAGTCCCTTTGATTCGGTTCAGACAACCTCGGAAAGGGATAGCTGGGGAAGCAAGGCGACTAAAACGCAGTCACTGCGCTCATGGAACTTCTGGTTTTGTAGGAGGTGGTGACAGGTAAGCAGCTGCCGGTGAGATGCCTGTCATTACTGTTTGCCAGGTGACACATCGCGAGGAGACGGAGGGCTGGGTCTCCCGCAGCAGCGCTCGCCGGCTCCGGCCGCTCTCGCTCCCGCAGCCCGCAGGATTCCGGCCGAGCGCCCCCTGGTGTCCGTCCCTCTCCTGCGCAGTCTTCCTCCGGAGCCGCGGGGCGCTCTCCAACGTCTGGAGCTTTAGGTCCCGGTGCTGGGGCCCCGCCGCTGGGGGACTAGTCTAGGTCCTGCACCGCCTTCTGCCTGTCTCTCTGCGCACATTTGTCTCTTGATGACTAAGTCCAGCCCGCTCCTGCCTCTGTGCTTGCCCTTTATGGGTGCTGGGCATCCTTCCCCTCACCAGCCTCGTCTGGAGGTGACAGAACACGTTACGGCAGTAATACACGTGGTGTGGACCGAGCCTAACTCCAGGCAGCGCGATGCCAAAGTTCCTCCACTTACTGTTTTGTCCTAGAGCAAAAATCCGATATATAAAGTAACCCTGGACATGGGTGATTGGTGGATATTCTACGATGGGACCAAGCTCCTTAGAGGGTCTGGGAAACTGAGTCCCAACTCTCTGAATCTTGTTGGCTTAGATTGGATTCGCAGCTCTTCTGGAGTGTATGTCACTCACTGTTTATACTTTCGGCATTCTAATGTTAAATCAATACCCAGAGACCCGCATGAGTCCTCCTCAAATCCCAGAATTCTTCAAAGTGCGTATGCGGATCAACACTTTGGCCTACTCAACACAAAATAAAGCAAGCCCTAAAATCCAAGAACACCAGCCTGAGCAAGAGTGAGAACCTTTCTCTACTAAAAATAGATTTAAAAAATTAGCTGGGCAACTAAAAACAGAAACAATTAGCTAGGTGTGGTGGAGCTGCCTGTAGTCCCAGCTACTCAGGAGGCTGAGGCAGGAGGATGGCCTGAGCCCAGGAGTTTGAGGTTGCTGTGAGCTAGGGTGACAACACGGCACTCCAGCCGGGGCAACAGAGAGAGACTCTGTCTCAATCAATCAATCAATAAAAATCCAAGAACAAAACATCAAACTTATCTCTCTTTTAATCAAGCCCTAGAAATTCAGAATGGGAATATCCTGAAATGGATAACACTATTAGGAGGGGAGGAGGGGATTTCAGAGACAGTGAAGCATCCTTCAGGACCAGCCTGTGGGTTCCTCCTCAGTTCTGACCCAGAGTCCATTAGCACTGTGGTCTCCAGCCCCTGGGTGGCAGACAGTACCAGTCTGTGGCCTGTTAGGAACTGGGCAGCTCGGCAGGAGGTGAGCAGCGGTGAGCTAGCAAGGCTTCACCTGTTTTTACAGCCGCTCCCCATGGCTCACATCACCGCATCAGCTCCGCCTCCTGTCAGATCAGCTGTGGCATTAGATTCTCTTAGGAGCACAAACCCTGCTGTAAACTGGGCATGCCAGGGATCTAGGTTGCACACTTCTTATGAGAATCTAATGCCTGATGATCTGAGGTGGAGCTGAGGTAGTGATGCTAGCGCTGGGGAGAGGCTGCAAATACAGATTATCATTTGCAGTGAGGTTTGCCCAATAAATGTAATGCGCTTGAATCATCCCAAAACCATCCTCTTCCAGTGGAAAATGTGGAAAAATTGTCTTCCATGAAATCGGTCCCTGGTGCCAAAAGGTTGGGGACAGCTGCATTAGCAGGAACCCGACTGCCCCCTAAGCAAACTCAACCACCTTAACCCAGTGGTTTCCATGGCAACCATCAAAGAGTGGTCCCCTTTTCTTGCCTACAGATGTTCCTCCTGCCCCCACCCCACCCATCACTTTCAGGCATGACCTAGAACTGGATTCTATACAAATACCACTTGCAAAGGTATTGTTTTTCCCCACTTTCAATCCCTGTTTTAAGAAAGTATAAACCATTTCTTTAATTTACACAGAAATGTCCTTTAAAAATGAATCGGTACTATCAGGTACATCGAGGCTTATTTTATTAGTCTTTCTACTTTTGTGTATGCTTAAAATTTTTATAATAAAAAATTTGAAGAACAAACAAAAAAGAAAGGAACATTCAAAACACATTCTCCTTTCAGCATTTCTGAAGACAATCTGGTCTTTGCAAAGAATGAGAATAGGTTATGCAATAAATACCATTTTCTACAAGTGGCTATCATAGATTGTAAACCTCAACCCTTATGTGAGGTATGGTGAGGATGGCATAGCATAAGACTTTAATTTGAAGCACTTGAAGGATATAAATAAATCTTTAAAATATAATAAAAATGTATAGATTTAGAGGGAAATTTAAAAAATCAATCTCATTGCCTTTCTACAACCCTCTTCCTGTCCTTTTCCCTTGAAGTCTCCTCTCCCTGCTCAATCTTCCAAACTTGCACAGTGAGAAGTACAGCAAGTGTTAAAACCCACTGCTTTTGTCCTGCAGCAGGGGTTGGATACACTATGGCTTTGGGGAATTGTTTAATCAAGATTTCTTCCACAAATTTAAAAGATGGCCCATGAATAACATTAAAGATAATTTGCTATGGTGTATTTAGTTTGTGAGATAAACATATTAACCAGAAATGGAGGCATTAAAATTCAGATTTTGGATTACTATTTGCTAAATCATTAACTTGAAAGTATATTGTCATTCTCTTTAAATCTTAAATAAAACCAAATGTCAGCAATGCAAAAACAAAATCAGAGGCAAACCCAACTATGATCATGACCTATTTTTGTATGACCAGCAAGCTAAGAAGGGTTTTTTGTTTTTTGGTTTTTTTTACATGTTTAAAGGGCTGCAAAACAAGCAAACACACAAAGAAGAATATGTGACAGAGACACACATGTCTACTCTCTGGCTGGGTCTGACCCCTGCCGTAGGCTGGCTGGAGCCCTGGTGAAAGGTGGCTTTTCTTCCATCCAGGCAGCCACTGACAAGAGGTACAGCCTTGAAGTTGCCATGCCGACAAGGAATTCAGTTCTTAAAATAGTAGACTGTGCTCAGGCATTTTCAGGGGGGTGGGTTTGGAGGGGGGATGGGGAGAGGGGTGGGGAGAGATGATAAACTAATGAGTCAGACCCAACTGGCGACAGCTGCTCTGTCATGCCTCTGGCAATGCCAGGTGGGGAGGGAACAACTCTTGGAAAAAGAGGACTGAAAGGGACATTTTTCATTCAAAGAGTAAGGACAGCTCAGTTTCCTCACACTGTTTTCCTGCCTGGCCAAAGGAAACTCCCCTCTGCACCTCTTCTCCCTCCAGACACTCCCCAGCCTCCTTCCTGCAGAGAGCAGACCCAAGCCACCTCGCAGAAAGCCTGCAGTGGTTCGGAGGGGCTGGGGGTTGCTGGGATTAGCCTGTGCAGGGACAGAGTTGGGGGGAGCCTTATCACTGTCATGGTCATCATCATCATTGTGTCAAAATGAAAGTATATCACTAAAAATGTCTGTAATCCAGAAAGACCAATCCATCAATAATTATTCTTTGAGACTTTTTGTCATCTCTCTGTTGTTTCCTCAATGCCTGCTAAGTCACCTTTTTTTTAAAGATGGGGTCTCACTATGCTGCCCAGGCTGGAGTGCAGTGGCTATTCATAGGCTCATTGCAGCCTGGAACTCCTGGGCTCAAGCACGCTTCCTCCCTCAGCCTCCCGAGAAGCTTTGACTACAGGTACTGGGCTGATCTTTTTGTTTATTGTAAAATATACATAACATAAAATTTTAACCATTTTTTAACTATACAATTCAGTGGCATTAAGTTCATTCCCATTGTTGTGCAAACACTGCCAACATCCATCTCCAGAACTTTGTAATCATCCCATACTCTGAAACTGTGAACATAACTCCCCACTCTGCCCCCTGCCATCCCAGCCCTTGGCAACCACCATTCTACTTTCTGTCTCTATGAATTGGACACTTTAGGTAACCCATATATAAGTAAAATTATACAATATTTGTCCTTTTATGTATGGCTTATTTCACTTATCATATCTTTAGGGTTCATCCATATTGTAACACATGTAAAACTTGAATCCAGTAGTTCAAGGACAACCTGGGTAACATAGCAAGAACCTGTCACACATACAAAAAAGAGACAAAGTTAAAACAAATTAACCTTAAAATTTCAATTAGCTTTATTTGCAATCCTAGAATTGGGCAACACTTCATTTCATAAAATAGAATAAGTGTTCCAATGAACTGAGGATAAGAGCTTGGCTTTGTAAACAGAGGAAGGCCGAGAAAACAGATTAGTTACTTTTCAAAATTACTTTCCCTTTAAGGTGGAGAGAGAACAATGGAAAAATAACTGACTAGTTAACATCGGGTTACATCAGGCTACCTTTTTGTGTAAGGATTAAAGCAGAAGGAACTTCATTATCATACCGATTGAAGATTGAAACTGGCCTGTTTGGAAAATGGCTGTTATCTCTGTCTCTTGATTTCTCCAAAAGTCAGATAAAACTTGATTGGGGTTTGGCCGATGGGGAACTTTAGCACAGGTAACTCTGTTTTGATTTTTAGTCTGGTCTGTTAGGACCAGTGCAGGAGCTTGGTCTAAAACAATAGCCCCTATAATTTTTATTCAACACGTGTTAGAATTTCATTCCTGAAATAATGAATAATATTCTATTGCATGTATATACCGCAGTTTGTTTATCCACTCTTTCTTAGAGAGACATTTGGGCTGTTTTCACCTTTTGGCTCTTGTCAATAGTGCTGCTATGAATGTCCACTACAAATCGCCACTCTCAATTGTTGTGCTGGCTACTGACATGGAGCAGGGACCTCTCTCAGGGGCCTGCCAGGCTCCTCCATGCATAGAAATAAAGGAAAAATTGAGTCCCTTCAAGGGAAATTCCAGGCACCTTGAAAAGTAAATGAGCAACCTGATAGGCAAGAAGATAATAACAATAGTCTCCCAAGCAAGTCTGAGTCACAAGGTGTTTTGGCTCCCTATGTAAACTGAAAGATAACATCTTCACATATGCTCTTGAGTTGTTTTTCCCCACCAAATGGAAAATGAAGCAGATCTCAGATAAGGGGGAGCTGAGGGAGGAACTCTGACCACCATTCTCTGTTTTAAATTTCTTCCTGAGGGGTCTAGAGAAAATCACATCATAGGCAGAACCTTAACATCCCTTTCCACTGACCCTAAGTTTTTAGACAAGGCCTTGCTTCCTTAACCAATCCCAAATCAAAGAATCTCTGAATCCACCTATGACCCGTAAGCCCCCACTTCAAGCTATCCTGCCTTTTGGGGCCAAACCAATGTATAACCTCCAGTATTGGTTTATGATTTTGTCTGTAACTTCTGCTTTCCTGGAATGTACCCCTGTTTTAAAAAGCCTTGTTTGTAAACCACTGGATAGTGGCTCGAGTCTTAAGTGTTAGCTGCCCAGTCTCCTTGCATGGTGCCTTGCAATAAATGCCTTTCTTTCTTTCACTACAAATCTTGGTGTCAGTGTTTGGCTTTGCTGCCCTGGGTGAGTAGACTCAGGTTCAGGTTGGTAACACTAAGTCCATTTTCAGAAGGAAAACAATTAGCAGATTCAGAACCCAGCCAGAGTGCAGAAGATGCTACAGCAGCATTTTCTTATTTTCCCATCCCATCCAGTCAGTGTCCTAGGAGGCCAGCAAGTCCTGGTGTCCTGTTCTCCCTCCTCCATGCTCCAGCCCTCTGCTCTTGTTGCCCATTCAAGGCCCTGGGACCTCTAGTCCTAGATCCATCAACAGAGACAGTGGGGAGCATTGAGGTTGATAGTTAGCTCTTTCATATTCTTCAGAGTTGACATCGTTAAAGCAAAACTTTCTGTTTTTAATAGCAAGTTTATATTTTAGCATGCTTTCAATGTTTTTGTACTAAAGGACCCATTTCCCACCAGGGGCAGGGAATGGAAGGACTCGGTGCATGACTTGCCACTAGGAATTTTTTGGTGGAGAATGGGCACATGGCCTCAATTGGTTCACTCAAGCTGACAGAAGGGAATTTTAACTCATGGCGGGGCAAGATGTTCTCTTTTTTTCTGTGGCAGTATCTCACTTGATGTTGATCAAAAGAAAGTTAGCTGGGCTGTGGATAAAGCTGGCACCAAGTGGGGAAAGTAGAGCTAAGAGAATAGCAGAATGTGGCTCTAGAGCCCTGATCATACCATGCCTGAAGCCTGCCCTATTCCTATCTACCTGTTAGGGAGCTAATCAACTGCCTATACGTGGAGCTTGGTTTGCTAGGGCTTTCTAATCCCCAGGGCTCAAGTCATCCTAATAGACTCTGCATGGTGTTAGGATTTTGGTTTTCACTCCAAGAACAGTGGGAAGACATTAAAAGGTTTAAGCTGGGAGAGTCCAGTGTGTTAAGATCAGGTCTGTATTTCAAACATCCCTCTGGCTGTAACCAGGGTGGAAATGGGTAGTGGCTGGGGTGGTTGGAGTTGGGTGCCTACTGGGCTAGTTCAGATGAGGAGTTATAGACAAGGAGAGGGGAACAGGTCTGGGAGACTTGAAGGAAGTTAGTAAGGTTGATGAGCTGCGATGATGGTTTGATAGAAGGGGAAGGGGAGTGTCAAGGGTGACCTCTAGGTTTGTGGCTCGCTTAGCTGGATGAATAGGGGTGCTGCCCACCATGACAGGACTACTGCTGAGAGGAAGAGGTGGAACATTGACAGCGTCAGGTCCCTGGAGGGACTGAACTTAGGTGGGAGACACAACAGCTAACATTAACTTAGTGCTAGCCAAGAACCAACTGTGGCTGAAAGTGTTGTACATGTATAAACTCATTAACATAATGACCTTATTCCCATTTTACTGATGAGGAAACTGAGGCACTGAGAGGTCAAGTAATTTTCCCAAGGTCACACAACCAACTAGGAAATGGGATTTGAATGCAAGTGGTTTATCCCCATGAGGTTCCCAAGGAATATATGTGTCAAGAAGGCTCTAACAAGCAAATGGCATGTAACATCCATAACACTATTGCCTGGGTCCTGGGCCCCTGACTCCACTGCAGAGAACTCTAGAAAGATGGATTTTGATTCCTGGCACAGCCTCCTTTTTGTAAGTCCATAAGGCTAAGCGGCTTCTGACTAAGCAGCCCAGGAAGTGTGCTCTGCTTCACAGCCACCACCCTGACGTGTGTCTCTGATCTTACCACTTACGAACTGGGGAACCGACCTGGTGGGTCCCCAGCAGGGCAGGGTGTGGCTGTGTGCTTCCCCAGTGCCTGCAGCTCATTCTGCTGCCTCTACCTGCTGCCGGGAGGGAGGAGGAGAGGACATCCACACCAGAAGGAAGACATGGTGAGCCGGCTTGGGAGAAGAATCAGCCCATGGTGTGATCTCTTGGAAAGAGGAGAGACAAGAGAGAGCCGCCCGCACGTGCTTTGCCTCCTTCGAAACCACCTACACTAGAAAATGTGGCCTGGCCTGTTCCCTGGAGTCAGAAGATCTTGTCTAAACATCTAGGGATTTAATTCTTCACCATGGTCTTGTCAACACCCAGTGCTAACCAGAGTCCTTAATGACATCCTTCCAGCAGTCACAGCGAGGAGTTTCCCAGAGCACTTCCCTATAACATCCTTCAGTGTAGGTGACTCCAAGGGTTAGTTCAACGCTGAGACTATGGGGGGTTGGGGAGGAAGGGCTGAGGACACAGCTCTGTGTGTCCATCACCACCACCATCGTCATCTCCCTCATCATCATCATTGGAAGGTGTTTCTCACTTATCTCACTCTGCTTTATATCGTAACTCTAGAGTCAGATGGTGGCTTCTTTTCCCTTGAGACCTATGTGAAATCTTGTTGATGTCCCTCCACCTCCAACACATGCATATAATCCAAAGTCAATGGAAATCTAAAAGCCACCCCCCATTTCAACTAAATTTTGGGGACAGGGAAATGGCTTTCATTTCTCATGGCCCTTTCTGCCTCTTGGGTTCCCACTGCTAAGAGTGGTTTCTCTCAATCTGCCCACTCACGGTGGGTGTGAATTTTAGCCCTTCCTTGGTTTCCACAGAAACAGCCCCTCCCATGGACAATCCTGGCCAGGTGGGCTCTGCTGTGATGTGGGCCTCGGCCGGGCTCGTGCCGCAGTCCCGCCTCTCATCTGCTCACTCTCCTTCCTGTTCCTCCCCACTCTGCTGGATTCCCTCCCTCCAAGGTTTTTGGGGGAGCTCCAATTTTTTTCTCCCTTCATGATAGAGAAAAATTCAGCCTTTCCAGCTCTGTCCCCCAGCCTCCCACACCTGGCTCCATCAAAGACCTCCACTGGGCACAGTCTTCTGTCCCCAGGAGGCGGCTTTCCTCCTCGTCCTCCTGGGCGCAGTGGTCCTCCCTTACCTGAGTGGAACACGTTCCAAGACCCCAGTGGATGCCTGAAACTGCAAGCTAGTGCCAAACTCTATATCTACTAAGCTTTTTGCCCAAACATACATACTTATGATAAAGTTTAATTTATAAATTAGGAACAGTAAGAGATTAACAACAATAAGACTAAAATAGAACAATTACAACAATATACTCTATAAAAATTATGTGAATGTGGTCCCTTTCTCTCTCTTTCTCTTTCTAAATGTCTTATTGTGTGTAATATTTCTGGACCTGGGTAACTGAGACTGCAGACCAGGAAACCACGGATAAGGACACTGCTGGATATGGATTTTTGTCTCCTCTCACTAGTGGACTATAAATTCCTGGAAGGCAGAGACCATGTCATTTAGTTCTCTTGGGAGTTGGGCTGTTTTCCTGCAGGTAATGAATGGTTGGGCACCCAGGAGAACTTTAGCTTGGCGTCCATTCTTCCTCCCTCCATCCATGCCTGGGGAGAGCAGGGGGCAGGATCCAGGATCGGAGGAAATCTTTAAGATGTTCGCTTCCCTTAATCAGCTCCCCGGGCTGCTGACATTCTGGCTCCCTGGAGTCTAAGAGAGAAGAAAAGAGTGGATTAAAATGAGAAAATAGTTGTGTGAAGGAGTAAAAAGCAGCTGGAAGTACAACATTCACTTGGAGACAGAATGAATAAATGAGATAAAATTCTAAATAAATATCTTGCATGGTTCTAATTGCGTTTTAAAAGCTGCCACTGGAGAACAGATAAAACCATGCTGTATTTCATTAGTGGCTCCCATAATTCTACGGTGTTTGCCAGCAAGCCCCATCACAGCGCTCTGTAATTAAAGACCAGTTTAGGGTCCTGTAATTTAGAGCATCATCAAAATATGGCAAGTGACTGGAGGTAAGGACATGGAAAGAAATACAGCTTTCATGAGGTCCTTGGAAATCCCATAGAATGCGAATTTTAAAAGCTCAACCCTCATACTGCCCTTGCCAACAGGGTCAGTCCACATCAGTGTTTTCCATTTGACAGGAGACTAGTTATGTTTTTATTATCCCAAAAAAGCATGGATGGAGAAGTAAATCAGTTCTTTTTTGATGATTTTTAAAAATTGAAATATTATTCTCATAACATAAAATTACCACTTTAAAGTGTATAACTCAGTGGTTTTTAGTGTATTCATAATGTTGTACAACCATCATCACTATCTAGTTTCAGAATGTTTTCATCACCCCACAAAGAAACTCGGTACTTATATTAGTGGTGTCCTAGTCCATTCCTGCTGCTATAACAAAATACCCAAGACCATGTAATTCATAAATAACAGCAATTTATTCCTCACAGTTCTGGAATCTGGGAAGTCTAAGGTCAAGGCGCCAGCAGATTTGTGTCTGGTGAGGGCTGCCCTCTGCTTCCAAGATGGCGCCTCTTTCTGTGTCCTCATACAGCAGAAGAGCAAAAGGGGAAAAGGGACCAGCACACTCCCTTCGACCTCTTTATAAGGGCACTGATCCATTCATGAGGGTGGAATGCTTATAAATTAATCACTTCCCCAAAGGTCCCACCTCTTAGTGCTATCATATTGGGTGTTAGGTTCCGACACATGAACTCAAGGAAATACATGTATTCCAGCCAGAACAAGCAGTGTGTCCCCATTCCCACCCATCCAGCCCCTGGCAACCACTGGTCTACTTTCTGTCTCTATAGATTTGCCTATTCTGGACATTTCATATAAATGGGATTATACAATATGTGGTATTTTGTGTGTGTTTTATTTCACTTAGAATGTTTTCAGGGTTTGTCCATGTAGTAGCATGTGTCAGTACTTCCATTTCTTTTATTTTTTCTTTTCTTTTTTTTTTTTTTTTTTTTTTTTTTTTTTTTTTTTTTTTT
>VBSM01002608.1:124205630-124215677 GCA_008086735.1 Cheirogaleus medius | reverse complement strand
CCTCAGCCTCCTGAGTAGCTGGGACTATAGGTGTGCACCACCACACCTGGCTAATTTTATTTTTTGTAGAGATGGGGTCTTGCCCGTGCTCAGGCTGGCCATTCCTTTTTATGGCTAAATGATAGTCTATGGTCTGGATATACCACACTTTGTTTATTCACTCATCTGTTGATGACATTTGTGTTGTTTCCACTTTTTAGCCATAATAAATAATGCTCCTATCAATATAAGACATGCATGTGTAAGTGTCTGTGTGGACATGGATTTTCAGTTCTCTCAGGTATATACCTAGGAGTGGAACTGCTGGTTCATATGAGAGCTCTGTGTTTAACCTTCTGAGGAGCTGCCAAGCTGTTGTCCACGTAGCTGCACCTTTTTACATTCCCAACAGCCATGTATGAAGGCTCCAATTTCTCCGTATCCCTGCCAACACTTGCTATTGTTCTTTTTCCTTCTTTTCTTTCTTTTTGTTTTTTTATTATAGCGATGCTAAAGCTGTGAAGTGGTATCTCACTGTGATTAAATCTGCCCCGTAGCATTTGCCCCCTACTTCCCTGGACATGTGTCCTGGCAACCCTGTCCACTTCCATGCGGCTGTCTCTGGGCATGGGTAACCTGCTAGGAGGCTCCTCCTGCTCCTGCTTCACGGCATTGCTTCTAGAAACCGGGCAAACCTCTCTGTGGTCTCTACATGGCTGGAATGAGGCTTAGAGTTGAGGCTTCTGAGGGCCAGGGCAGGATGAGAGTAAAACAGAAACAAAAGCACAATAAAAGAGGAAGAAAACGCACAGTTGACAATTGAACAGGGGGGGTGAGACAGGCTGCTTTTAAATTCCTTAGTGTAGGTAGACTCAACTGAAATTATTAGCAAGGTTGAACTCATAGACTTCCTGCCCACTGCCAGCTCCCCAGGCAGAATTCTGTAACCACCAGATCTCCTCTCCTCTCCTCTTCCACTCTCCTTAGGAGGCTCAGCAGATCTGGTAACAAAGACAGAGCAACAGAAGAATGGGGCAGGGAGAACAGAAAACCAGCTTGCCTAAGGGAGACAGGGCTGTTTGAGGAGGGAGGTACTGGAGAAGCTATGGGATAGGAGAGAAGTAGATGGGGAAGGACAGAGGATTCAACATGTTGCTTTGTTAATTTCTGAATCGGTAATGTATGTGCATGGTGCAATGGCAGAAATCCCCCACTTCCCCTCGCCTTTGCTCCAGTAGCCCCATTTCCTCCCTATAAATAACCTCTGTTGTCAGTTCTTTGCATATCTTTCCAGAAATACTCCATTGCAGAGGTTCTCAAGCTTCCTTGTGGATGAGAGTCACCAGGAAAGCCTGTTCAAACACTCCAGCCCTGGGGTTTCTTTCCTAATCCAAAGGCTCTGGGGTGGGATCTGAGAATTTGCATTTCTAACAAGTTCCCGGGTGCTGATGCTTTTGGCCCAAGGATTGCACTTTGAGAACCACAATTCTGGAGGTATTCATAGAAACCCTTTCAATTCTCTCTCTCTCTTTTTAAAGTAATTTGAGTATCTATTTTTGGCAATGGAAATGCCCCTGACTAAGACAGCATAGATATGGCCCAATTCCTGCCTGTGGGCCTCCCCTACACTTTCTTTGCTTGGAATACTCTCATCCCCAACTTCCACATGGCCAAGGCCCAGCTCAAGGGCCACTTCCTCCAGGAAGTCTTCCGTTGTTCGCTCCCTGCACTGGAAGAGATTTTATGCTCCTTTAAACTCCTACAGGAGTGTTTGTCTGTCTTCTTCTAAGGGCATCTGTTATTTATTAGAACAGGATGTAAAAAAATGGAGCTGTCTCTGCCTCAATTTTTATAATTTTTTGTTAAAGAGATATCTGATACCACAGTGAGTTTGAGGAAGCTCATCAAATGGAGAGTATGGGTTCAGGACTCTTGGTCCTCCGTCCCCTGGTCACCTTGGGGACTATGGAATGGTTGAAGGGATTTTTGGATGATTTCTTGGGAGAGAGCTGTGCCATAAGCCTAGAGGAGAAT
Source organism: Cheirogaleus medius (assembly GCA_008086735.1). Taxonomy (NCBI): domain Eukaryota; kingdom Metazoa; phylum Chordata; class Mammalia; order Primates; family Cheirogaleidae; genus Cheirogaleus; species Cheirogaleus medius. The sequence continues at coordinate 124,213,664 of VBSM01002608.1, read as the reverse complement.
ACGAAGAATCAAATGGGGGTGTCACTTCCTCTCCATGGTGTCTAGAGAGCCTGGGTTTCAGTAGCTGCTTTAGAGCTTGACGCAAGTTCTCTGTAGTTGAGGGATGCTGGGGACCAGCCGAGAGAGCTGAAGCAGGCTGAGGCCAGGCAGAGCGAGGGAAGGACATGCCTTCCACCAAGGGCAGAGCGAGGGAGCATTATTGTTCTTGTGGACCAATGGAAGTCTCCAAGGCAACTGTTGGGGGGCCATCTTAAATCCCAGCCAATATGGCCAGGGTGGTAGGGGCTGTGGGGCACCTCGGCTGAGAGGGACTGGGAGAACTTCAGATCCCCGTGGCTCCACAGGGCAGAGTCCTGGGAACTGCTGCTAAGCCCCCAGCTTGGGGATCTCTGAGGACCACCCAGAGCACTCATGATCACAAACATCACCTTTACCTACCTGCCATCCAGAATACCCTGATGTCTGGAGACAAAGGTACTGCCTCATGATTTTACCCTTTCTCTCTATGGGCAGGGACCTTGTCAGCCTGCTGGTGGGAAAAGGAGTGGGAGGGGAGGGAGACAAAAAGAGCCACTCACCTCCCTTCTCGGGCAGCCGTGGAGATGGAGGAACATGTGACACCAAATCAAGTTCAAAGTTTAAAAAAAAAAGGGGGCCTGGCATGGTGGCTCACATCTGTAATCCTAGCACTCTGGGAGGCCGAAGCAGGAGGATCGTTTGAGCTCAGGAGTGCGAGACCAGCCTGAGCAAGAGCAAGACCCCATCTCTACTAAAAATAGAAAGAAATTAGCTGGACAACTAAAAATATATAGAAAAAATTAGCCGGGCATGGTGGCGCATGCCTGTAGTCCCAGCTACTTGGGGGGCTGAGGCAGGAGGATTGCCTGAACCCAGAAGTTTGAGGTTGCTGTGAGCTAGGCTGACGCCACGGCACTCTAGCCCAGGCAACACAGTGAGACTCTGTCTCACAAAAAAAAGTTTTGATTATTATACAGCACTGGACATTCTCCTGGAAGGAGACAGTGGCTGTACCTTAAAGGGACTGAGGACTATGAGACTGCTGTGTCCTGAGGGTGGCAACACAGTGCACAGCTCTGCTGCAGGCTCTGGCAGGAGCAGGTAAAGTTGTCCTTTTGATAGTTGTGCATCATGTTTGCTCAAAGTACCAGTCACACACACACACACACACACACACACACACACAAACACGCGCCCCTTCCTCCCATGTAGGCTCTTTCTCTCTCTCACAATGCTATAAACTTCTTGATATTGTGACTTGTTCTACCTTTGTGGCCCTGTTGGTGCCTAGCACCATGCCTGGCACACACTGCACACACAACAAGTAGCTGCCTATTTAGTCATTGAATCTTCCACTCAGCATTTATGGAGAGCCCGTGTTTAGTGACAGCAATAGAGCGGAAGTGAAATGGCTGTGCCTTTTATCTTACAGGATCTTGCTGTCTGCAGGGAAGATGTAAGAGAAGTTTCCATAGAGCCTCACTCCACTCCAGAGGGGGCAAATTCAAACTGGAAGGCCAGGCAGGTGACATGAATAAGTGAATCAGTCTCCAACAGTGACACCCTGGGCAAGTGTAAGAAAATAGGTGTGTTGGCAACTTTGGCAGAACGGGATTTCACCCAGCCCCTCAGAAAGTAGCAGCTGTTCTTTATTGTCTTGCGAGAATCCAAACCCAGAATTGCCACATTGCCCACTTTCCCAAAAAGAGTAGGAAATCTGGATTTTCATGTGAAATGTCCCGAGAAAACCACCCCGTGGGTCCATTCAGTCAAAGGGTCACCATTTGGGTCCCTGTGCTGTTGTTGGCACTCTCCCCCTGGTGTTCTTGTTATACAGAGGAGCTGCCAGGAGTCGTGAGCCACGTGCTGCTTCCTGAGGAATTAATTAGTCAGGGATTTGGAGAAGCTTTATACAAAGAATTTAACTTTATTAAAATACCCCTTTGGCCCAAAGAAGAAATATTTTTAAAATGCCAACCCTAAGTGCTTAATCTGCTAAAATGTACAACAAATAAAATTAACACTCTGGAAAGAGCTTGCTTCCTGTTGCAGAAGAGCCCCTGTGGCTTCTGCAATCTGATTACAGAGAAGTGGCCTTTTCTGCCAGGGGTGTGACAACAAGCAACAGACTTACCAAACCAAGTCACAGTCTGAGAGGAGCTAGCCAGCAAGTTGCATTAATTGCAACTTCATTACCTGGAAAATGATTCCGTCAGTGGGAGATCTAGTGACGGCTTCTATGACAGCTGACTCCCCACTGTGGGACAGGGCCCCTGCCCTGGCACTGCTAGGATCAGAAGGTCCAGGAACCAGACCATAAATGGAGCTGGAGGAGTTCTGAGAGACAACACAGAACGTGGCCGGCAGCCCAGGAGAGACTGCTTCCTGAAACACCTTCTCTCTGTGCTCTGCATCCTGTTCTGGGGACAGTCTCCGGGGTGGCACGCTAAGCAAGTATGATGTATGACTGCCTTGGGGTACAAATACAACCACATTTCTCATTTTTGTCATTAACAACTCCCATCTACCTCTATTAACAAGAAATCTAATCATATACCTCTTAAATTTCCCTTTAAACTTTCTTAGAATCCTAAGCACTTGGTTCAAAGAGGTCAGTATTGATGGAGAGAGAGAATGGGAATCCCAACCAAGTCACCAGCACTATTGTTTCAGCCGCTGCCACAAGGTGTCGCTGTTGAAGACTGTTTCTGCACAGCCCAGCACATGCTTGCCCTATACTGTGGGTGATGCACTTGGTGCAGGTCCTTGCCAGCCCAGAGTAGTGCCACGTGCCAGGGAGTGTGAAGAAAGTTGAGGGCTGTAGACAAGCTAGACAACTTTCACTGTAGCACAGTTGTTGGGATGGTGAGGGAGGGGAGAGAGTGTCTAACTTGATTTCTCAGCTGGCAACTCTGAGATATCAGGCAGGTCACCAGAAGTTCTGTTTCCATAAAGACCTCATAACTTTCTATAAGGGTAGCAAAACTTAGGAGCTGACCTGTCAAGTCCTAGAACACCTTCTGGGCTAAGAAAAGGCAGGGGCAATGGTTAAGAGCACAGATTTTGGAATCAGGATTTGACCTTGCTCAAATTTTGGTCTTTTAATAACTGTATTACTTGGGGCAAGTTATTCAATCTTTCTGGGTTTCCATTTCTTCATCTTTAAAATGAGGATGAAAATACCCATTTCATGGGATGGAGAGCTAAGCCATGTGAAAAGCTGAGCATGGTGTCTGACCATGCCTAATACACAAGAGAAATGGCAACATGCAGCTGTTTTATTTGGGTCTCAGTTATCCCGATTTTTTAAAAATCAAAATAGACCTATCATAATTTGATAACTGCAAACAATGAATATATTTTAGCTTGCAGCTTTTGGATAAATTGGATGCATTGAATCAGGCCCTCAACCTGTTTTATATTCTTATTTGTAGTGATCAAAATCATAGAAAAAATTTTACTTGCAAATCCTATTAAGGGACGGCCTTGGGCAGTACTTGACATGGAGTGAAATTGTCAGTGTCTGGGTTTTAGCTCTTGCGCTCTCAGACAACACAAACACAGACGGCCAAGGAAAGGGTGCCCCAGCCACGCCCCCACCTCTGAACACTTACTTAAACTCTCCCAGCCTCACTTTCCTGCTCCAGGTTTATTTCTCCATAAAGAACCTCACCTCCCCCTTTGCTGAGAAAATAGAAGCCACAGGACAGGAACTGCCTCAATTTCCTGCCAGCGAATCTCCAGTGTCCTGCCTCCAGCTCCCCACTTTGCCAATCTCCATGTCCAAATGGAGCATGTCCCTCCTGCCACCATGGCCAGGCCCTTCTGACTGGGCCCTGGGCCCTCTTTACTCCTGCCTTCTCAGGAGCCTGGCACTAACCATCATTCCGGATCATGCTGTATTTTCAACCTCTCTTTCTCCTGGCTTCTTCCAGTTAACATTGGAACAGGCTCAAAATTCATTAAAAACAGAAAAGTGAAGAAACTTCTTTCCACGTGTATTAATGAAGAAGCAAGTTTGACTGCTGTATAGACCCCAAATAACCAAACCCACTTAAAAAGCTTAACAAGGTGAAAGTTCAGTTATTTCTCACATGAGCAGCCCAGGGCTGGCAGGGCAGCACGGTAGTGCCAGGGACCTCAGCTTCTTAGGTCTCCTTGCGCCATCATTCCTGGAGGTGGCCTTGCATGCATAGTCCGTGGTAACTCACACTCCTGCTGACAGGATGGGGAAAGAGGGCTGGGGAGATGGGGAGCCCGTCCATGTAGGGTATGACTTCCACTCATGTCCCAGCAGGCCAGGATTACTGACACTGCTATGCCCAGCCACAAGGAAGGCTGGGAAATGGAGCTATTATTCTGGTACCAGTTAAAATAGAAACTCTATTACTGTAGCAGAAGGGAGAATAGATACAGGATGCAACAAGCAACTTCTACCACCCCATGCCACATCCCTTCCAAGTATAGCCCAATCTCAATTTTCTCTTTTTTGCCCTAACTTTTCTTTTCTTTAAATTTTTTTTTTATTTGTACAAATTTATGGAGTACATGTGCAATTTTGTTACATGCATAGATTGCATAGTGGTTGAGTCAGGCCTTCTAGGGTACCCATCACCTGGATAATGTACACTGTACCTATTAGCTAATTTCTCATCACCTGTCCCCCTCTCTCACCCTTCTGAGTCTCCACTGACTATCATTCCACTCTCCACTTCCATGTGTATATATTTTTTGGCACCCACGTATAAGTGAGAACATGTGATATTTGACTTTCTGTGCCTGGCTTCTTTCACTTAAGATAATGACTTCCAGTTCCATCCATGTTGCTACAAAAGACATGATTTCATTCTTTGTTATCTGCCCTAATTTTTCAACTGAGTTGTTCACACTTATCATCTCTATTTACTCCCAGTGTTTGTTTTCCATATGCATGAGGGTTTGCAAAAGTATTTTGGAGAAAGGGAGAATATTACAGAAGTCCATGCCTTGAAGGTGGGACACATTAGGGGTGAGGTGGGTTTCTTGAGAAGACCACAGATGGGATGGTGAGGTCCAGGCCTCAGAAGGCCTGATTGTTGTCCAGGATTGCCCAGGAATGTGCTGAGTCAGAGAGCAAACCCACAAGCATGACCAGGAGGCAAACTGGGCCGGAGGCAGAGAGACTGGATCTGGTGTTAAGCTGGAGGAAGGAGGAGAGAGCGTGAAAAGTGGAAAGAGGGGGTAGGAGAAGGGTCAGGGAGCCAGAAGGAAGGCAATGAAGCTGACTTTCAAATTCCTGATCTTCTAATTTTTTTGTATATGTGGTGGTGAGGGGTCCTTTTCATGTGGTACCAGCTGAGTTTTCCTGGAATGGGCTAGCTCCTTAAAGGAGACACACAGATTAGGACAAACTTCTTACATGTATTTATTCCTTTCTGCTTACTTCTGTCCATACTTATGGTGTTTATAAGGTAACATATATAGGGAGAATTGCAGATGAAATTTATGAAATCTGTGAAAACTTAGCATTTGATATCAATGCAAATCACACGTTAACATTAATCTGGATAATTTCTGAGTCAAATTGCCTGGGATTGAATCCTGGCTCCTATACCTATTAGCTCTGTGCCTTTGGACAAGTGACTTAGCCCCTCTGCTCCTAATTTAAAAAGTTGGGATAACAACAGTGCATTTAGTTTCAGTAAGGTGTTTAAAGTAGCAGAAAACCCATTCCATATGGGCTTTAACAGTAAAAGAGAAATTATAGGTTTAAGAAACTCAAAAGATCTCAAGGTAGAGCTCAAGTGTGGTGTGATCAAGGTTCCACTTCTCTAAGATTTCCTTTCATTTTGATCATAGTCGCAAATTAGGTGGGAATTCAGATTCATGTTTACACACTGTGCCTTCTGGGAAAGACTGTTTGCACCCCAGAATTCCTGGCCACCGTTCGCTCTAGCTGAACTGGAGTAATGATCCCTCAGTAGATGCTCCCCGTGGGCAGGGCAGGGGGCTGAGCTTACACCCTAGGCTCTAGCCCTGGAGCTAGGTGTGGAATTGGCTTCTCTAGAACCTGCTGGACTCCTCCAGAAGTCAGAAGAAGGGAAAGCATAAACATGGGAGGTAAACTAGAGGAATCTGCTGTCTCATGCTCACTGGTTTGATCTAGAACCCTTGCCCCTAGCAGTTATGACCTAGGTGTGCTGAGTAACCTTAGAAAGCAAACACAGAGCGAGCCGATTGTAACTGGGGAAATTCTCATATACTCATAAAGTAAAAGACATTATAGGTCACAGCAATGCCACGTCTCTACTCATGTCCAAGAAGTACATTGTCACTCAGATTTGCATCCCTTTCTCCAATAAAAGGTATTAAAAATTATATTTTATTACCGAGTTGGTATTGATGGGGCTCAGGACATGCACCTTAGGATACGAGAAAACAGCAGAAGCGGGAAGATCACTCTCACCTTCCCCTCATCCTTCTCCCCTGAAGCAAGTCCTAAAAGAATTCTCTGCCCTTCCTCTGAAGAAAACCTGCATTCCAGAGATGCCCTTCCTACACCCAAGGGAAGGAATGTCCTTATCTCTGGAGACATAGGCACACAAGGAAACATCTAGACAAACAGGCCTTGGTAAGGCCCTGGTTTATTACCATCAGATCACTCCCTTCTGCCCTCCAATCACACTCCTGCAGGACTGTCTATAAACATACAAGTTTTCTCTGTTTCTTTGGGTCTTCATTTCTGAAGGCTCCGTGTCACATAAAACTTATATTATTAAATAAATACATTTGTATGCTTTTCTCTTGTTTGTCTTTTATTATAGGTGCCTCATCCATGAGCTTTGTGATGAGTGAAAAATCTTTTCTCCCCGGCAGGGTGTCTGTAATCATGTCTGTAATCCTAGCACTCTGGGAGGCTGAGGATTGCTTGAGCTCAGGAGTTCAAAACCAGCCTGAACAAGAGTGAAAACCCTTCTCTACCAAAAAGAAAAAAACCAGCCAGGCATGGTGGCACTTGCCTGTAGTCCTAGCTATTCAGGAGGCTGAGGCAGGAGGATCGCTTGAGCCCAGGAGTTGGAGGTTGCAGTGAGCTAGGATGACACCACTGCACTCTAGCCAGCGTGACAGAATGAGACTCTGTCTCAATAACAATAACAAAAAACCAAGGAAACTGAGCAACCCTCCTCACACCCCTCTCCTTTCATTAAAAAAAAAAAAAATTTATTAAAAAAAACTTTTCTCTCCTACAGCATAAAGATGACTACATTAATTAAAATACTGTCTTCTAGTTTAAAAAAGAAATGATAGCATTTTCATAGGCTCCTAAAAGTATCATGTGCTCTATGAACTGCACCAACTGTGCCACCATGCCTTTATCTGCAATGCACAACAGAAGAAAAAGTTTCGATATTCATTTTGTCAAGAATTTTATCTTCTTTATGTTGGCCATGGCACTTTCTGACCATCTCAACGTTTATGAAGCTCCATCTACTATCTTGCTTTTGAAAACCCCAGGGTGTCTAATGCTTGCCTGACAGAATGGGGAATCCAATCTCCACCAGGGCCATAAAAAGTATTAAAGTATTAAAAATACTTCAATAAAATGCTACAGGCAAGATGGAGGCCTGGAGAGATGACCTAAAAATGATTAGCTGGACTCACAAAAGGGCGGAGAGGGAAGTGTTCTGTGCAACGTTCAGAGTGGAAGCTGTCTGCAGTGAGTGAGGAAAGGGGAAGAAGCCGAAACGGTCCCTATGGCCTGCATGTTTCCTTTCCTTCTGTTAAGCTTCTATAATTTTGAGTATGTTCATCTTTTTATAGAAAATTTAATCAGTCTAGGCAGGTTAGGTTATGCTGTGGTAACTAACAATGATGCCAAAATCTCAGTGTTTAAAACAACACGGGCTGGGCCCAGTGGCTCATGCCTGTAATCCTAGCACTCTGGGAGGCTAAGGCAGGCAGATCACTCAAAGTCAGGAGTTTGAAACCAGTCTGAGCAAGAGCAAGACCCCGTCTCTATTAAAAATAGAAAGAAAT
>VBSM01002608.1:124191707-124205530 GCA_008086735.1 Cheirogaleus medius | reverse complement strand
TAAAAAAAAAAAAAATGGAAAAAAACAATGAAGATGTATTTTGTATTCATTCTACATGTCCTTCCTGGGGTGGCTGGGGACTGTCCCCATGTCCTCACTCAGGGACCCAGGCAGATGAAATGGCTGCCATCTGCAATGGGGACAGCAATAGTGGCAGGAAGGAGGGAAGGATGGCAAGTTGTGAATTGTCTGTAGAGACTGCCACCTGGAGGTGACCCTGTAACTCCCACTTACTTTTCTTTGGCTTCCAGAACTCATAAAGAAGGTGGGAAGTGCAAGTCCAACATTGTTTCCAGAGGGGGATAACGAGACTACAGGTGGCCAGCCCTAATGATTACTATTAATGCAATAATTTTAACCATTTTTTCTCTCTTTTCTTTAATTTTCACAAAGCCTTTACATAGTAACTAATAGCTCCATTCTAGGGTTGAGGAAACAGCCTGGGTTCCTGAGGACAGGAAATGCACCGACCTGCCAAGCTGCTGGTGACATCTTGTGGCAGCCAAGAAGCACCAGCCTCCTAGAGGAGCAGCAGTATCCCAGTCTCTGGGTGAGTGTGCCCAGCACTGGCCGGGTCTGCTGGGCCGAGTAGCTTCTGGGGTGAGGCCTGAGGGTTAGAGAGGGCCTAGGGCTCCCTGGGAGGGCAGAAAGGGCTTCTTGGGATGGCTTCTAGTAGTAAAAGGACCGTGACCTCAGTTTCTGCTCCCAGCAGGTGAAACAGGACACATCACAGTGTGTGGCAACCTACGCAATAAAATACTTTGTGGACATGGTTGGGAAGTATAGATAATGACATTGCATCACGTCCATATCATAAGCTAAGTGAAAGAAGCTTAGACGCAAAAATATGACTACGGATGACAGCTTTAAAAGAATGTGTGTGTGTGTGTGTTTGTGCGTAGCAGCTATGAATCCATCCACAAACTATATAAGCAAGAAACATTTAATTCCTTTATTTCCTTTTCATCAACTTAATTCTGCCTCTGAGCCCTCATTCATTCTGGTGAGAATTTACCTTCAGTTATTTTTAGGGTTTCCCGTTGCCACAGTCGTGCTGGGGTCTTGGCCCACAGCAGCGAAACACTGGGGTGCTCTTGTGGCTTTGGCCCCACGGATACAGCCTTGTTCTAGCTCACAGGGGGCTCTGGTGTCTGGCTGGGTCGCGAAAGTCCCGGTGGGCCTGGAGACACGCTTCCTCAGAAGCACCCTCTGAAGTGTCACCCTGAAGTCCTGCCACCCCTCCTTCCCCCACTCATCCCTAACTCTCTGCCACCTTGAGACCTCACTCCCACCCGCCACCTTCAGGACACACACTTCTTCAATGGCTTTAAGTTTTCAGCAGGAAGAAGTACATCAGCCTTGCTAAAATACTTGAATAAAGGAATACCAGCAACATGGAAACTAGATGACTTGAAAATTCTCCTACTACAACTCCTAGAAATGCTGAACTTTCAAGGAAAAAAAAGAAAAAAGAAAAGTGCAACCACCAGATACCAAGTCTAGAGCCAAGACTTCATCTCGCTTTGGGATGCAAGAAGCAATGGTGAGTGAAGACACCACTAGGTAAACCAGTGGGTAAACCTAAAAAAAAAATAATAAAGCTAATTTAGGGAATATAAAAATGAGATGGGACTAAAAAACTAGATAACAATGATATATAAGATGGGAGGGTGATGATCTGATTTAATATTTGAATGCCATTGAATTGTTTAGGAGAGGAATAAAGACAGTGATTCACTTTATATTTTATAATGCCATGTATACATGTTTGAAATTTAGGATACCATTAAAATAATAAAAACGGAGTGTACCTTTTCCACAGGGGAAAGGAGGTTATACAAGGCCTGGATCTCCATCTGAAAAGGAAGGTAGAGAAAAAAATACAGAGAATAACATACAGATTAAGAGGGAAAAAACCTGCCGCACATGCATGTAAATATGTATAAGGAACTAACTGCCTCCCAATGTTACAGTGATTATTTATGAAGAGTGAAAGTCCAGATGAGTTTTATTTCCCTTTTCGTACTTGTGACAGCAGCTTCTAAAAACACCCGTTTTAGAAGTTGCCCAACAAGCCCACCCTCTGGTGTTCACGTCCTTCGTGGGCCTCTCCCACACTGTGTCTGTGACAGGGCCAGTCTGTATAACCAGTGGAATCCAGCAGACGCCATGGCTTGTCACTTCCTACTGAGGCCACAGAAGGCTGTGGCTTCCATCTTGGGTGCTTTCTCTCTTGCTTTCTCTCTCATCATTTGTTCTTGGGGGAAACTTTGTCCTGAGCAGCCCTTCGAAAGGCCCCACCTGTGGCCTCCTGCCAACTGCCACACGAGTGAGCTTACAAGCAAATCCTGCAGCCTCAGTGGAGCCTCCAGATGACGGCAGCCCTGGCAATGTCTGAGAGTCCCTGAGTCAGAAACACCCAGCTAAGCTGCTTCTAGTAACTGCGAGATAAATGTTTATTGTTTTGAGCTGTTAGGTTTTGGAGATAATTTGTTACACAGCAATAAATAACTAATACAGTACTTTTTCTGCAAATTTCTAATTCTCTATAATGTATATATATTGCTTTACAACCAGAAAAAAATGTTTTAGATGATCAATCAAGTAAGTCTCTCATTCCAATGTGATGAAGGACAACCTGTTCAGTCATCTTGTTACCCTCAGTGCCTGGTGCACCTGTATCAACTGAAGTCTGTGCAGTAAGACGCCAGCTACACACCAGTGAGGCCTGAATAGGGCCTGTTCTTAATTTTGGTTTTGCCAGACACACGGCCTTGCAAAACATCCCCAAAAAGGAGATGATTCTTTTCGTGTGATCCAGGTCTTGCAAATATTGTAAAAAGTCAGTTAATTTCCTCAGGAAATTGGATAACTTTTCAACTTGGTTAACTGCCACAAATATTGTATAAACTACTAAATAGCATTTGATTCCAATAGACTAGATACATTGTGTTCACAGAGGATTTTCAAAGGTTGGGAACATATTATACACTTTTCTTTTCAAGGCCGGTGGGCGCAGAACCAAGTGTGGTATGGTGAGGAGAACGCTGCTCCCAGCCTGCAGCCTTCCCTCTGCCAGGAGCAGCTCTGTAGCTCTGGGACAAGTCACTTGGCCACCCTGGAACCCAGTTTCCTCATACGTAAAACACCAGTGCTGGAATATATTATCTCTGATGACTCTAAAAATCTGTTAACCTGCAGTCCCGCTTTAACCTGCCCTGGAATTCTGGCTCTTCCAAGACAAGCCACTTCAAAGCCAGCCTGAGCCCCCAACAAGACAGACCTCACTGCTGTCCACTATGGAAGCCACTAGCTGTAGGCAGCTATTTAAATTCAAATTAATTTAAATGAGCTACAATTAAAACTGAGTTTCTCTGTTGCAGTAGCCAGTTTGAAGTGATGCGTAACCACCTGTGCTCAGTGGCTGTGTGTGGCGCAGCACAGAGCTAGAGCACTTTTGCCATCATAGAAAGTTCCACTGGACAGCTGCTCTGTGCCTCTCAAAGCATCGTCCTTGCACCTGCTGCAGGATCTTGCAGGATCTTGGGCCCCACCGCAGGTCTGCTGAATCACAATCTGGATTTCAACAAGGTCCCCAGTGCTTCCTGCACGTGTGAGTTTGAGGAGCCCCTTGGTAAGGTGCATTCTCCACTGAGTAGGTGCCTGGAAGGGCAGAGTGGTGGCTGATTGTGTGGTCTCTGTGGCCACACTCCATGGACTCATAGCCTGGTGCGCTCTCTTATTAGCTGTGTGACCTTAGGCACATTCTTTAACAGTTCTGGGTCACAATTTCCTTATTGGTAAAATAGTATCTACCCCCATAGGAAAATCTGAGGCTATAACAAGATAAAACAATAATCACGGTGCCTACATAACACATAGTAAGTGCTCTTTAAATGGCGGTTTTGTTATAATATTTTTGGATTCTATGAGATTTAAGGTCCCTGCCAGCTCCAAACCTTGAGACCCAACGCAGACAGCCGGCCTAGACGGCTCTTCCCCTCTTCGCCACAGGGTGGCGCTGTGTCCCAAACCTCCGTGGCGTCCCCGCAGGAAGCCAGAATTTGCCCCGAGCCGTCCAGCGTCTGTTTGGGATTACCGAGCACGAGGGAGCAGCGCGGACGCTGTCCAAGCATTCATCTGGCAGATAATGGAAAAACAGGCCCCAGCTTTGTACCCAGTCGGAATGCAAAAGTAAGGGCTGCACAAAAAGTTGAATAAGGGTCGTGGAAGCAGGAGGCTGCTGTTGGGAGAGCTGGGGGGAGGGAAGTTTAGGATTTTCTAAACCAGCTGCTCAGTGACTTGTGTTCCTCTTCCCACACATTCAAACGACCGCCAGCCCTTTGCTGGCCAGGGGTGTGTGTGTGTGTGTGTGTGTGTGTGTGTCAGAGAGAGAGAGACAGAGAGAGAGAGAGAATTAGGTGATTGGGGTTGGAGTGGGCATTTTTTTGAAGAGTCTATTTCTACAGTTTTTCAGACTTTAGCCTACTTCACAGTCACCTGGGGGGCCTGATTGTTGGGCCCTACTCCCAGAGTTTCAGTTCAGTGAGAGGTCTGGGGTGGCCTGGTAATTTGCATTTCAAACAGGTTCCCCGGTGACACTCAGGCTGCTGGGCCAGGGCCTGCCCTTTGAGAACCACAGCCCTAAACTCCGGAGAAGCTCCTGGAACAGATTATGTACTCCTAGTTCAAGAGAAGGCCACCACTCCAAAGGGAGTTACTCCAGCCCCCCACCCATGGTGACACCTTCGGCACTCTCAGGCTCCCCTAGACCATGTCTGGGTACTCCGCAGTCTGGAGTCCAGTGTGGACAGGAAAGATGGCTGCGATGCGGGGGGCTGGGGTCATTCCCAGGTGAAGGCCCCCCCTTCCCTCTATGCTATTTAATTCATAATTCTTGCTCTGTCCCTAGAAAGGTGATCGAGACTCTTGAAACTCTGCTGAGCTCCACTTTGGGCACCAAACCTGCAGAGACCACTCTCTTGGCCTGACGTCGACAGTCCAAAGCAATGTCGCTTTCTTCCAGAAATAGGTGGAAACGGCAGGGGTCTGTATGATTTTGAGGGGGACGTTGGACATTTCAGAGGGCGTGCAGACGACTCAGATGGGACCCCTGGTGGTTGATATGGACTGACTGGAACTAGAAGGGGAAGAGCCGGATCCCTCCTCTGAGCTCCTTGGGCACCGGGGCCCCTCTGTGCATGGCACTGGTCCCATTCTGCCTGGTCAGGACTGGTGAGCTTGGCCGTTCTTTCAGGAAGGCTGTATGGACCGCTCGTGAAGTGCCAGGCTCAACACAAAGCTTTTGTGAGCTGGAAAATCGAAGGCTTCACCTGATGGGCCCCCAGGAGCCCACGTCCTCCTACCGGAGAAAGCACACAGACACGGAAGCACGCATGTGTAGCCCGCCTCCCGAGCGGCCACCAGGCTCTGGGCCTTCTTTGAGTTTCCCTAAAACAGAGTTTCCCAGAGAGTGCAGTGAGTCCACCGGCGGCCTCCAAGGTGAGTGTGGGGATCTGGAAGCTAATGTTTGAAATTCAAGTCGTTTTTTTAAAAAATAGTTATCTTTTAAAGGTTGAGATGAAAAATAAAGTGAATTTGATAAAAGTGAAGTGAGTGGGTCTAGAGAAAAATAATAGGTGATAGAATAAGTGCTTATCCGAAGTTCAGGAAACACTGCCCACAGAATTCGCTCAGGCGAAAGCAGGAAAGACTTCACTGGAGAGTTCACAGCGGAGATTGAGGAGGAGTCTTTCTATGTCACAGCCACGCCCACGCGGCCGTGAAATCTCACAGGAGCCATTGCTGTCCTTCCCAAGCACATCAGTGGCCACACAGTCACTGCATTTTTTTACTGCCTGTGTCTCTGCCACAAGCGTCCAGAGTCCTGACCCCCTCCAGGGACCCTGCCCAACGCCACCATCTCCGACTCTTTCCCTTCATTGTGGAGAAGATTCAGCACTCCCCCAACTTCTGCCGCAAGCTCTGGAGCTGAGGAAAGCTTGTATAGTTTATATGCAGAGATCAACCAATACCAGTAAGACCATTTTTAAAAAATCACTTTATTAGTGAAGATAGTAATGTGAAATGGCACAACTACTTTGAAAACAGTTTCTTAAAATGACAAACACGTGCATACTATAAAACCCAGCCATTCCGCTCCTAGGTAGTTACTGTACTTATCCAAGACAAGTGAAAATATATGCCCATGCAAAGACTTGTGCGTGAATGTTCATAGCAGCTTTATTCATAATGGTTAAAAACTGAAAACAACCCAAATGTCTACCAACAAGTGAATGGGTGAATAAATTGAGGAGTTTCCATTCAACAAAATAGTCCCAGCAATAAAAAAGGAATGAACTGTGGATACACTCAACGGTGTGGATGAATTGTGAAACAACAAGTTCCAGGGGAATAACAATTGTGTGAAAGAAGCCAGGCAAAAGGAATACATACTGTATGATTTCATTCGTATAAAAGTCTAGAAAATGCACACTAATTCACGGTGACGGAAAGCAGATCACTGGTTGCCTGGGGCTGATATGGACTAGAGTGACGGGGCAAGGGTGATGAAGGAAGGATTGATTACAAAGGGGCATGAGGAAGCTTTTGGGGGAGCAGTGGGTGTGTTCATTATCTTGACTGTGACGATGGTTTCATAAGTGTATGCTTATGTCACACTTTTCAACTGTTCATTTTAAATGCGTGAAGTTTATTGTATATCAATTATACCAATAAAGTTCTTGAAAATAGTAATGTAACTCAATAATAACAAAACAAACAATGAAGTAAAAAATATTCCAAAGACACTTTATCAAAAAAAGATAGGAAATAAGCACCTGAAATGATGTTCAACACCATTAGTTATTAGGGAAATGCAAATTAAAATCACAATGAGCTATGCACACCTGTCAAAATGGCTACAATCAAAAAAACTTACCATACCAGGTTCAAATTCTGAAGAGGATGTGGAACCACTGGCACTCTTGTACTTTCTGTAGAATGCAAAATTGCACAGACACTTTGGAAAACAGTTTGACAATTCCTTATAAAGTTAAACATGCACTTAGTATATAACCCAGCAATCTTACACCTAGGTATTTACCCAAAATAGTGTTCATATAAAAACCTGTACATGAATGTTGGTAGTTGCTCTATTCATATTTGTCAAAAATTGTGAACAAACCAAATGTCCTTCAAGTTGTGAATGAGTAAACAAGCGGTGGCATATTTATACAATAGACTACTACTCAGCAATGACAAAGGAATGAACTACTGATACATGCAACAATATGGATGAATCTCACAATAATCAGAAGGCTACATACTATAATATCCCATTTGTGTGACATTCTGCAAAAGGCATATCAGTGGTTGCCAGGGGTTGGGTAGAGAAGGGTGGACTATAAAGGGATTTTTTTTCCGGTAAAGTAACTTTTGTGAATGCCGATAGTGGTGGTGGCTAAACAATTCTCTGCATTTGTCAAAACTCATAGAGCTGTACACTACCAGAGAGAGTGGATTTTACTCTGTGTTAATAAAAAGTAAATTTAAAAATGATAATTTATGTTGTTCTAGAAATGTCAAATAATATAGAAGTATAGAAAGAAAAAGTATAAGGGCCCTTTCCACAGACACAACACAGAGCTTTGAGCCTCCTCCCCAGAACTAACCACTGCTAGCAGTTTGCTGAGCATGCTCTCCAACTATTTCCTATGAATACACGTGAATTTATGGAGGGGTTGTATTTTTACAGAAATGGGATTCTACCCTACCTATGGTTCTGCTACTGCTTTGTTGTGCAGTATTTTGAGGGCCCTGGAGAAATAACGTTTAACTCCAATGGACAGCCTGACATAATTCAAAACTGTCGCACCCTTTTCAAGGTAGTGTAAATGAATATGCTATCCCTGGGCCACAGGTCCTGGGAGAAATTAGGCTGGGTCTAACCCAAATCTGGTAGCGACTCTTAAAGAAAATATACAGCTAAATACTCCTCTCCCCATTTTATTCAATTCTGTCTAGGGGTGATAGTCGATCTGCTGCAGGGAGGGAGGCACAGACCTCCCCCAGACTTGGGGTGTGGGAACATCTTTGGGAGCACCTGATTAGCCATCGGCAGGGCTGGCTATGTCTGGTGTGAACAGAGCCAATGCCAGTTTTCTAAGGTGAGAAAGAAAGTTTTTATTAACACAGCAGAATGTTTTAAATCTGTTCTTGGGAACCTAAGATGTACTTACTTTGCCTTCATAGAGTCACGCTCTGTCCTCATCGGGAGCCGGCCATGTGGGTGGGAAGAGACGGGGCCCTGCAGCGCAGCACACTGGGCTGGGATCCCGGCTCTCAGCTCCACCAGCTGGGTGACCTTGGCAGGCCGCACGACCTTCCCCTTGGCTTCTACGGGACTGTTGTGGAAGTTCATACTGTGACCGTGTGTGCGACGTCTGGTGATCGGTAGCCACGTGGTAGCTAATTTTACTGCTCAGCTGTTAGTGTTACTTTCTGTTGAGGCCATTGACCTCGGGTCTGAGAGAGATTAGACCCCTCTCCTGGGGGCTTTCTTGAGTGGCTACTACACAGTCTTTGCCAGCAGCCTCTCCCTCCCCCAAGGGCAGCCCGGCCCCTCTCAGCTCCCCAGGTCGGCACCAACAAACAGCCAAAGCTTGCTGGGACAGCTTGGCTAGCAGGGCCTGTATTGATTTTGTTCCTGAAGCCTTTCAAGTAGCCGCTGCCCCTGTGATCTCTCAGTTACAAAACCCAGCGGCTTCCCTGAAAGTCCGCTGGAGACTCCTGTGCTTCTAGAAAGAAACCTAGACCCCCGGAACCACTAGAGTCAGCCTTGTGTTTATCTCAAAACTCCAAGGTCTCAGAGCTCAGCGTTTGGGCCCGGTCATTTAGTGCCTGCGCAGATAGTGGCTGAGGAGCGAGGTCTAGGGAATCGTGTCGCCTCACCAGTGACAAATATTGCTCCTGCCCTGCTGTGTGCAACAGAACCACCCACAGTGCTGCCCGAGACCTTTTACAGTCCAGCGCTGCCTGTTGCCCACGTCAGCGGTAAACAAAGGGAGACCTTAGCCGAGGCCCTGTAACCATTCTTGCCAAAATTTCAACCCGGTCAATTTTTCTGGCCAGACTCACCCTCTCATTATAGCTGAACTGTTTGCTGGTCCTGGTGGCTGCAGGAGGGCTCCGGAAGGCAGGTGGCCCGGCTGGGAGCCTGCGGTGGGTTCCTGCTCCAGACTCACCACCAAGCAGGCGTGTGGCCTTCAGAACAAGTCGGTTACCTCTGGGCACTGTTTTTATTTTCATCACATATCATTTTCTAATTTTTGCGGAAATAAGACCACAGTCTAAATTCCACACTAATTGAATAGACAAAGCTCTTCCAGAAGTTTCTGCCGCAGCCCACACTCTGGTGTTGACACTGAGTGGATGCTCCCTGAGAAACCAGGTGCTTGTGAGTTGGGGGCTGCCCATGTCTAGAAAGCAGATGGACGTGGATAATTGGAACAAAACAGATAGTTCACACAGAGAGTTGGAACAGAGAGGCATTTCCATCCTCTGGGGCCCTGGCTAGGCAGAAAGGTCGACTGAGAGAAGGAAGGAGACATGCAGAGGGCTGGGACCTGCGGCTGGTGGGCTCGTCCTGGGATCAGACCCGCCAGCGGGGGTGGGCGAAGCAGAGGTGAGAATCCTTAACCACCTACAGCCACAGACACCGGCACTGGCTGAGTTAGGCAGAAAGGAACTCACGGCGAGGATATCGGGTAGCCACAGAATGACAGGAAGACAGAACTGGGTCTGCAAAATGGGGAAGAAGAAGAGAGGTCACAGAACCAGAGCCCACGTCACAACTCTGGAGGTAGCTTGCTCTGGCATCACTGCCCACCGGGCCTGTATGTGGTGGCCACCCCGTGGCCACAGCCAAACTAGATTCCTCACCCACTTGAAGTCTGAGGCAGGTGCATCCAGTCAGCCAAGCCCTAACTACAAGGGAAGCTGCGAGAGTGCCTGATCTCAGCAGCGATCTTTGTCACCCATGTCGAGTAGAATCTCCCAAACCCAGGAAGGGGGCTCAGAGGCTGGGCAGCCAAAAATTCAACAAATGTCCCTTAGAGTGTAAGGCCAGCCAATCAGTCTGCAAGGCTGTGCTGGCCGATCAGAGATGGAGGTTTTCAGGGGTGACAAGGGACTCCCACCCAGAGTTATAGGGTCTGCAGGAGGCAGCAATGAGGGCTCTCAGAGGAAGTTTCACACCAGTGATTCTCAGTCAGGGACAATGTGGGCAAGGTCTAAAGACATTTGGGGCTGTCACCACTTGGGGGAGGGGTGCTACTGGCATCTAGTGGGTAGAGGCCAGGGATGCTGCAATGCACAGGACAGCCCCACACCCCCGGCAAAGAATCATCCCAACTAAGGTCAACAGTGCTGAGGTTGGGAAACCCTGCTTTAGCCAGAGGTCATCTCAGGTCAGGTCACCAAACACGTCTGTGCACAAAGGACAACAGCCTGGACCCTCGGCCGGATTTCGGCTGGGGGAGACTCCTGCAGCAGGGACAAGGGACATGAACGTGTTTGGAAAGGGCAAGGTAGGACCCCCATTCTAAGCGACTGGAGCTTCTGGGCAGGTTATAATGACCAAGACTCAGGAGCAAGGACCACATAGGGATTCGCTTGCCCCTGCACTAGCATTCAGAATGCTGGGACGGGCAGACCCTAGAGATGCAGCAGGCCTCTAGGATGGCCCCAGAGTCCGGGGTTGGCTGGGCCCAGAGGGATGCTGGGATTTCAGCTCTGGGGAGCAGGGAGACAGAGAAGTGTAAGGACCCAGGTGGGACTGAGAGTTTCCAGTCAGATCTCAAAAGCAACCACAATTCAGTTAGATTGCCATCTCCTTAAACACACAGTGAGCGTGGGGTAAGGGGAACAAACTGAGATCTCAAGGGAAGCTGGAGTTTGTATAATTGGGAAATAAGACAAATAGCTATTTGTTTTCATAACACCACAGGCAGAAACGAAAGCTTAGCATAATCTTCTTGGTTGAAGCGATATTGTTTAAAAAATTTTGAGAAACCTGATAGAGACTTAATTTCTCCAAGTTCTGTCTGATTTCCCATAGGCCCCCAGATGGTGCTAATTTTCATGGCATATCTTAGTTGGTAAAATGTTTTCTCTTTTCCAAAGCACTTTCAGGGCTCCTAGCAATTTTGAGCATCTCAGCAACCCCATGAGGTGGGCATTACAGTTCCATTTGACGGGCAAGGAAACCGAGGCGTGGGCAGGCCAGGCAGACCACTCTCAGCCACGGGACTCTCGACTTGGCTCGACTGTCCCGCTGCCTTTCTTCTTCTGTGGAAAACATTTATGGCAGTTCCCGGTGGCATTTGAAAGCCCTCAGGCACTGTGACCTGGGTACGTTTCCGTTTTTGCTGCTTTCCTTCATGGTGGGCATGGTCTCTGCCTCCTGGCTGGCTGCCGCCTTCTCCCACTGCCGTTTGGCACAGTTTCTCCTTTGGGGAAAACCAACCTTTTAGTAGCCACCTACTTACCATTTCTCGCACGTGGCCAGGAGCCCGTCAGAGGCTGCCGCTGTTTGTGAAATGCTGGACTGGACGAAGGGAGGAGCTCGACTTCGATATGAAGCCCTGTTAGCAGCCCCAGCCAGAACGTGGGGAGAGAGCCCCGGGAGCCGGCTTCCCTCTAAGGAGTCCTAGATTTTTCTCAACTTCCTTTTCCTAAATTGGTGCTAATTGCTATGGTGGACATTCACTTGTTTCATTTTTTCCTTTTTTGAGATATATTTCTTTCCGTCCTAGGCTTGTAGTTAAACTAATGGATCATTGTTTGGAATTGTTAATAATCCACTCAAGACTGCTCAAGGGGCAAATATTTAGCACTGGAAAATATTTATATGTGCCTTAATTGTTTACTATCCTGGATGCAGCTATAAAATAATAAGTTTCAACATATATCTTCCAACTACATTTATTCATACTGTTATCGATTTTTGAGTCAGATTATTTTAGGTTATTTCACTAGTTTGGGATGTTTATGAAATATGGTAACATGCATTTTACATCCAAGCAGCTGGGTTCCTGTTTTTTGTCACTGATGTTTCTAAGAGCTGAGACTCTTAATATACAAAAGTAATTTTTTAATAGCTTTGTTGAGGTATAATTATAATTAACAGACACTGCATATATTTGAAGTGTGCCATTCAGTAAGTTTTGACATATGCAGACACCTATGAAAACATCACCACAATCAAGATAGATGATGTATCTATCACCTCCAAAAGTTTTCTCAAGCCCATTTGTAATTTCTCACTCCTACCCTTCTCCCCTCTCCTGCTCATGTCTCAGGCAATAACTGGTCTGCCTACTGTCATCATAAATTGGTTTCATCATAAATTGGTTTCATTTTCTAGAATTTTATATAAATTGGGTTATACAATATGTCTTCTTTTTGCCTGGCTTCATTCACTCTACGTAATTTTGTGATTCATCTATTTTGTTGTGTTGTATCAATAGTTCCTTCCCTTATGTTATTGAGGACTATATCCTTTGTATGAACACACTGCAATTTGTTTATCCATCCATATCCCTGTTAAGGGACATTTGGGGTGTTTCCAGTTTTGGACTATTGTAGATAAAGTTGCTACAAACATGTGTGTACAAATCTTTGTGCGGACATATACTTTCTTGTCTCTTGAGTAAACACCTAGGAGTGGAATAGCTAGGTCTTATGGTAGGTGTATATTTAACATTTTAAGAAACAGTCAAAAAAAGAAATGTAACACTGTGTTTTCAAACATTTTTAATTCCCATTAGAAAGTATGAGAATTCTAGTTCTCCCATATCCTCACCAAAATTTGGTATGATCAGTCTTTCTAACTTTAGACATGCTAATATGTGTGTGTAGTGGTATATCGTTGTGGTTTAATTTGCATTTCCCTAATGACTAATGATGCTGAGCACCATTTCATGAGCTTATCTGCTATCTGTGTATCTTCTTCAGTGAAATGCCTATTTAAATATTTGCAAAAGTAAAATTGTGCACAGATTGGTGGTCTGTGCGATTGATTTGTCAGACAAAAATTATTATGACCTGTTAGTGCTTGACACACTGGTTCGACGCCTCCAAACACACAGTGAAAATCCTAGCACAAGTAAAAGCTGACATTTATGAGGTGCTTACTACATGCAAAGCCCTGTGCTAAATGTTTTATGCATGTTAACTCAGTTAATCCTCACAACATCCCACTTTTCAGGCGAGAAAACTGTGAACCTGAGAGATCAAGCAACTTGCCCAAGGTCACACAGCTAGTTCAGTGGTGTAGCTGGGGTTTGAAGAGTTGTATGGGGAAGTGGAGAGAAGAACATAAAGAAGCATTGGTGGGCAGTTGAGAGTCCATCTATGGTTTCTCTTTGTGCAGAATGGGGATAGATGGTGGAATTGGTCCAAAGTCCAAAGTTTGGCCGAGTGCAGAGGATTGTAAGATATGATATTGACCAAGTTGTTTGAAATGATTGATTAGGTGGTCTTGGCTAGGTAGAAAACATATGCAGCTATGAAAATATCACCAAGACGGAAGGGAGGAAGGGAAACGATGAAGGGATTAGAGGGCTCCATGAGATTGGAGGGTTCTGATGGACAAAAGAGTACTGAAAATATGGATGGTTTTGGTTAAAGTGGAATGTAGGAACTTGGGAATTTAGAGGTGATGGGTTCCTGGTACTAATGGGGTCCGGGCACAAGGATGTTGGATGACAGCAATCAGGATGTAGAGAGAAGGGTCATGGGATGGTTTGAGTCTTTTTTTT
>VBSM01002608.1:124166215-124186094 GCA_008086735.1 Cheirogaleus medius | reverse complement strand
AAAGAAAGGCAGCTTGGAGCCTCTCAGAAGAGGTGTGCAGGGCGCCACCCAGCCCTGCCTTCTCTAGGCACCTGGGAGTTGGAGCCATGGTCTATGCAAACATGCTCATAGCTCAGCCAGAGGAGTCTGAAGCCAGTTTCTTGTGCGGGTTACAGAGGAAGTTGGGAGGATTGTGGGGAGGGCACAGCCACACAAGATGAGACATTAGTCACACTGAGGTTGTCCCTAAAAGGCAATGGCGACCACTCTCAAAAGAAGCCAGTCGGTGTTTAGTGGCCAACTCGCCCCACTCTGCATATTTCCACATTCCAGGTGATGGAACCTGGGGTAGCAGACAAAGCTGGTTGTCGGAACTGTTCAAAGTGTGGTCCTCGGTCACCAGCGTCAACTGGGAAACCGTGAGGGAGTAAACTGAGAGGAGGAGCAAAACCTCAGTTTGAACAATCCCTCCAGGTGATTTTGACAAATGCTAAAGTTTGAAAACGTTACCCTCTCCCCTCACCAAAGGAACCCTGGTTTAGCTTGGGGTGACAGGTGCAATGGTTGTCTTGCAGCTGGGGTGACTATGTGACATAGTTCTGCCTAGTGAGATGCAAATTAAAGTCCTGAGGGGGGTTTCTGAGAAAGCTTTGCTGGCATGTGGCTTTTATCTATTACCCTTCATGCCCTTCCTCCTGGGACTGGGGACAAAATGCTGGAGGGTGTGCAGTCATCTCGGGGCATGAGAACGAAGGCCACCTGCTCAGGAGAGGGGGGGGAGAGACGGAGGGAGCCAGGGTGGCCGAGAACATGAAGGGGCTGCACTTGCCCCGACCCACGCACCTCTAGTATAGGTTTGTGATGCTGGGAAATTTAAACCCCTAATTTGTTTAAGCCACTATTTTCAGGTGCCTGTTACTTGCAACTGTACCCAGTTTCTAACTGGGGGAAATTCCAGATCTATTCAGTGTGACAGACTTGGGGAAAAGACCAGGTTTGTCTTTGTTTTTTTTTTTTTTTTTGAGACTGAGTCTCACTCTGTTGCCCGGGCTAGAGTGCCGTGGCGTCAGCCTAGCTCACAGCAGCCTCAAACTCCTGGGCTCAAGCAATCTTTTTGTCTCAGCCTCCCTAGTAGCTGGGACTACAGGCATGCACCACCACTCCCAGCTAATTTTTTCTCTATATATTTTTAGTTGTCCGGCTAATTTCTGTCTATTTTTAGTAGAGATGGGGTCTCTTGCTCAGGCTGGTCTCGAACTCCTGACTTCTAGTGATCCTCCCACCTCGGCCTCCTAGAGTGCTAGGATTACAGGCGTGAGCCACCGCGCCCGGCCTGACCAGGTTTGTCTTAGCTGGAGAAGTGTGAGACTTCTTTCTCTCTTGCTGAAACCAAGCACATGGGTGCCATAGAGGTGAGGTGCCAAGGTTAGGAGCGAGATTTCTGGTTTCAGTTTCTCTGTGGGGCCTCCAGGCCGTGGTGAAGTGAGCAGGCCCTGCCCAGGGTGGCAGGGATGGGCATCGCTGGTGCCTGTGCCCTGCCCCTTCTGCCTCTGCCTTGGTCACTCCCCTACATGCTGGCAGTTGGCAACTCTCTCCTAACACAAGAAGTCTGGGCCTGGGTGGCTCCAGGGTCAGTTCAGTGACTCAGTAATATCAAAGACCCTGGCTTTTCCTTTTAGTTAATTACTTCATTCATTGTGGGTTTGTTGAATACCTGCTGGGTGCCAGGCGCCACTCTAGGTGCTGGGGAATTGAACAGGGTGCTGCTCTCGGGAAGCTCACGGCTGTGCACGTGTGAGTGTGCGTGTGTGAGCATGTGCGTGTGAGAGTGTGTGTGAGTATAAACAAGGAAACAATAAGTCCCCAAGGTGTGAGGTGCCAGGATGTGCTCTGAAAAACAAGAAAGCAGGAGAAAGGAACAGAGAGATGAAGATAGGGTGCATGTAGAAAGAAGGTGGTCAGAGCATGCCTCTCCGATGAGCTGACATTTGAGCAGAGAACTAAGGAAAATGAGTGAACAAGCCAGGCGTTCAGGCTGAGGCTTGGCTCTGAGCTGAGAGCATCCCAGGCAGAGCAGAGCAGCCAGGGCACAGGCCCTCAGGCTGGAACATGCTGGAAATATTCAAGGATCAGCAAAAAAAGCCAGAGGTTGATG
The DNA here is from genome assembly GCA_008086735.1 of Cheirogaleus medius. Taxonomy (NCBI): domain Eukaryota; kingdom Metazoa; phylum Chordata; class Mammalia; order Primates; family Cheirogaleidae; genus Cheirogaleus; species Cheirogaleus medius. The sequence continues at coordinate 124,183,960 of VBSM01002608.1, read as the reverse complement.
TGGAGGGAGGCAGGGGGAGAGAAGAAGGATGAGAGCAGAGAGGCAGCAGAGAGCCAGATCACGTGGGGATTTAAGGACTAAAGTGAAGACTTGGAATTATATCCTTGAAGAGGCAGAAAGCCAGCAGAGGGATCTGAGTATAGGAGCAACGAGTTCTGGCTTATGAACAGGGGCATCCTCACTACTGTGTGAACAACAGCCTGAGGGACACTACCATCCTCTGCTCCACCATCCTTGGTGTAATGACTTTACTCTTACACTTGTGTCCTCATGGTCACAGGATGGCTGCCACAGCTCCAAGTGTTACATGGAAACATCACTCCCCTCCTGGCTACTGAGATCTGCAGATAAAACTAGATCACACCACAGATTAATGTTACTGAGCATTCCCTGGCCCCAACCTCCCCCAGGCACCCTCAACATTGACTGGAAAAACTCCTCTATTTCCCTGGCAAGATTTTCCCCATTTTCCACAGCAGCTATTTCCAACTACCTTCATTCTCTTCAAACCCACAATTCCACTACCTCTCCTCTCCCTCTCAGTAGGTGGCCGACCTCTTGTTTCAAGGGAAAATAGAAACCATGAGATGGAAATCTCCTCCCCATCTCCCCCCTGCTCCCTCAGCAAGGGTGTCCCCCCACTGCGGTGTGAGGGATTCCCCCCTGTCCCCTCCAGCACGTTGTCAAAGATGCATTCTGTCAGCGCCTCCTCTTCCTCTCCTGTGCCTCCCTTCTCTTCTAGGGCCTCCCCATCTTCTCCCCAGTCTTGAAAAGAAACAAACAAATGCTACGTGAAAAAAAATCAGCCACAAGAGGTCACATTGTAGGATTCCACTTATTTGAAATATTCAGAACTGGTAAATCCATAAAGTCAGGTAGCAGATTAGTGGTCCCCTGGGGTCGAGGGGTGGGAGCAGTGACTGCTTATTGGGTACGGGGTCTCCTTTGTGGGTGATACAATCGTTTTGGAACCAGATGGAAGCGATGGTTGCACAGCGTTGGGAATGTATTCAATACCACTGAATTGTGTGCTTCAAAATGGTTAATTTTATGTTACCTGAACTTCACCCTAACAATAATAACAATAATAAAAAGAAACAAACAGAGACTCAATTTCACGTTATTTTCAGACACCTCAAGCCGGGTATGTCTAAGACTCAGCTCACCAGCTGGCCCCGAGCCGCCTGTTTCAGCCGATGGTGTCCAGGCCCCTGTCCAGCCTGGAGGCGTGTGGGAGACCGGATCCAGCTCATGCCACGCACAGGCTGTCACCTTGGCAATGGCTGCATCTGCCCAGTGGGCCAGGCCCTTTTCCTAATTCTCGAAAGGGCGCCTTATGAGCCAGAAGTGGACTGGATGTGGAACTGCATGGCCACCACTGCCGCCTCAGTCAGACACCTGGGCCTCAGCCCCGGCCCTTCTGTGAGCACGCAGAGCCGTCACCCGCACCATCCAGCCGGTGGCTAAGTCCTGTCCATTCTCCTCTCTGTCCTCCTCCCCCCCAACTCCAGCACCACCAGCCTGGCCGGGCCACCATCACCTCTCCCCTGCGACAGTGGAGAACATGTGTTTCCTCCCCTCATGCTTCCAGGACTAACCGCCATGGCCTCCCCATCCCATCTCCCCATTGGTGGAGCTAAGCAATGAAAAGACCATTGTAAGTGCTGGAGCCTCAGCCTCTTCTTTCCCTCCTCACCCTGGGCCAGAGCAAGGCGGTGGTTCTCAGAGGAGACCCAGACGGATGCCTGGGCGGCCGCCCAAGGCCTAAACTGGTGGGAGCAACTGGGCAGGGAGTGCTTGGAAACCCATTTGGCCCCCACGACTAAGGCACTTTCTCAGGAATGAAGGTGATGTTTGACCTCCACTATAGGTCTCCTGTGTCTATTTCTCAACCTGCTTCAGAACAACAATGGGAAGAAAAAAAGGACACCATGCTTTGACCCCTAAAACCCCAACAGCTGGACAACTGATCTAGACTTCTAACAGGTTTTGATTCCCATTTTCTACATGATAGCCAGTGATCCTCCTGACATGCGAATCAAATCATTCTATTTCCCCTGAACAAAACCATACCCTGGCATCTCGAGGCCCTCAGGATAAAGTCCAGCTCTGTAACAGGGCTTGACGGACCCTGCTTAGCACTGCAGATCCACCTCTCAGCACTCCTCCTGGCCCTCCCTGCTTGCACCACTGAGCTCGCCTGCTGCAGGGAGCAGAGGGACTGACAGCCGCAGCTTCCACCCTCTGGATCCTTCACTGCATTCTCTCCAGAGCCAAGTGTCTCTTGAGTATAGCATGGCACTGGCTCCTGCCTGGTGGGCGATTCCTCTGAGGGACACCTTTGGCTCAGAAACTCCTCACCTGCCTGGCCAAAGCTTTCAGCTGCGGTCTGAGACTTCCCTGGCCCACATCCTCTCTCCCCCGGCTCCTCCCGCAGGGGGAGGCCCATCGTGGTTAGAAAGTCCACCCCACCTGCCTGCTCCTGCCCTCTGTGCTTTACAGGAATCTTCTCCGAATGAATCTCTCCATGCCTAATCCCTCGTTGGCACCGCTTCCTAGAAGACCCACATGAACATACTTGTTGTGTTGCATCACTTGCTGCAACGCTCTGCTCTCCTCCGCTGGCCTTTGTGTGTGCCGATCCCTTCGTCTGGAACATTCTCTCCTCTCTCCCTGACCCCCTTCCCCAGCCAACCTCTATTCACCTTAGGATCCAGCTTAGCAGTCACTTCATGCATCAGAGACACGTGTCGACGGCTGCCTGTGGCCCAGGCGTTCACGCACTGGGGATGCAGAGAGAATAAATGGGCAGATCCGGCCCCTGCTTTCATCGCACTCACCCCATTGTGGGTAAGTGGTCAATAAATGTATTTTTCAAAACAGATCCACAAAATAAGGGTAGAGAATGCAAGTGCTATGCGGAGAATAAAGCAGGATGAGAGTATAGAATAATAAAGGAGGTGGGGTGGGGTTTGTTCTAGACGGAAAGATCAGGGAAGCTCCTTGGGGAGGCGACAGTTGAGCAGGTCCTGGATAACACGAGGGGTGAGTCATGGGCTACCTGGGGACGCTCTTTCTATGCCAGGGGAGAGCGGTCCCGATGGCAGAGGAAGCTGTGCGGCCTGCGACCCCCGGCCCCGGGGTGAGTGACCGTCCCGTGGGCTCCTCAGCACCTCCTGCTTCCCTAGGGAAGGCACGTGGGCTAGTTAAGGCAAACGGTTAACTCGGCTGCCGCCCTCCGGAGAGCAGCCCTGCGAGGGCAGGGCCTTGCCTGTCAGGCTGACTGGTCGGGGTTAGCACCCCCCCTGGTTAGCTCTGACCAGGGGTCAGCACCACATCCCCTGGGCCTTGCCCGGCCTGCGGCACTCAGTAAGCGCTGCTAGTTGCGTGCATGATGTGAAAATGGCCGTCAGCGCACTGGGCGCGCACAGTGTACCCCCCTGTGCTACAGGCTTGCTTGCATTTTCCCACTAACGTTCCTAACGGCAAAGCAGGGAGCATAGTCACGCCCTCCCCTGTGTATAAAGCCACAACAGGCTCATCACGCTGTCTCCCCCAGACCCGAGGAGACTGATGCACAGAGAGTTTAAGTCACTTCCCACAGCTGTGCAGCTGGAAAGGGTATTAAACTGCATAAAAAGGTGTCAGGTTTGAACGCAGCCAGTCCCAGCGCTCAGGCTCTGCACACCATAGCCTTGCCCGTTTCTAACTCCAGGCAGCACAGGTGAAGTGTAGCCAGTAGCCCGCGTTCAGAGGAAGGGTGGCCCCAGCTTGGAGTGATTTCGAAGGTGGAGTTCTAACCACAGAGGGACCTTGAGAAGATTCCACCCCACTCCTTGTGCACAAGGACAATGAGCTGGAAGGCCGAGGCAATTTTGAGGCTGCCTTACTGTTTGCTCTTTCCTGCTCCCTAGCCCAAGCTTGAACTTGACAGTGAGAATTGCAAAAGCCATTTGATCAGAGGCCTGGCACTACCTGACTGTGAAAACGTGTTGCTGTAATGACGGTTATGTAAAGAGAGGATGCGGTTCATGGACTGGCACGGCCCATGCCCGCTGGAGCCCTGCGGCGGGGACTGCCGCATCTTGCCCACGCTGGCGAGCCCCGGCAGCCTCCGCCTGCCCTCTGCCTTGGCGTTGCCGTTCTGCTTGCTGCAATGCCAACTGGCGTCACGTGCCCACCGCTCCCTGCCACGTCAGCAGTTCTGCTGGCTCTCCTGGCGGTGCCCAGCACTGTGCCATGGTTCAGGCTCTCCCTGCCCCTGGAGCAATAGAAATGTACAAAAGACCCACGGTCATTACAGCAGGAAAGGCTGCATCCTGCCCCACCATTTTACAGAAGTGGAAACTGAGTCCCAGAGAGATGACATGACTTGCCCAAGGTCCCAAGGCTAGCTGGTGGCAGAGCCTAAGGAAGACTCCCATTAGTGTTTTCCTCCCTGTAGAGCAGCTGCCTCCCATCTGGCTCCCTTCTCCAGTGGTCCTCCAAGCCGCTTCCCTCCCAGACCCAGAGGGCCATCTCCCCTGTCCTTGCCCAAGGCTGCAGCACTTGGCCACCATCCCTCATGCCCAATCACAGCACCAACCTCCTCTCTCATCCTCCGCTCTTCCTCCTCCAATCCATTCTCCAAAACACAAGCCAGGTCACATCACTGTCCTATGAAAAGCCCCTGATAATTCCCCCTTACTCCACAGATGGGTCCCCGACCTCTGCAGTTTCATTTCTTTTATTATTATTATTATTTATTTTTTTATCTGTTTTAAAAATTTTTTTTTAAAGACAGGTCTCACTCTTGCTTAGGCTGGTCTCAAACTCCTGAGCTTAAGCACTCCTCCCACCGTGGCCTCCCAGAGTGACTAGGATTACAGGTGTGAGCCACCGCGCCCGGCCATTTCTAACGCATTCCTATGCACACCTGACATTCCAGCCACGTGACTCCCCTAACTCCTAGGCCACTGTGAGAATTAAATAATAGCTGAAAGGTGTACAGCTCCCAGAGCACAGTAAGAGCCCAGCAAATACCAGCTGTCACCTGCGTGGTGGGCTGGGCACTTCTCCACCAGGCTGCCTTCTAGAGCCCACCTGTGCTGGCTGATGGGTGAGCTCTGCTCTGCTCTCTGAGCCTGGACACATGTCCTTAGCTGTGACCCTGGGCAGGCCCTCATCTCCCCAGGTCCAGGCTACACGTCCCAAGCAAAGGGGTAAAATGAAGAACGCTTGCCCTGCCTACTATTTCTCAGTGATTTTTTTTTGAGAAAAAAATTGAGGTGGTCATATGAAATGGTCACATAGTTTATTATTATTTCCTGGCCCCCAAGAGCAGGGGAACCCGCTGTACCCTGGGTCTCCACAGCCCCAGCTGCAGGTCTCAACTCGGGGTTGGGGAAGGATGCCAGGGTACCTCGGGGTACAGGGGCTAACGGGCAGTAGGTGCTCTTTGTGTTGCACCTCCTCATTACCACGTGTAGGCACTTGCAGTCTGACAGGCCGATGCGGGGGAGCCGAATTCCATGAACGCATCGAGTTACCTCCAGAGTGAGGAGCGAGCAGCCCGCAGCCGCAGCAGTGGCCTCTGTGAGCCTTCGTGATGAGAGCAGATTCCCTCCTGTGCTGAGAACCCGGCAGTGGTTGGTTCGCTGGGTTATCCGTCCATCCATCTGTCTGTCCACCCACCCCTCCAACCATCCATCCTTGTATCCAGAGGACCTTAATGTTGCCTCTTTCCCATGGTTATTGCTACACAAAACCCTGTGGGAGAGTAAGGAAGGTCAGAAAAGCAAAGCGGCTCTCCAAAACTCATTTTGATTCTTCCTTCCTCCCTCCCTCCCTCCTCTCCTTTCCCCCTTTCTTATACCTGGAGTACATACAGGGTGTTGTATAAGATGATAAGTTACAAATAAGGTCAATTCAGTTGGCTTTATTGCTTTTTTCCCTTTACTGTAGTTAATTTTTAGCTTCTGAAATATTTCAAATATATAGACAAGTATGGAGAATAAAATAACAGTCACTCAAGTACCCATCATCTGCTCCAATCGACATTAACCTTTTGCCATATTTGCTGCTTTGAGGCTCTGGTGTGTGATTCTTTTTTTTTTTTTGGAAACAAAATGTCATGGATTCAGTTGAAGTTGCTGCCTTCAACCTCATTCCACCTCCCTTCCTGACAGCTCTTGCCAGCTGGTGTGTAGTCTTCTGGCAGGGTTTAGGCTTTCATTAGACCCCTAGGTAAAGACCCCAAAACAATACACAGCACAAAACATACCATATATCGTTTATGTTAGTTTTGGGTTTTATGTGCATGATATCACACTCTATGCATTCTTCTGCAACTTGCTTTTTAACTTTATTGGTTTTTTAAAAGCTGCGTGTGTAATACATGCTGGTTGAAACAAGTCAAGCAACACAGAGGTAGATTAAGGAAAAGTTAATCATCTCCATCTGCCCGACTCCAACCCCACCGCCTGATGTAACCACTGTTAACAGTTTGACAAGTATCTTTCTGCACCTTTTCTTCTGATCGTACAAACATACCCAGGAGCTCCATCACAAAAGCTCAAATGCTGAGCAAAGAGCCATGGAAAGTTCAGGATAGGCCAGAGCATCCAGGGATGGTAACACAAACAGACCTTGGCTCTCCGCTACAGCAGGCGACAGGACCAGGAGCGAGAGCTTGCAGAGGAAGATGTGCAACTTCCCCTGCCGTTAAGCCACAGCCTGCTGGGTTTCCCCACTCACACCCCACTCACGACAGGCCCTGGTCTGAAGGGTGTGCAGAATCAGCTGATAAGCAGTGTCCTTTCTATTAAATGTCTTTGCCAGGCTACCACGGCAAGTCAGGTAATCTCTGTAGCAAAGGGACCGCAAGACCTCTAAAGTCCTTCCTGATTGATGACTGTCGGGCAGATTGCTCTAGCAGAGAGGTGGCCTGCTGGGTAGGGGTGGTATTCAAGGTGTTCAAGAAGCCTTTGGGAAGCCAAACTGCTGTAGCCCACACTCTGGTTCTGGCTGTGCCTGAGAAGGGGTTCGCAGATGACAGGTGTTTTCTGATGGCTCCATGAACCAGGAATGAGAACATAGGATGCCAAGAAAGTTTTTTGGGTTTTGTTTTATTACTTTTAAAAAGTAGAATAGGACCAGACATGTTATGCTCAGAGTTGGACTGGAATGTCTTCTTTTTTTCCTTGCCAAAAAAAGAGCCAATAATTAGAGCTTACATTTTTTTCAAAATTAGTTTCATGTCACTACAAAGCAGTAAGAGAAACCGCATGTGAGACTTGGGTCAGCTCCACCGGGGAGACCTGTTCACTTTTTGACCCTTGAAGCTATAAAAGCTTGGGAGGAGTATAAACCTTGCTGGGAGTTATAAGTTGACATTTGAGATGATCTCTAAGGACTCCTCCAGTTGTGAAATTCTATAATTCTATGTGTTTTTTCCCATTCGTTCATTCATTCAACAAACTTTCTTTGAGTACCTACTGTGTATCATCATTGTTCTAAGTGCTGGTGATATGAGTGAAAAATCAGACAAATTTCAACCTTCATGGAATTAGGAACTCCTTACAAATAATCTCAAAACACATACTTCCACTCTTTGTCAATATTCCAATAATTAATTTGTGCACCTTTCAAAGCATATTGATCCCCACTGCACCTTCATGCCAATGGGTAGGACAGGTATTCCTAGTCCCCTTTCCAAATGTGCAGACCAAGAACCAATACGTGTGAAAGGAACCTCTGAGTGAACATCGCAACCTTTAAGGAGACACAGCAGAAGTGGAACAGCCTGGATCTCACTTCCTGGAGCCTCTGTCTAGCTCATCTCACAGAATGGGAAAACCTCAACGTGCCCATCTTCTGCTTTCACACCAAGAGGAAACCTTAGTCTCCAGACCTGACTCACAAAGCAGAGGTAGATTCTGAAAAATGATACTGGGGTAAGAGAGGAAAGGATTCCTGACTCCTTGGGCAAATAAAGGCTCCCTACTCTGCTTCATTTCTCTACGATGTTTAAATCCCCATTTGACATCCTTAAAGCTGAAAATGGCTCTCTCAAGTTTCATGGTTTCCATTCTCTCCTTTTCCCTGGTCTGCTGTTGGCCAGGAAAACACCGTTCTCCCCATGGCAGCAATTTGCAGCAGAGGGCCTGATGGCCCTTCAGTCCTTTGTAGCAATGCCATCCAACAGCAGGGCCAGGGACTCGCTAAATTGCCCAGTGGGGTCTTTCCAGGGCACTTAATAACTTGCCCACAGCTCTGGACTTCTCAGCTCTAGGCTCCCAGCCCACATTCTCCGAACTGTTTCCATTAGCAATGAAAGGGCTTTTTAGTGTTGCCGTCAACGCAGGGGCTTTTCTGTCTTTTCCTTGCAGGGCTGTGAATCCCTTTCAGGCTGCTGTTCTCTCCCCAGCATGGCCCATCCTTTAAAAAGTGTTCAGACACTGAGCGTGGGCCTGCTGGGTGAGAAGGTGGCTTCCGACATGATTTGGGAGTTTGAGGCTCCCAACAAACTCCCCAGGCAGCCTCAAGTTGGCAGCACAGGCATAATGAATTATCTGAACAGAATCTGCTCCTAAAAATATGCTGGATAGCAAAGTTTAGGGTAGCAAGTGTCTTTAATTCATTAGTTAAAATGGAGAAAATGATAATACATTGCCAGCCTATCCAAAAACGCCAACCAATGTCCTCTCAACTACCAAAACACTCAGATATTTACATAACAATCCACCATGGAGCTCTGAGTAATAAGAAATCAATGATTCCAAAATTGACTCAGAATCAGCAGTGTCCTCATCACCTGGGAACTTGTTAAAAATGCAAATTCTCAAACCCTACCCTAAACCTACAGAAGCAGAAACTCTGGGATAGGATCCAGCAATCTGAGTTTTAGCAAGACCTCCAAGAGCTTCTGATGCTTGCTAGCATCTAAGAAGCACTGTTATAAATCATTTAGCAATTACCTAATTATTTAACATTTAATGAAATCATGAGTGGTTACTTTTGTGTGCAAGACACAATAATAATGGATTGAGTTATTAATATAAGGTATGAACTACATTTCATTTCTCCATCACAGTACAATATAAAAATAATAAAATTATTTGCTAAAGATCCAACATGGATGCATAAAATGCATGGAAATAATTGTGCACACAATACAAGGGACACGTGCATGACTATGTTCATGTCTCTTATGTTTTCGCCTCTCACAATACATTTGATCACTTTTCAACTTTTCTTCTAATTTATAGGGGCTTTTTTTAGGCCTCTTGGACTCTACTGCTTTATTCACAGGCTTTTCAACTTTCTTACAAGACATCTTTACAATATGTAAGGATAACGTAGGCATGAGATGTGCTTCTCCCAGGAAGGGAGCTGAGATGCATCTATGGCACATCCTCTACCATCCCGCCAGAATCCTGGAAGTTGCTGGAGAGCAGATTATAATAGAGTGTTTCGATTCACACAGCAAATTTTGAGTGAAAATGTTGCCAAGTCTTTACGGCAAATGTTTGGAGAAGGAGAGTTGAGATGCTAACCGGTATCTAGCTGGAGAGAAAGAATGGCTCTCTCTGGGAGGAACAGTGTCCACTGGATGGATGGATGCTGACCTCAATGCCGGACCTGTCTAGGCACAGTAGACTCCTTTCAGGAGCGAATTCACACTCCTTGGAGGGCTAACAAACATACCCGACCATTTGTTCACACAATTCTCAAGTGGCAATTGCGCCACCCTGGCCTCACTTCAGATACAAACTATCACAAGTGCTTTCTCTTCCCAGGTCCACAGAGAAATGTCAGGCAAAGATTTTATCTGTATCTTAAGTGAAGAGCCAGGAGCAGAAAGAAGTCAATTCACTGAACCATCATGGAGGCCTGTTGTGTCTGAGGGTGGGAGGACAGAGAGGATTAAGACAGGGGACACGGACGTCTGTAAGCCCACAATGTAGAGGAGTTGGAGCTCGAGGTTATAATAAAAATTCTGAAAACTCAAGTCTTTTGTCTCCTGGGGAAGGCTGTATCCACTATGTAATGCCTCTCATTTATTTATGTGTTAAAACAAATGTGTTAAACAATAATGTATTATACACTTAAAAATGTAAGAGGGTAGCCTGGGCACGATGGCTCTCACCTATAATCCTAGAACTCTGGGAGGCTGAGGTGGGAGGATGGTTTGAGGCCAGCCTAAGCAAGAGCAAGACCCCGTCTCTACAAAAAATAGAAAGATTAGCTGGGCATGGTGGCACTTGCCTATAGTCCCAGCTACTCAAGAGGCTGAGGCAGGAGGATCGCTGAGCCCATGAATTTGAGGTTGCAGTGAGCTATGATGACACCATTGCACTCTAGCCCTGGTGACAGAGTGAGACCCCGTCTCAAAAAAAAAGAAGAAAAACTTAAGAGGGTAGATCTCATGTTAAATGTTCTTGCCACAATAAAATAAATTTAAGAAATGAAATAACAATGATTTAGTATTAAATTGTTGTAAATAACCATTATAAATAATGCATTGCATTCATTCTTAGGACACTTTTACTTTGTCAAAAAGTTCCTGTGCTCCCCATTTCCCACAGGAAGCTGCATAGTGAGGGGGGGGGTCCTCGCCCTGAGACTGCTGCTGTCAGTGCGACTTCTGGGGGTGAGGTACCGTGGAGGAGCCTTCCTGTTCCAAGTCCATGGTCTGTGATCTGAGTCACTGCCCCTGCTCTTGCTGGGGTGGGAAACTGCGAGGCGCTGCAAATCCGTGGTTGTGGCAGCTTCTCCTGATGAAGACATCAATGGAGTCTGGTTTTCAAGGCCACCAAGAGTAAAAAATCATACCCACCTCTCCTCACACCCCCATGCCTATGTCCTGTTAGTGGGAGCTTCTCCTGGTCATGGGACAACTGATTGACTTTTGTTTCTTAAACCCCAGTTCTCAAAGATCACAGAGGGGTGAGGTGAGGCTAAAAATTAGAGGGTGGGTCTGACCTGCCCAAAGGGGAAACAAGGACTCTAGAGATGGAGGGCCCTGGCGGGGAAGGGCCACCACGGCAATGGAGGCCTGCACACACCCCTACAGAGCCCTGGGGGCCCCGAGACCTATGAGGACAGTCCTGGTGAGCCAGGGCAGCAGCTGGCGGGGAGCAGCTGCACCACCGGCCGTTCCCCCCGGCCAAGGATCAGGCTCCCCGCAGCGCCTGGCACCCCGTGAACTCTAGGATTCCCGTCTGCCAGCTCCAGCGATGGCTGCATTCGCATTGGGCTTCCCAGGAGCTGGCAGGCAGGCCCTCACAGTTGGATGGATTCATTTGATTTTTGTAAAGGAGAAATTTAGTGTTTTTCACACCTGAATGTTGTGAAGCAAATTTATACCCATTAAACTGGACTGTGGGTACATGTGACCCTGCAATCTCCCGGCACGTCAGAGGTGTCGAGGGAAGTGCCCCAGGGAAGGGGCCTGTGGGGGTTCAGAGAACAAAGTCCTCTGAGGGAGGTGAAGAGAGTATCTCCTGGATGTAGGGGACACACAGGACAAAGCTGAAATGGAAAGGGCCCCCATTACCACATAAAAGTCTTCCAGTACCTTGCAGGGTCCCGGGGAGTCTGTGACAGTGGGGCCGGTGGCCAGCGCCGTGGGCCGAGGCCTATGGAGCACTTGGTGGTCAAACACGGAGCACCTCCTGTGCTCCCTTCAGAGCTGGAGCCTGGCAGAGGACTGGGCGGAGACAAAGCACGACAAAATCGCCCCCACATCCTCCGCCGCTGTGAGCGAGGTAACATCTCTCCCAGGATGGAGACTGTGGCCAGACAGGAGGAGAGGACGTGACCCCGACTCACCTAGCAGCCATGTAATTCGTATCATTACATATTATTTTATGCTCATGAAACTGAATGTAACTCTGTGCCAAGAGCATGAGAGAACATTATCTGGTCTAATGCGATGGGTATTCCCATGTTTCAAGGCACTGTTTGGTGATCATGCCCAGCCACTCCCCTCTCAGAATCGACCATGTTTTAGCCAGCAGGGAGGTCATCTGACCCAGGACGTGCCAATCAGCTTCCCTTTCTTGGGAATGTGGGATGGGAATGAGAGACCACAAGTTATCCTCAACACAGGAATGCAACATCCAGTACACTGGGAGCTATGGGGAGGAGGAGACAGCAAGCTCATTCCATCCTGTGGACCAGAGAGTCGGAAACCAGGCTACAGGGACAACGAGGATGAAGTAGCATCACAGAGAAAAGCAGAGACGAGGAAGAGTGCAAATGGCCTACCAGTTCTGGATTCTAGTCCTTCCTGAGACCTCTTAGCATTCCTGCCCCTGGGTCCTGACATACCCCAGGATCCTTAAGATTTTCTTGTTTTGTCCAAAGTAGCTGACACTGGTTCTGTAACTTGCAACTAAAGAGTCTTAACTAGCCCACCAGGAATAACGCACACCAAACTGACAAAGCAAGTGACTCTTCGTGTGTGTGGTAAAGCACCCATAACAAAAAATTTACCATTGCAGCCATTTTTAAGTGTACATTTCTGCAGTGTCAAATATATTCACGTTGGTGTGAGGCATCACCACAATCCGTCTCCAGAACTTCCTACCATTTTCCTAATCGGGGTCCTTCATGACGCAAAGCTTGAGCACTCGTTGCAGTTTCTGAGCATGGGCTGTGGTGGCGCCATACACCAGCCCTGTGAGGCGGCTTTGGGGTTTGCTGGGTTTCGTTATATTTCTAATTGAGTTTATTGTTGGGTGACTTGCTTCTTTCTCATACTATTAGAGTTTAGGAGAAAATCGTGGTTACTTGAGGGTTCCAGTTAAACCTGTATTCATTATACAAATTGTGGCTGCTCTTTGAGAAACTGTGTTGACACTTGCTTTGACTTAATATTCTTTTGCCATATACCCAAAATAGCATTACGCCTGGATCCACACCTATATGATTTCCATTTTGCATTTCAGAAGAGGAGATCTGAGAGCGAGAAAGAGCTGGAGATTTACTTCTCCAAGGGAAGGAGCTTCTCCAAGAGTTACATGGCTCCAGCATCTTAGATGGCATGTTGGTGAAGAATGTCATCAGTCCAAGGGCATGCTACTACAGTAATTAATGTCCCCCCGACCCCCTTAGCCTCAGTGACTCACAACAAAGATTTATTTTACACTCGTGCCACCTGTTCATCAGGGTCAGCTCAGCTCTTCTCTCTCGTGCTGTCCTCACTGCAGGACTCAAGACGGTGGAGCAGCCTTCATCTCTGAGCATTGCCAATCACGTGGGGGGAAAAGGACAGGGCGAGTCATGTGCTGCCAGCTTTTAAAGACACAATCACTTCCATTCACGGTTCGTAGATCAAAGCAAGTCACATGGTTGCTCTTGACCTCAACAAATGCATGCATGGCGGGGAGGGTGCACAGGGAGGTACTGCGATATCTGGCATAGAGTAACAAAACCTTCCATAGCAGCTTTCCACATCCGAGTCAAATAATGCTACCAAGCGAGACATCACTTTCATTTCTTTAACAATTAGTTATTGGACATTTATTATGTACCAGGCACTGTTCTTGCCACAGAAGATTCAGCAATGAATTATAGATCCCTGCCTCCATGGAGCTTATATGTTAGTGAGGGACGTGAGCACTAAATACGTAAACAAGTAAATACACAAGATAGTGATAGATTGTAATAAGATAGAGTTTAAACTCGTACAGCAGGAAAGGGAGTATGCCGTTGTGATTAAGAGCACAGGCTCTGAAGTCACACTGCCTGGGTTCCTTTTTATGTTCTACACGTAGATTATTTTAACCACTTTGGTACAAGCGCCAACTATAGTCGACAGCCACAGATGAACATGCACAGCCGAGCGTCGACTTTAGTCGACAGCCAAAAGCTTTTATTATCTCTGCATTTGCAGTGTGTACGTTCAGCTAATAAGTTACTACGAATCTGTGACCTTTTAACAAGTCCTTAGTAGGAGTTATTGTAGTTATTTGCCTAAAGCAGCCTGTAAAATAAAACAAGCTTTCACACAAGAGCAAAACGGATCCGTCGTCAATGCACAGCACAAACTATCGTGCGGACTGTGAGTGCCGGCTGTGGGCAAGGCTTCGCGGCCGGTGAGCGCTGTACCGAAGTGATTAAAGCCCAGTCATTAAAGTTGAAGACAACCTGTGCTATGTAGTAGTGAGGTATAGTAAGTACACAGATAACTTTAAAGCCAGATGGGACTAGCGACTGAAAAAGGAGACAAGGAAAGACAGAGAGAGGCTGGAGCAAGGACAGGTCACGTCCACTTCCAGGGGAAGGGGGATTAAGGATGGCCTTTTATCTGAGTCTTAAAGGACAGGGAAAATTTTTGAAACATACAGGAATTACTATGGTTAGGAATTCAAAGTAATTACATCCTTTCACCCCCTCCTGAGTTTTGAGTTATTGGAGACAGACACTGGCATCTGGCAGATGGAAATTAAAATATTGCTCTTATTATTTCTAAAGTTGTTAAAATAACAAGGCTAAGGTCTACAGCCAAGTGGGCTTACAAAGGCTTAACTTCTGAATTAGACACTGCCCAGTCCCGGGCTCAGCCGGATGAATGCTTTAGACTGCACAGTAGAGATGTCACCCAGAGCATCCCAAAAGGAGGGAGGAGGGGCTGGGGCCAGCATGCCCAGATCTTTCTCTCAGACTCGCTTACCAGATGCCACTTCTGAAAGGAAGACTGAGGGAGGGGAGGGACAAAGGCCAGGAGTGGGGCCCTAGGGAGATGTTTCGATAGGAAATATAAGGAGTGGGGAACAATGTCCCCCCACAGCGTCAGCTGTTTGTTCTCCCAGTGCACTGGGTTCCTCTATCAAGTGTGCCATCAGTTAAGCATGTGGCAGTCCCCATCGGGGAAGGTGCAATGGCAAACAGCCTAGATGCTATTGTTCCCACCATCTGATACTGAACGGTCCTCTGAGTGTCCTGGGACTGCTGGTAGCCAGTGTGCATTTTACCCCAAGAAGGTTCTTGGGGTGAGATGAACTCAAGAATGAAAGGATCAGGTAAAAACATCACTTAAATTGACTGTGCTCCAGTGGTCTGTTGCTACATAATAAACCACACCAAATTTAGCATCAGAAAACAACAATCTCTATTTTATGTGTATATATTCATATATATTAAGTTGTAAGAAATGAAATAACTTTGCATAACCATAAAAAAAACCAACAATCTATTATTATTATCTCTCACAGTTCTGGGGTTGACTGGGCTCAGCAGGCAGTTCTCACGTGGGGTGTCTCATGCAGTTGTCTCTCAGACAGTGGCTGGGGCTGGAGTCATCACAGTCTTCCTCACTCACGTGCCTGGCATCTGAGCTGGGGAGACCCCCACAGCTGGGGCTCCCTGGGGCTTCCTATCTCTCCGTGACCTCCCCACATGATCTCTCCTGCCTCTAGAGTGGCTTTGACATAGCTCAAGACTCCAAAGGCACATGTTGAAATACAGAAAGAACCAGGCAGGAGGCAGCTGTATCATCTTTTATAACCGAGTCTCGGCATTCACACGGCTTCACTTCTGCTGTCCTCTGTTGGAAGAGAGACTGCTCTTAATGGGAGCGTGGCAAGGTTTTGGAAGAGCGCATCGGACTGGAAATAGTGTTGTGGGGTCATTTTTTCCCCATTTTTTAGATTGTGGCAAAATACACAAAGTTTACCATTTTAACCATTTTAAATGGTACATTCACATTGTGCACCATCACCGCTCTCTCTCTCCAGAACTTTTTTACCTTCCCCAACTGAAACTCTGTCCCCATTCAACAGCTCCAATTCCCCCCAACCCCAACCCCTGGCAACCACCATTCTACTTTCTGTCTCTATGAATTTGACTATTCTAGGTACCTTGTAAAAGTGAAATCCTACAATATTTGTCCCTTTACTGTGGGGCCATTTTTATAATATACAATTTGCCACATGCTCTAAGGTCAAGTTGTACCAAGGCTTATTCTATTTTTATAGAATAATTTAGAATTTTATTCTAAAATTACATCCGGCCACACTGTCTAATATTTCCTGTCATTGGTCCTGCAATGAATTAGATAACAAAAAGATGCTCTAATAAAATTCTAACAAATAAAGAGAGTCCAAATTTGAGTATAAACATCCCTGCCATTATCAAATTCTCAGGGGCAAATTAAAGTTCTAAAAATGAATTAATTTAATTCAGTCCAATGAACCCAAAGCCCGAAAATTATAAGTTAATGTCTAATGGAAGTAGAATCCAAAATCAGATTATCTTGCCCTGCAAATTACAGTTCAGATTTCTTAAATAAAATTGAATTTTAAATAAATCACTCCTCAATTTGAAATTCTGCTCAGAGTCCTCCAGGGAGACCGTCAGTGCCAGGATAAAGCTGAGATTTCTTCAGTAACTCCAGGCTTAGACGTCTCTCCGAAGAATGAGTGCAGTTCCTTTACAACCTCACAAGGTAATAGGACACAAGAGCTTGTTACAGCAACACCAATTAACACTTGGGACTTTAAAAAATGTTCCCAGGCAAAATGATCTCCCCAGAACCCAGTATTTGCAGAATTTAGACTCAATTACTTAGTCAAAGTCTACAGGAGAAGCCCACGGTGTTCTGGGGAAGGAGGATAAACAAAGAGAAGGCCTTCTTGGATCAGACTTACCGAATGACGCCCAGTCTGTCCTGGTGTCTGGAGCCTGCTCGCTGTGAATCTAAACTCAGCTGGGAGAATTCTTCCACTGAAAGGTCAATCATGGCACTAAAAAAAAAGTCTGGCACTCAAAAGTGGTGCCATAGCAGCAGAATTTTAAAGATAATTTCTCTGAATCGAGTCTGGCTTATCTAGACTTGGTTTTCTGATCTGACTAGATTCAATGGCATCAGTGAACCTATTTCCAGAGATAAAGTGTGTACTGTGCTTTATAGCCTTAAGTGGCAAGACAGTTATGTAACATTGTTGCCTTTAAATGCCTTTAATTAAATGTCTGTAGAAGGCTAGGCTCTGGGTGACCAAGTATTTGATGCTATATATCATTTTGATGAAAATAAGGAGTATGTGCTTCTCATTGGGCTGGAGAATATAGAGAAAGAAAATAAGGAGTTTGGGACTTCAAATTTCTAGCTCAAGGTCCACATTAAGGACCTGGAAGTTCCTATGACTGCCCTGAAAGAAGCCCTAATCTCCTGTAGCCACAGGAAAACTAAATTAAAGTCCAATCCAGTGGGTGGCCGAATTACAATGCAAATCTAATTTGCAACCATGCCGTACCTATTTTGTTAAAGTAAGGGTACTGACTGGGAAGGAGTGGGGCCCTGAGAACTGGGATGGGGATATACGGGCAGGTTCTAATGAAGCTGGGGCCTTGAACCCCAAATTCTGCTCAGCCTTCTTTGCCAGTAGAAGCAGCCCTTCCATCATGTGAGGAGGTTAATCCCCCCTTGTCTGAAGATCGTGTAATGATCCTCCAAAGGACCTACCCCTACCACCTCTCTCCTTCCTAAGTCTGTAACTCAGTTTGAGTAACTGAAAGCCTCTATGATGCATGAGGAAGTATAATATCCCTACGCTGTCCCTATTTTAAGGTGAGCTGATGAGCAAATTGCTTTCATCTACGGCTGTGACTCCCTTTGTCATATGAGGTAACATATGTTCACAGGTTCTGGGGATTAGGACTCAACATATTTGGGGACCATTAGTCAGCCTACAATAGTCCCTTTTTTATGATAAGCACTTTAAGGTAAATTTTTTATTTAAAAAAAAAACCACCACT
>VBSM01002608.1:124147424-124163153 GCA_008086735.1 Cheirogaleus medius | reverse complement strand
GGTCAATGTCCCTGTTCTTGTGCCAATAAAAAGCTGTTTTGATTACTATAGCCTGAAGTTGTTTCTAACTGAGTTTAGAAAAAGAGGATTAATTTCACTCAGGATGTGGGCCAGTGTAGGTAAAAAGAGTAAAAACTCCAAGACGGTGGCAGGGAGAGGCCTTCAGTTGTAAACTTAAGTCAGCACTAAGGTAAAGAAATAGGTTCCAAGTTGCCATTTTCATTCTCAAGTCAAATTACATGCCGTTGAAAATGATGTGAGACTGCCAAAACAAGAAAGCAGACACTAAAAAGTTTCAGATTAATAAGTTTTCATTATTGTTTTTAAAAGAGTTATCTATGAAGTGTACAATGTGTTACTACTTACCCATTTGGAATTTGGAAATGAAAAAAATTAGTAGTTCTAAGTAGGATACAATAGATCTTACACTGATCTCTATATCAGTAGAATTTTCAAATTAAATTAAATTTTTTAACCCAAGAGAGTGTATTATTTAAGGAAAACTTGAAGTAACTTTTGGTTTTTCTCAGTGTAAAGTATAGCTGTCATTTGGAATAGGTTATTTCTATAACTTAGGTCAGAGCTTCCTAAACTGTGCTCTGAAGAAATTTAATATGTGTGCCATGAAAATAATTGATACTGATGCTATTTTTTTTCTACCAAAATTTATTCTATAAAAGCACATATGTAAAAAAAACCAAGTCAAAAAATATTGTTATTTTTAATTATGTAATAATCTGCCTTTAACAGAAAGAGCCGGAACAGTCCCTGGAGGACATTTGCTCTTTGAGTCAGGGGCAGCGTTGACCAACTGACCTGCGAGCTGATGGTGGCAGCCCTGCTAGCCTCCCTCACAGCATCCACTCTCCCTGCCTCTCTTACCAGAAGAATCACGGTTTGTTCAGGGTGCCCAAGGGCACAGCTACAACACCAGCTTTTTCTTTGCTCCTTTGCAGCTAGTGGTGGCTAGGTAACAGAGTTTTGGCTTAGTAGATGTAAAAGGCATCTAGTAAATCAGCTTTGAGAAAGATATTGTTGCACCCTTTGCCTTTTATCCTTGTCTTCCTTCCTCCTGCTTGAGACACAAACTTGACACCTGGAAGTGCAGCAGCCAACTCGTGACCATGAGGACAAAAGCCACATACTAAGGATGGTGACCCAGGAATACAGAAGAATCTGGGGTCCTTGATAGCATCATAGATCACTGTGCCAGTCCTGTACTGCTCAGCTCCTAATTGTTTACCATAGGAAAACAAACACCCTTATTTAGTTAAGCCATTGTGGTCAGATTCCTGTTACATGCAGCCAAATGCAAGCCTAAGTATAACCATGTACATCATCTATCGATTTACTGCCATAAATGTCACATACCTTGTCATATAATTTCAGCATATGTACATGATATTAAGCAATGTATATTGATATTTTTTTGAGACAGAGTCTCACTCTGTTGCCCAGGCTAGAGTGACATGGCATCAACAGCCTCAAACTTCTGGGCTCAAGCAATCCTCCTGCCTCAGCCACAGGTGCACGCCACCACACCTGGTTAATTTTTTTTTTTTTTTTTTTTTTGTATTTTTGGTTGCCCGGCTAATTTCTTTCTATTTTTAGTAGAGATGGGGTCTTGCTCTTGCTCAGGTCTCGAACTCCTGACCTCAAGCAATCCACCCACCTCGGCCTCCCAGAGCGCTAGGATTACAGGCGTGAGCCACCATACCCGGCCTATATTGAATATTAAACAGTCACGCAACACTGACTTGTTCTCCTTAGATCTATGGCTAAAATAAGAAAGCGTTAAATAAAAAGAAGTGTTTTGGTGTTCTAAATGATATCCGAACCAACACAAATTTAAAACACTTTAAAGGGAAGATGAGCAATTGACCTTTAATATTCTAAAAGAAAAATCTAGATGTAAATTGCCCAAGATGAAACAATGAACACTATTTGAAGCTGCTTAATTTAAGAGAATACAAGTATCACACAGCATACAGCTCCCATTCTTCTTCACTTTGCTACAATGTATCTGGGCAAGGTGGACTTTTCCCAGCGCATTCCACTAAAAGCATATACCCTTGGCCATGATGATGCTTCCCAATATAGAGATAGGTGATTTTAAAAAGATGAAATTCCAGAAGAGCTTTTGGAATAAATAAATAAATAAATATAAAAAGACATGAAATATTTAAAACCTAAACATATAAAAGACAGAATATATTCTTAAAAGTTTAAAACACAAATATTTAAAAGACATAAATTATATTTTAAAAACCTTTTAAAAGTTTTATAAGAACGTGTAAAATAAAATATGTTTTGCTTTTATTTTTTTCTTTAAGGTAATTCATCTTTTTCCCTGCTTTCTTTAATATAAGCTTTCAATACAGCATGTACACGTCTGCTGATGTTCTGTCGTTTATTATTTTCAATGTATTCCATGGCCGAGGTTAAGTAAGTTTGGGAAACAGCATTCCAAACTGGTAGATCTTTAGTCTAGACCTAAAAAAATGCTTAAAAATCACAGTCCAAGAAGAGGTGTCAGTGTGTCCTAGGAAATGTAGGTTAACATTTATAAGGAGAACTTACTCTTTATCACTTTTATTCAGCTTTCTGGGTATTTTTTATTCATAAAAATAATCAGATTATGAAAAGTAGGTCATGTTCATTGAGAAAAATTCCAACGACGTAGAAGTATCAAAAGCCCTTCCCTGACGGACTCTCAACTCCTCAAGAGCAAGTCCTGCCCATTTAGTCCCCTTGGTCCCTCCGATCCCTAATCTTGCACAGTGGGGGCTCCGGGTGGCAGCACCCCACCTCCACCCCCTTTTTACCTCCCAAGACAAGCATGGTGAACAGGCCAAGGTGTACTGCAGACCTCTCTTCTGAAGAATTTTAAAAGTAAACTTTTTTTTAAATTTTAGAATAGTCTTAGATTTACATACAAATTGCTAGAATAACAAACAGTTCTCATATACCCACAGTCACATTTCCCTATTACTAACATCTTACCTTAGTATGGTACGTTTGCTTCAATTAATGAGCCAATATCACTAGTAATAATACATTATTGTTATTAGCTAAAGTCGGCACGTTATTCATATTTCCTTAATTTTTACCTAATGTCCTTTTCTGTTCCAGATTCCCATCCAGGATCCCACACTGTGTTAGTCACCGTGTCTTCTCAGGCTCCTCTTGGGTGTGACAGTGTCTCAGATTTTCCTTGTTTTTGACGACTGGAGAGTTCCGAGGTGCACCGGACATGTGTTTTGCACGATGTCCCTCTATTGGGATTTGTCTGCTGTTTTTCTCCTCACTGACAGGGGTTGTGGGTTTGGGGGAGGAAAACGGTAGAAGTAAAGTGCCATTCTCACCACATCGCTGTTGATGGCGATGTCGCCTCCATACGGATTTAACCGTTTCTCATATACTGCTAAAGGGGTCCCCTTGCCTTTCCTGTCAAGATGGGGATGTGGCTCCAGCTCATTCAGTCGATGTTTCCAGTTAGTTTGGACTTGAGCAGACTAAACACAGGGATTACTCAAAAGAGAGGCGCGTGACCTTCACACTGGCCCTGGGCGGGAGGAGGGTGTGGGGTGGAGGGGAGTCAGGATGACCTGCCCACTTCTGCCACTTGCCAAACCTACAGGGGATGCTTGCCAAGGGCCGAGGTCAGCTGCCAAGCAGGGACAAATGCCCAGTCCTCTTCCTGTCAACTAGCAATGACCTTTCATGGTTGCAGCTCAAATTTTCAACTCCCTCTCTGATGCAAGCGCCTTCCTGCAGAGCATGACTCACTCCCCCGCACTCAGCAGCAGCAGTAAGTCCAGGAAAGCTGCGCCAATGCAGGAGGGAAAGGAAAAAGGGAAACAAGAATTAGATCTGACAAATTCACCAGAAAATATCTAACCTTCCCCAGTTACATGACAAGGTTTTGCTTGGATTTTTCCTTGCGCTATTCAAACATATCATGAACAAGAATTCAAATTCTTTTTCCTTGGATGGAAATTGGATTCGGAGTGGTCTTTTTCTTTACTCTGACACATTAATGTGTCAGACCGTACAAAATAGTAATGAAAGTATGTCATATAATTATTGCTTTAGTTAACATTTATTAAGCATTTCATAATGTATCAGAAACTGTGCTAATTATTTTATGGTGCATAGCTCATTTGATTCTCAGCAACACTAGAGATTTGTTAACAGTGTAAAATGAAGCACAGAAAGGTTAAGCAATTTGCCCAAGATCACACAGCTAATAAGTGGCAGAAAAGGATATAAACACATCTGACTCTTCACTCTGTATTGCAGAAACATTCAACAAACCACTATACCATACTGCTACACCATTCAATAAGCCTCTACAACAGGCTGTTGCATCATTCAACAAACCACAACTTCATACTGCTGCACCATTTAACAAGCTGTACCATACTGCTAAGCCATTCACAAAACCTTGATATCACACTGCTGCACCATTCAACCAAGTTCTACGCCATACTGCTACATCATTCAACAAACCGCTAAACCATACTGCTCCCCCAATCACATACTCCATACTGCTATACCATTCAACAAACTACCACTCGATACTGCTATACTATTCAAAAAACACCTATGCCACTGCCACACTGTTCAACAAATCTCTATATCGTACAGTAGTGTCTACGATGCTCCCAGCAACTGGCAAGGTGCTGAGGACAAGAGAATGAATGAAACAGGGTTCTGGCAAAAAGGATCTCACTGTTGATTCATTGATCCCCAGAAGGGCAGGAGATCCAGAAGTTCCCACATAACCATGAGCAGTCTTAGGGGTGCTGGGAGACTTGACTGTCTAGAGGAGACCTCAAGTCAAGATAAAGAACTTCCTTCCACATGTGATGACTTTGAAACCAAAAGGAAATGGCATGGAACATGACCACGATCCAAAATAACTAACAATACTGAAAACATTTAATAATTAGTTCAGTCCCAGCCCATCAGAAAAGACTTCCATCCATCAGGATGAAGGCCAGGCCAATCAGAACAGTGACAACTGGGAGGGGCTGAACATAAGCCCCGAGACAGCCCTAGGAGATGGAGCATCAAGTGCCCAAAGACCTCTGCATCACCACAGGGTCACCAGGTGCCTATCTCATGCCATCATAAAAAGGACGAGAAGGAGAAGGATGGATGGGTGGGTTTTTCAGCATCCATGGAATGCTATTGTGTATGGAAAAGAATGCTAGATGTTATGTTTTCATTAATATCCAATTCACTTGTAAACCTATAAACTTCATTTGTTTTCTAAAGCCTTTAAACTCAACATGCAGATTTTATTTATTTATAGATCTAGTAATTTTTGTGTGAAAATAAAAAACACTCACTTTCACTTTCTCTTTGATTTATCCTCAAAAAGCGTATACATTTGATAGATTAATTTCTCCCTAAACATTTAATGCATTTACAAACCTGATTAATTAAATTCCTTTAGAGATTTCAAACCAGTCACAAATATAAACTATCTGAATTCTCCCAAGAACTTCAAACACCAAACAGTAAACTCACAAATCTAACAAGTAAAATCTTTCTAATTACTCAAGTGATTCATAAATCTGGTAAAGTAGATTTACAAATTTAATAAATCAGATTATCTTAATCACTTAAAGCATTATAAACAAAAAGCATACATAAGCAGTACAGAATTTTAAAAACTTATTATTATATTTATAATGCATCATTTACACTAAGGTATCAATGCTATTGATTCATTCATTCATCCCAGATTTACAAAGTATTCACATAACCAAGGGAACAGAATTGCCATATTGGACTTGTTATATCAACTGAGTTTATGAACTCTGCATATTGAAAGTAGCCAGGGCTCAGCCCTTGAACTTCCTGCTTTCTTTATCTACACTCACTTCCTGGAGATCTCATCTAGCCCTGTGCCTTTAAACACCATCTATGTGCCAATGACCTCCTGCTGTATATCTCCAGCTCTAGTAGGCATTAATGGGGCTCACCCATATTTCTGGTCTTCCCTTTCCAGACATGTAGGAGAACTACACTTCCACACCTGCTTGAAGTTATTTGTGGCCATGTGGCTTACTTTGGCCAAAAAAAAAAAAAAAAATGTGAGCGGAGGTTAGGGGCCACCTCAAAGTGAAAGCATTTCATTGCTGCAGTGAGACTCTAGTTCTTTTCTTCCTCTTGCCTTAGCAATAGTCCAGGTAGTAGAGCCTCTATTAGGTTGTACCCAGAGGGGAAATGACAGGGAGCAGAACTACACTAAGAAAGAAACTGTCACTGTGTTAATCCAGTGAGATTTAGCGGTTGTTACTGCAGCACAGCCACACCCATCCTGACTAATATTAGCCCAGACCTCTCCCCTCAACTCTAGAAACAGATCTCAAATGCTGACTCAATATCTCCATTTGGATGGTTAGGTAGACATTTCAAACCTAACAGGTCCACAGCTGAATTTCTCCCCTCACCCCACCAAACTCCCACTCCACTCTACTTTCCCCATCCCAGCCGCATGTCATCTCGGTCCTTCTAAGTGTTCAGGCCCCAAACCTCGGAGTCATCCTTGTCTCTAGCATCCTTCTCTCACATGCTATATCCAGTCCTTCATCTCTACCTCCCAAATGCATTCAGAAGCAACCATTTCTCACCATCTCCTGTGCTACCACCCTGACCAAAGTTGCCTCTCTCTCTCCCTTGGGTGATTATAATAGCCTCCTGACAAGCCTCCCTGCTTCTACTCTCGTATGCCCCTACAGTCATCCTTTGTAAGTCAGCCAAGCAGACGCAGAGGTCTGCAGTAGGTCTCCACTGCACTCTCAGTAAAAGCCAAAGTCTGTACAAGACCTACAAGGTCCTCTCAATACTTCTCTGACCACAGTGCTTATTATTCTCCCCTTTACTCATTTCACTTCAGCCACAATGGCCTCTTTGCCATTCCTGGGACACACCAAGCACATTTCCAAGTTAGGTCTGGCTATTCTCTGTGCCTGGAATATTCTTTCCCTAGATACTCATTTGGTTAATCTCCTCACCTCCTCCAAGTTTTTGCTCAAATCTCACTTTCCCAATGAGTCCTACCCTGAGCCCCAATTTAATACCACAAATTTTCCATCTCTGGACCTCTCACTCAATTTCTTTTTTCCATAGCATTTACCGCCCTCTGACCTACTGCATGATCTACTTCTTTATTAGGCTTATTGCACGCTGACCTCTCTTAGCTAAAATGTAAGCTCCACAAGAACAGGTATTTCTATATTAAGTATATTTTTTCCACTGTTGTATCCCAGGTACCTGGAACAGTACACATAAAAGGCGATCTGTAAATATTTATTGAAATCACTTGTTGAATTAATAAATGCATGAATTACTATTTGGGACTGGGACACAGGATCAGTGTTCTCTTTTCAGGATGATCTTGTCTCAAGTAAGTATTTGTTGGGTGAAGCTGAATTGCTATTGCCTTGTTTTTAATGATGAAACTTATGTGCACTAGCATAGAGAATATTTCCTGCAAACATTTTTGGAAACTCATAATTGCTTTTCCTTTAATGTACTACATTTTAGTTGCCCACTTTTAGTATTGTTATATACTCACATTTTTGCACAGAAATAGTTTTTTTTCCTTTTTAATGCTGGGGTTGTCACACAATTTGGCCAATGAGAGTCCCCTAAATGTTCACTTTTTGACAATAAGATTTTCTAACCCATTTCTACATTCTCTGTCCCAAACATAGAATCATAGAATCAGCCACTCTCCAAGGAGCCCTGGTTCCTTTTAATAGAAAATAATATTAGAAACCAAAAGCTAGCTGCTATGAGGATCCATATCAGATTGTTCCCTTTGCATACACATGGAGGCAACGTCACTCCTGGATAGAGAGATGTATGTTTTTAAGAAGTGCCATTAGTCAGGGTCCAGACAGGAAAACAGAAACCACACCAGGAATTTTCAACAGAAGAAATATAATACAGGTAATTGATTACAAAGGTGTTAGGTATCGGAGGGGAAAAGCACAAGGGAATTGCTGAAGTAAACAGAGGTTAGCCACTGAAGGGAGCAGCTGCCAGCTCTAGGACAGGGGAGCAAAAGGGCAGCGGGGGTGTTATTAGAGACCAGGACTTCGGAGGACAGGACTGCAGGGCTGAGGCTGGGACGTCTCCCCACACATCCGGGGCTCAGTCCTGCGATGGAGTGAAGCTCAGTGCGAGCCTGGGCTCCTGAGAGAGGTGTGTGCATAGACCACATTTTGTTTACCCATTCAGTTCTCAGTGCACACCTGCATTGCTTCTGTCTTTTGGCTGCTGTGAACAATGCTGCTGTGAACATGGGTATACATTTCTCTTCTCTTTTATAATCCTATGTAACTATCTGACCCTCGCTCTACAGGAGTGGTCCTGCACCATGGCAGACCTAGCACCTTCTTTCATCCTAAAACAAAGTTCATAAGTAATACAGCCTACCCACCACATAATTTCAGGAAAATCAGTATAATGAAATGTGTTTCATTGTCAGTGCCTGCAAATGATCATGCAGGGACAGGGATGTGACAAAATAGCCAGATGCTTGCTCACTGCGCATGATGATCACAGTCACAAATGTAGACTGCCTCAGCAGCACTGTATTGGTGATTCAAATATCACAAGTAGTGATGCTTGGTGGCATGATTTCCCAAAACAGGTGACCAACACTTAGTAAAGTTTGAAACAAAGCAATTGCAATCCTAGAAATTCAGTGCATATTCATGTTGAGCAAGAAATATTTAATGTTTCTTTGTAAAACAGAATTAGGTTCTTGGCTCAAATAATTTTAAACAGATTATTTTCCTTGTGGATATCATGTAGGACATTGGATATTTGTGAAGGGCACAGGAAGATTTATTGTGCAGGATGGTCCAGTGAGTTGCAGGACATCTAGCATTCCTGGCCCTCAATCATTATGACAGCCAAGAAATGCCCCCGGACATTTCCAAAATGGCCCCTAGGAGTCAATTCTTAACACTGCCCGTATAAGAATTCACATTCTATAGCAGGTAATCTCCTGCCTGTATCAGTTAAGTCTTACCACAGTAATGCTGTGTAACTGTGACCATGAGAAAGCACCCTGCAGACTCATTAGTCTAATTGACCAATTAGCACACTCTGAAATCTACTGCCATGTTTATGCCAAGGCCCTGTTTCCCACAGGTTGCTCCCAGCCAATGGGAACACTAAGGCACACCTGTTCCTAGGAGGCACAAGACTCCTCTGGTGGCAGCCTTTGGCCTGAAGTTCCCCAATGGCTTCGCTACACCTTCCTTAGACTCCTTCCTTCACTCTGGGTCAGACTTGCATTGCCTTCTGACAGCTCTCCTAGCCCACAGCTCCCTCTTCATTTCCTCCCACAGAGGAATTTCCCTAACAAACTCCTTGCACATTTTGTCACATCTGGCATCTGCTTCTTGAAGGACTTGGACCAACACAGTAACAAAGAGGCCACAAAACCTCCATGGCATACCGTTGTAAGTGTTTTGGAGGGGGTGTGGGGGGAACTAGAAAGTTCTGCTGATTTTGGCAGGACTTGCTCTCATATCTAAGGGTTGACTGGTTGGCAGTTGATCTGGGATGACCTCCACTATGATGACTGGGGGACCCAGCTGAGATCTGTGTGTCTCTTTTCCTCCAGCAGGCTAGTGCAGGCATGGAGTCATGGCAACGGCACAGGCGCAAGACAAAAGCCCAATGTGAGCCCATTTCAAACCTCTGCTCGCCTCAGGTCAGCCACACCCACTGACTGAGAGGATCACTTGGTTGAGCCCAAATTCAGACTTGGAAGGCCCTGAAAAGTAGTATGACAAAGGGCTGGAACATAGACAGCCGTGAAGAATGGGACTATTTTCATCATCCATCACAATACCCATGCATTTTTCTTATAAGTAAAGCACTACTTTTTCTCAATTAAAAAAAAAAAATTGTAACTGCCCTTACAATTTTCTATGATCACATCATTGTAGAGTCCCTTAGTGATAGAGAGGAAGTCTGAAATGCTATGTATTTACCAAAGGACTCTGAGTCTAGCTATCCGCATAAGCTCTTTAAACTGGAAAAGACTTCCACTACATTCACTGCTGAGTTAGAGTCATTTTCTCCTCTGGGCAATGACCCAATGTCGTGACTGCCCATGGCAAAGATTAGATCAGTTACAGATAACAAAGAATCTACATTTTCTTTGTACATCAGAATGATTTATTGAATTTTTCACCCCTTCCACACAAAAGTACAGAAGTTAGGACATTATTATTTTTTAAACAAATTTGAATGAATTCAGAGTTATCCCTGTGATAAGATCTTTTACCTGCAACTTAACATTCTTAAGTGGGAGGAAAATCTGTTGTGTTTCAGGTGAGTGGCCAGGAATTACATCTAACCCAGGGTCCTCCTGTGGCTGTTGGCGCTGTGTGTGAGCATCATTTGTCATGTGTGTCCTTGCAGAAAATGAGTGGAGAAACACAGTTCTGGGCCACTGTAACCTCTCACTGCTCCAAGCTTCTATAAAATGTTCCTTTCCTCTGAGATTGTACAACTCTGCTGTGTGACAAAATCAAATGTTGAGGGATTTTTATGCCCCATTATTTGTTTTTATTTTAAAAATTAATGTTTTATAATTTTGAAAATTTCTAAACCTATGAAAAGTTTCAAGAACAAAACAGAGAACACCCACATGATCCTCATCTATGGTATGAACATCTTGCCTGCCCTACCACGGCACCCTCTTTATATTTATGCACATTTCCTCTTTACCAGACCACCCAAGACTGGTGTGGTATGCAGATACCAAGACATTTCATCCCTAAATGCTTCTCTGCAGTCTCTCAGGAATGAGGCCATGGTCCTACTATCAGAACACCATTGCCACACCTGAAAAGACTCAACAGGAAGTTCAATATATAGTCCACAGGAAATTTTCCCTAAGTGTCTCAAAATTATGCTTTAGTTTTCTTTTAATCCAGATTCCATTGCATTTGGTGGTTACATCTCCTTAACCTATTAACTGGAAGAATTAAAAGTATATATTATACATGCCTGGGTCCTAACCCCAGAGCTACAAAAACAAAATTTCCAAGGTGGAGTTCTGGAATCTGTCCTTTTCAAACTCTTTCTAGGTGACTCTGATGAGAGTCAAGTTTCAGGACCTCTGAGCTATTCTTGTAAGGTTAGTGATCTTTTCAGGAGTCCCTATCTTTTCCTTCAAATAGACTTTAATCCACTTCAGTGAATTCTTGTGCCAAGCACAATAAATTAGTGTGAGAACCACAGCTCAGTCTAATTGATACTCATTTTTTCTCTACCCTCTCCAAGACCCCACCTCTCTCGCCTCTTAGCATTGTACTTAGTAAGAAGGACTTGATTGACAGGGGCTTTGAGGCCTAGCCCTAGACCTTATCTTGGATGTCTCTTTAATTCTAAACTCTGTTAATTCAATGCCCTTATAAATACTTCTTGATTAAATAATGGGGGTGTTGGCTTGTTGAAATGCAGCCCATTTCAAACCTCTGCTCGCCTCAGGTCAGCCACACCCACTGGCTGAGAGGATCATGTGGTTGAGCCCAAATTCAGACTTGGAAAGTCTGGCCCTCTTCCAGGATTAAGAATATGCATTTAAGCCCACTAACTTAAGGAATTCTTACTCCCCTTTTTGTATTCAATCTATGGGACTTGCAGACTGATTGATTCTCAGCAAGCAGCTCAGTAAACATCTGGCTGTGTTGTTGAATTAAATCCCTACCCCTAGAACTGCCACCCACAAACGCAGACACCAACCTAACTTACATTCCCATCTTTTAATGCATCTCTTTCAGTGTGCCTATTTCACCAGTCCTCTCTAAGAAGAAAATATCTTACTAAGGCAAAAGTTTCTCAACAAAAAGAAAAAAAAAAAGAAGAAAATATCAGTTAATGTATCTTTAGCTGGTCTCTAAAACCATAGAAACAGACAACTTATTTCTGTGTCATTCTGCCTTTTACCTCCACTCTGACCAAATTCCCTTTTTAGTATTGACTCAAATTGTTTATCTGAGTCTGGGCCTGACCTTTTGGTTCTAGGGGCATCTTTACGGTCCCTTTTCTCTCTCTCTCTCTCTCTCTCTTTTTTTCTTTTTGGCAGGTAGAGATGATACCAAGGGGAGCCCAGAGGAAGGATTATAGATTACAAAGTCACCAGTATTTTGATGCCAGTATGCCACCGTGTACAAGTTGTCCACCATGAAAGAAAAAGAATTTATTTATTATTTTAGATTTTCGCTTTGCTTGCTCTGTTTGCTAAGTAATCTGATCTATCTGAAAAGCAAATATTATTTTTTTTAAATCACATTGTACTTTCTACAAGCTATGTTTTGCTGACATTGGAACAACTTAACTGACATTTAACCTTTTTAACATAATTATTGATTAAACCATGTGGTGTCTCTTAGTTAAGGTAAAGAAGTACTCTGGAATCCAAATTTGCCTATGAGTAAGGATACAATTTTCTTTTTTCAGTTCATTCATGGCATGCTATATGATTCCAGTGACGCTACTAGTCATTCTAGTGAGATAACGTGGAAAATATGTAATGGTCATCAGATGTGAAGATAGAACTGAGATAACCTCTTTGCTAGCAGAAGCCAGCATGTGAGTAGAACACAAACTATTCTCAAATACATATTGGGAGTGAAAAACAGTCACTTTGACAAGGTAGAGGTTAAATCACTGTTATCACTTTATAAGTAAGAAATCCATAGCCCTTGCTTTAATGAGGGAAACGGATTCTTTCTTTGTGATGGATGACACAGACATGGTTTTAAGAAAATGACTAAACGATGCCAAAGAAAGTTTTTTTCTTTTATTTATTTTTTCAGTTGACAAGTAAAAATTGTATAGATTTATGGCGTACAACATGATGTTTTGATCATATGTACATTGTACAGTGGCTAAATCAAACTATTTCACATACATATTACCTCACATACTTATTTTATGGTGAGAACACTGAAAATCTACTTACTTAGCAATTTTCAAGTATACAATATTGTTATTAACTACAGTCACCAAGATGTACAATAGATCTCTTGAACTTATTCCTCCTGTTCAGCTGGGATTTTGTGTCCTTTGACCAACATCTCCCCAATCCCCCTAGCCTCTAGCCTCTCGTAATCACCATTATACTCTCTGTTTCTATATGTTCAGCTTTTTTAGATTCCACATATAAGTGAGAGCATGCAGTATTTGCCTTTCTGTGCCTGGCTTAATTATAACATCCTCCAGGTTCACTCATGTTGTCTCAATGATAGGATTTCCTTCTTTTCTAAGGCTGAGTAGTATTCCAATGTGTGTATGTACCACATTTTCTTTACCCATTCATCCCTTGATGAACACCTACCTAGGTTGATTCCATGTCTCGGCAATCGTGAATAATGCTGCAATTAATATGGGCATGCAAACATCTCTTGGACACATTGATTTCAAATCTTTTCGATTTAGACCCAGGAGTAGGATTGCCAAAAAAAAAGAAGAAGAAAATATCATTTAATATATTTTTAACTGGTCTCTAAAACCATAGGAACAGACAACTTATTTCTGTGTCATTCTGCCTTTTACCTCCATTCTGACCAAATTCATATGGTATTCATGTTCATTCATATGGTAGTTGTATTTTTAATTTTTTGAGGAACTTCCATACTGTTTTCCATAATGGCTGTACTAATTTTCATTCCCACCAATAGTATTACAGGGATTCTATTTTCTCCACATCTTCACCAACACTTATGTCTCATCTTTTTTATCTTAGCCATTCTGACAGGTATAAGGCAGTGTCTCACTATGATTTTAACTTGCATTCCCCTGATAACTAGTGATGTTGAGCATTTTTTATATGCTTTCTGGTCATTTGTATGTCTTCTTTTGAGAAATGTCTATTCAAGTCCTTTGCCCATTTTTAATCAGATTATTTGTTTTCTTGCTATTGAGTCGTTTGAGTTTCTTATATATTTTGGTTAGTAATCCCTTAACAGATGTATGGTTTGCAAATATATTCTCCCATTCTGCAGATTGTCTCTTTACTCTGTTAATAGTTTCCATTTTGGGGCAGACGCTTTTTAGTTTGATATCATCCCATTTGTCTATTTTTGCTTCTGTTGCCTGTGCTTTTGCAGTCACATCCAAAAAAAAATCATTGCCAATACCAAGCTCATGGAGCTATTTCCCTATATTTTCTTTTCTTTTTTTTAAAAGCATGAAACGAATTTCATTGAGGAAGGACATGATAGGTTTACAGAGTGAGAGTAAGATATAGGTTTACAAAGTAAGAGCAAGATACGTTTGCCACAGAATGATGAATGGACCCTTCTGTTGTAACAAAAGGCTTTCCCTATATTTTCTTCTACTAGTTTTACAGTTTCATGTCTTATATTTAAGTCTTTTATCCATTTTGAGTTGATTTTTGTGTATGGTGTGAGATGAGGGTTTAATTTCATCCTTTTGCGTGTAGATATCCAGTTTTCCCATCACCATTTAATGAAGAGACTGTCTAAAGGAACTTTCAAATAGCATCATCTAAAGAGATGCCAGATAGGGAGGGGAAGTAATGTTCTGGGACTTTCTGAGGCTATGTCAGAAGTCTTGCAGCTTCTGCCTACATTTCTTACAACACTCACTCTAGGGGATGTCAACAACTATGTAAGAGGTTTGACTTCACTGAGATTGCCATATCATGAGGAAGACCAAGCTAGCCATATAGGGCGGGGGGCGAGAAAGAGAGAGAGAGAGATGCCAAGTCAACCCCAGCTATTCCAGCACTACCAGCCCAGGTGCCAGTCATGTGAATGAAAAAGCCATCTTAGACATTCCAACTTCAGTAGACGAGATGTGGGAAAGAACCAGGGATCCCAGTGAACAGCCAAAACCTGGGCCACAGGCATAGGACTCCAGCTGAGCTGTCTCAGCCATCTCCAACCATTGAGCCACCCCAGCTGAAGTTTTAGTCATTGTGGAGCGAAGATGAGACCCCTTGCTACACTGTGTGAATTTCTGGCCTACAAAATTATGAGCATAAGAAAATGGTTGTTGTTTTGTGTCACTCTGTTTAGGGGTGGTTGTTGTTTTCTGCCAGTAAGGTTTGAGATGGTTTGTTATGCAGTAATAGATAACTGGAACAGATTTTGAAGACAGCGTTTGTATTACTCAGCTATTGCCACAATAATGCAGCACAACACAGCTCTAAAATTCAGTAGGTTTCAACAAGCATTTATTTTTCTCACTCATGGGTCTGTGTGTTGACTGGGGTGCTCTTCTTTAGGCTGTGAGGCAGCTGGGCTCACTCTGTTGCCCAGGCTAGAGTGCTATGGCGTCAACCTAGCTCACAGCAATCTCAAACTCATGGACTCAAGTGATCCTCCTGCCTCAGCCACCCGAGACAGGCGCTCGCCTCCACCACACTGCTAATTTTTTTGTTTGTTTCTATTTTTAGTTGCTTGGCTAATTTTTTCTATTTTTAGTAGAGACAGGGTCTAGCTCTTGCTCAGGCTGGTCTTGAACTCCTGACCTCAAGCAATCCTCCCACCTTGGTTTCCCAGAGTGTTAGGATTATAGGCGTGAGCCACCATACCTGGCCAAGGCATTTCTATAATTTGGTACTTATATCTATCTAGAACCCAGAGAGAATACATACTAACATTGTGGAAGTAGGTATCTAATATAGGAATCTTTTTTTTTTTTTTT
>VBSM01002608.1:124072003-124147324 GCA_008086735.1 Cheirogaleus medius | reverse complement strand
AAAAAAAAAAAAGAGAGAGAGAGAAAGAAAGAAGGCAGAAAGTGAAACTCTTTTACAGAGAGAAATGGTAGCATCATCAACTGTTGCTGAGACCAGAAGAAGACACCTGTTTCTTGGTTTGTCTCACAAGTAGGCAGAGTGGTCATGGGGCAGCCAGTCCCTGAAAGATGCCTCGAGAGACCAGCTCCTTCTCAAGGAGAGGTTTTGCTAATTCAACAACAGATGTATTTGGCATGGTGTAAGGTACCCCCAAACACTGGTCTCCCACGGGGCACTATCCTTACATCCAATAGTTCATGGATTTTCCCACTCCCAATCGAGGGTTAAGTTTTAACGCAGCTCTGGGGTGAACAGGAACAGCACAAAAAGCTGTGGGCAGCAAGCAGAGCAAGAGCAAAGGGAATTTAGAAAGCCTGTGGGAGGGGAGTGATACCTGAACTGGGACTGGATGGAGAGTCAAAAAAACTCCAAAATGTGGGAACAGCACACGGTCCTGTTTTTGTTGGGTGCATTGACGGCACAAGGCTGGAGAGTGAGCTGAGGCCAAGATCATGGCAGGCCTTGAATGCCAGGAGGAGGAACACATTCCTAATGCAGTGGGAGCCACTGAAGGCTTTTGAACAAGAAGTGATAAGAAGGAGTTGTCTTCCAATACTGTTCTTCTGGGCTTCTTTAGTAATATAAGCCCCGATTTTTAACTGGGTGCATGCCTGTGCAAAATAAAAATTACATTTCCTAACTTCTCTTACAGCTAGGTGTGGTCACTTAAGTAAATTCTAGTTAATGAACTATAAGGAAAAGAATGTGTGCAACTTTTGGAAAATGTTCTTTCTTACAGGGAGAAGGCACACCCTCATTGCTCCTTCTTTTTTCCTGCTGCATAAAAGGTGAACCTAATCCTAAAATGTATACTCATTACTCATTAGGAAGATTAGACTGGGCAAGGCAAAATACAGGATGGAACAAGGGGAGCATTGGAGGTGGGAAGACTAATTCAGAGAACATTTCAGTAGCCCAGAAAAGAAGTGAGGACATAAGAACTGAGCCAGTACAGTCGCAGTGGAAATGGATGGGAGGGGTGGGTGTGATAAATATTTCAAAAGAAATGTCTGTGGAACTTGGCAAACGATCAGGTGAGAGAAGACACTGCAGAGGGAAGAATCAAAGGTCACTTTGAAGTTTTGCACAGAGGTGACTGGGTCAATGATGTTTTAACAGAAATGGGGGAAGAGGAGGATGAGCAGACCTGAGGGAGGGAACCATGAGTTTGGTTTTGAACATGTTGAGTTGGGCTGTTTGCAGGACATTCAGGCGGAGATGTGAAGCAGGCAGTTGGAAAGGCATTTCTAGAACATGATTTGAGTGTCTTTTGCATAAAAGCAGTACTCAAAACAAAGAAAGAGCTGATTGGCAAAATAGAGTGTGCTTCTATAGGATTAATTCTTTCGTGCACACAGAGAAATAAACTGCATTCTGGAAAACCAGATAAAAATATGTACAGTTCTTCACCTGACACTACCTCCTCCCTCCCACACAAACAAACAAAAACCCCTGCAGGCTACAGCCAATAGCTGCCTGGCTTCAAGTTATGAACTCCTCACTGTCTCAAAATTTGGACAGCTCCTTAAGGTTCCTTATGAAGGCATTTTGATTTGCACAAACATCTGTCGTGACATGTTTTAAGATGATCCCTTTTCAGCAAGAAGTCAGTGGTAAATCGCTGTCCTTCTCAATTCAGGTTAGCCACACTTAAGAAGACTTCCCCTTTCACAGAAGCCCTTAAAGAACACTTCCTTTCAAAAGTAGAATGAGAAAATACAAAAATATAATAAATGTGACACAGTAAAACAAACTC
This sequence comes from Cheirogaleus medius, assembly GCA_008086735.1. Lineage (NCBI taxonomy): Eukaryota > Metazoa > Chordata > Mammalia > Primates > Cheirogaleidae > Cheirogaleus > Cheirogaleus medius. The sequence continues at coordinate 124,145,469 of VBSM01002608.1, read as the reverse complement.
TGCAGAGGGTTCCCTTACAGATGCTGTGGCCAGAGCAGATATTAAATAAAGGAAGAAATCAAAAGAACGTGAACAATAGGGAACCACCTTTCAGGCTGGCCAAACGGTTGACTGCGCTGCTTTCGCGCCAGGGCTGGGGCCGGGGGATGGAAGAGGTTAAAATCCAGTGGCGCGCGAGTTTCAGCTGAGGTTACGTGGCAGAAACCAACTGGAAATGGTGGCGTGAGAGCTCTGTTTCTTCTAGAAGTGTTTTGCGTCTTCAGCGCGCATGCTGCGCACAACTGCCCGGAGACCCAGGCCCCATACCCCAACCGCCAGACCACACGCCTAGGAGCGCCCAGGTGCGCGCGGTGGCATGGCCCGGGCGCTGGGTTTGGTGCCATCACAAGTCACCTTTCACTTGGGGTAAAAGCTTCGTTAGAACCCTTACAGGGCGAGTGATAAGGCTTTTCTCATTCATTCGTCCATCCATCCATCCTTTGTCTCGGGGCTGGGCCTGCACTGAGCACCATGGCGTGCTTTACCGCGCGAAACCCCACAGGACCCCTGGAGGAAAGAATTTTACTCTGGAGCGACGCGGCGGAAGGACTGCCTGGGCCTCCTCATCGCGCGCGGCCCCTTCGCTGGACAGGCCGGCGCCCTCTCAGAGCGCCAAAGCCCCAGCCCCGAAGCCTTCCCCTCCCCCAATCCCCAGGATAAGGAACGTCGCCGAGTTCCACATTCTCGCGGGCCCTCTGACTACCAGGGCCCAGACCCCAGCCGGCCGGAGAGGCCCGGGGAGGTACCAACGAGCCCGGCCGTCCTTCAGGCCGCGCCTCCCCGCGGCCGCCCTGGAGCCAGCCTCCGTTAGCTGGGCCGGGAGGCGGCGGCTGGCGTCGGGATTGGCGGGCGTCCCCTGCGCCCCCGTGGCCCTGGGCAGAGCCTCCCGCCCCGCCGCCACTCACTCCGCGCTAGTCGCCAGGGTTGGGCGCGAGGCTCGCGGCGGCGGCGGCGGCTCCCGGGCTCGGATTGGCCAAAGCCGCGGGGGGCGGGGTGGTGGGTGTGAAGGGGGCGGGCTCAGGCCTCTCCCGGCTCCCTCCTCCCAGGCGCGGCTCCCGCGTTGCATCATCTCCAGCCGGTGGCTGCTCAGGAAAGGCTGGGCGCGGCGCGACCCATTCCACCCGGGGCTCCAACCCGCACTCCTGCGCCTCTCCTCGCCCTTCTCGCACGTGCTCCTGGGCCAGGCCGGGAGACCCCCTGGGGACGCTTCCCAGAACCTGCGGGGCGCGGCTGGCAGACCTCACCAGCTCCGTGCGATCCATTCTTTGGGAGCCCCGTCTCCTTCCAGAGTCCGAGTCCCCTGCTTCCAGCTCGGAGCGGCGGGCCCAGCCATGGAGAAGAGCAGCGAGACCAACGGTTACCTCGACAGCGTCCAGGCCGGGCCTGCGGGGGGGCGCAGCGCGCCGGGGACCGCCGCGGGACGCGCGCGGCGCTGCGCCGGCTTCCTGCGGCGCCACGCGCTGGTGCTGCTCACCGTGTCGGGGGTGCTGGCGGGCGCGGGCCTGGGCGCGGCGCTGCGCGGGGTCAGGCTGAGCCGCACGCAGGTCACCTACCTGGCCTTCCCTGGCGATATGCTGCTCCGCATGCTGCGCATGATCATCCTGCCGCTGGTGGTCTGCAGCCTGGTGTCCGGTGCCGCCTCCCTGGACGCCAGCTCCCTCGGGCGTCTGGGCGGCATCGCGGTCGCCTACTTTGGGCTCACCACGCTGGGTGCCTCGGCGCTCGCCGTCGCTTTGGCGTTCATCATCAAGCCAGGGGCCGGTGCGCAGACCCTTCAATCCAGAGACCTGGGGCTGGAGGTTTCGGGGCCTCCTCCAGTCACCAAAGAGACGGTGGACTCTTTCCTCGACTTGGCCAGGTAATGCACTCCACCTTGCCCAGGGCTCAGGGGAGATGCCAGCTCTCTAATGCATCTCCGGTTCATACATACATACACTCATATACTCCTAAGAGTTAATTCTTAGTTGGCTGTTGGTGGCATTTTTAAAATATAAAAATAACGTCTGGAGTCTTTGCATGCTGACCACACCTTTGCAAACAGCTGGGGTACAGCGGACAATCCAAAGAGCAGAGCCACATCTTTTAGCAAGAACCGGTCCTACGGTTAGGTAGGCATGTTAGGGAAGAGTAAGCCGTCCACCTGTACTTCACTCCTATACTTTCGTGCTGCCCTCCCTGGTAAAAATGTTCCGACCATGTCCCAGTATCTTCACCCCATTTTCTCCCCAAGGTGCCCAAAAGCTTCTGGAAGCATTGGTTAAATTTTGCCTGTTGGGCCATCCTGCTTGCATTCTATGGCTTTCTCTGTCTCAGCCCTTGGGCTGTGAAGGAAGCTGGCAATTTTCTGAAGAGTTGTCAGTGGATCCAAGGATAGTGGGGCTAGGGTTAGTTGTGTGGGTTCTATCGCCCAGAAATATGCCTCTCCTGGGGGCTTGGGACAGTTTGCTGTCCACCCCAGTCAGGACCACTGCAGAGTATTGTGTTTCCAAGGCCTTTCTTTGTGGGAAGGTGCGAGTTCTAGAGGGAAGAGAGAGAGGAGCATCTTTACGTAGCTTTGCCTGCTTTTTGTGACTGTTAGAAGTTGCATTTCATCCCTTGAGATGATGTAGTGTAGTTTCTGGAATTATCCAAAGCATCAGTTTTTCTTGGTTTCTCGATTAGCGCATAGTTCACAGGTGGGAAAACTGCAGCCTGGTGGTATTTGCTGATGTAACCACTGTTCGGTTGAGTGAGGAGTCCCACAGGCTCCCCCTCTAGGTTTCTAATAATTCTGGATTCTGAGCTTTGGAGGTATGTTTTGTCTTGAGTCTCTGAGGCAAAGTTCCTCTTTGCTGAGGCTGTGAAAAACAGCAAACCCTGGGCAAAGTGAATTAATTGCCTTTTCCACTGTTTCCATTTCTCCCTCTGGAAAATGTGATGACTGTCTGCCACTTAAGAACTTAAATTGTTCATTTAAAACAACCAAACAAAAAAATCCAGGACATCTGTATTGAAAAAAAAAAAAACTCTGATGAGAGGGACCAAAAGTTCTTGCCAAAAGGGCTGGTGGGGGTGGCCTATTAGGACTTTGATGAGATCCCAGCCTTTGTTCCATGTCTGGCAGCTTGATGTTTGGAGTCTTTAGAGATTTTTTAGATTTGGAGATGTTTAGGCCGGTGCTGGAAAAAAGAAATCTACTGAGGTTGAGAGCACCTTTGACTTATTACCTTCAGGATATCAGTCAGCTCTTGCAGGGAGGGAAGGCAATTAGGGGGTTAAAGGATTATTTTTTTGCAGGGATCTGTGGTACAGGGAGGGAGTGTGGATATTCAACTCTACTTGCTGGTGGCAACCCATAGAGAGCCTCAATATTATTATTTTATCTCCTGAAGAGGGATGGGTTGAGGGGGGGTTACCTCATTACCACCTGCCCAAAGTTTTTCTACCTTTAGATCCAAGCCCCTTCAGCTCCTGCTTCTGAAGTGAATGGTGACCCAGTGTCAAAGCTTAGCAGTCAGTGTAGGTGCAACTTTTCAATGACTTGGGCTGTGCTTGCATGGGAGGGCTAAGAGAGGCTTTGTCATGGCTTGCTGGGAATAAGTCATGTTTCCTAATGCTTTCTTTCAATAGCCAATTCCATTCTGTCCAGCAGCTCATGGATAAAGGTAGGGCAGGTGGTATATCCTATTTTACGACTGAGGAAACTGAGAGAGTGATTAAGCGATTTGCTCAAGGTCATGCAGTGGCTTATCAAAAGAGGGATTAGAAGAACTAACCGCCCTACAGTTTAGGGCTCTCTGTTTCTCTTATTGTCTTACCCCCAAGTTCACATGCCATAGTAATAATATCACATTCCTAGTCTAGTGCAACTGTCTCAGAAATGTTTTTCCTGGGCCAAAAGAGGAACCAGGTAAGCATATGACTGGGTCAGGGCAAATGCCCACTTCCTCCAACCAGGGGTGGAGGCTGAGCTCCTTAAATGAAGGAAAGTGTGTGTGTCCTGCTCGGGTTAGGGTTTATGGTTAGCAGTTTATGAGAGGAAACGAGTTTTGAGCCACCGGAAGTACTTCCGGGGTCCGGGTAGTCTCTGGGGTCAAATTACTTCCTTTAAGAAAACCTCATGGGCCAGGCACGGTGGCTCACACCTGTTCAGAACTTAAACACCTGGAAGAGTGGGAAAAGTCTCTGGTGAGTCAGCATAGCTGCTGCTAAGGCCTTGTGCTAAAGTCCATCCCTTTCTTGGTGGACTCCAAGAAAACGGGAGTGGCTCCAGAACTCCCTCAGGGTCTCTATGCCATGATTTCTGATTTATTTTTTATTTAATTTAATTTAATTAATTAATTTTTTTATGGCAAGCTTGAGGTGAAATTTATTGAGGTGGAGCAAAATAGGATTACAGGGCAAGAGCAAGATAAAGGTTTACAGAGCAAGATACACACTCCACGGATGATGACCGGACCCCTTGTTGCAGCAGAAAAAGAGCTCTAATTTATTTTTTAAAGTGAGAACTACAAGTCAGAAAGAGATGAACCTAATAGGTATTCATTGTGTGTGTGTTTAAATTCAAAATGTCATTGTTGAGTGGTTTGATTTCCCAATACACAGTGGATTAGAAATAACAAAGTAGAATGGGGAGCTGGGGTGGGGAGGCTGGTGCTGGGAGCACCGAGAAGTGACCACTGACCACCTGATAGCAGCTGGCAGGTGGGAGAATCACAGTCTCCCTAAGCAGCCCAGAAATCCATGCCTGGGAACCTGGAACAGTATAAGAGTTCAGAACTGTGTGTGACCCAAGGCATTGTCTTGTGGTTTATCATTCACAATGAAATGGTTTGGGCACCAAAGAGCAGAAACGGGTTATCAGGAAACTAGCCATCGTGGAACTTCTTGGTCCCTAACAATGCTTATTGGTTATGGGGCATGTCTGTAACTTTTCCGTTCCTTGGTTTCCTCATCTTTATAATGGAGAGATTATGATAATGGATCATAATCATGATAGTACCTACTTCATAGGATTGTGTTGAGAGTTAAATGAGTTGTGTCTGTAAAGCTCTTAGAATAGGGCTGGCCCAATATATACTTGCAATATTACAGAGTGATTGGTTTTTTTCCAGTTCACATGAGCTAATGGGGACAGCCCTCTTTCCAAAGCCTGAATAAATAATGGTAAATGGGAAGAAAAGGAATGTTTAGGGGAGCTCAAGATGACTTAGAGCTAATATAGTCTTTATTTATTTATGTTTTTAGAAACAGGGTTTCACTTTGTCACCCAGGCTGGAGTGCAGTGGTGCCATCATAGCTCACTATAACCTTGAACTCCTGGGCTCAAATGATCCCCCTGCCTCAGTCTGCTGAGTAGCTGGGACTACAGGTGTGTGCCACCATGCCCGGATAATTTTTAAAAAATTTTTTAGAGATGGGGTCTTACTATGTTGCTCAGGCTGGTCTTGAACTCCTGGCCTCAAGCAGTCTTCCTGCTTCAGCCTCCCAAAGCACTAGGATTACAGGCCTGAGCCACAATGCCCGGGTGAGCTAATGTAGTCTTTAGGTGTATTGGGAACCACATGGAATCTGGTGGAGAGGAAGTGAACAGTGATTATGTTTTGGACTAATAGAATCACACTATGGGAAATTTTGAAAATGGAAAAAAAGTCAAAACTAAACACAGAAGAGCTTTCCATTCTGAAATGGGGCAGAAGTACTCCCAGATCCTCACTGACATTCCAGTTTCATTTTCCCCTGCCTTACATGCTTATGGTCTCCAAAGTTGACTTCAGTTTTCTTCAGCTATAAATTGAAGGGATTGAGGCCACTGGCTTCTTCCATTCCTTTGGGCTCTAAAATTTTTAGTTTTCAAATGAGAACCAGAAGCTTACCTGCCAAGAAGGCAGGTAGGGACAGTACCTGGACCCAGGGCTCCTGTCTGCACTGGCAACTGGAAGAATGGGCCTGGGCCACGGTCTTTTGCAGTAGTGTAGCAGGTTGCTGCTATGTACATTGTAAATACAATTAGGATTTTGTCTGCTGCCTGGCTTCTTAGGTTTTTTTTTTTCCTTATGCTCATTTTCTTAATAGGAAACAGTGCTCTGAACCTTTCCCTTCACAGGGGGACATGTGATAGACTTACCTTCCTTCCCAAGGACTGGCTTGAATATGTGTGATACCTCTCAAGCTGCAAGGAACACATTTCTTGAGCGGGTGCAAAGAAACCTGCCTGAGACTGGGATGTAATATTAGCCCCTAGATGGCAAAGTTAAGGGAGTGAGTTGTGAATAATTTCTTTTAAATATTGACAATGGGCCAAGCGCGGTGGCTCACGCCAGTAATCCTGGCACTTTGGGAGACTGAGGTGGGAGAATTGCTTGAGGTCAGGGGTTCGAGAGCAGCCTGAGCAAGAACGAGACCCTGTCTCTACAAAAAAATAGAAAAATTAGCTGGGCCTGGTGGCATGTGCCTGTAGTCCCAGCTACTCAGGAGGCTAAGGCAGGAGGATCTCTGGAGCCCAGGGGTTTGAGGTTACGGTGAGCTATGATGATGCCACTGTACTCTAACCTGGGTGACAAAGCAAGACTCTTCCTCCAAAATAAATAAATAAATATTGACTATGGCAGGTTGTCTTAACTATGCCTATGTGTCTCTCTTCTGTAGGCAAGATAAAGACTCTTAGCTCATCTAAGAAGAATCCAAATTAATGGAGGTTTCTCAGCCTAACTAGTCACTAAAGGAAAAAAAAATAGCAGCTTGTAATTAAAAAAATAAAGTTTTTAACTCTTGACCATTCTCTTTACCACCAAGGAGAGCACTTGAATAGTTTAGAGACTGAGCAGGGCATAAACCCAGGTAGGTGGCTTGGGCAGTGATTAAGAGGAGACACTGAAGCCAACTACCTGCGTTTGCATCCCACCTCTACCACTTACTAGCTGTATGTGGACAAGTCATTTGGCCTCTCTGTCTCAGTGTCCTCATCTATAAAATGAGGCCAATAAGATGTACTACCTAGAATTGTTGTGAGGATTAAATGAATTAATATTTGAGTCCCTTGCTATATTCTAGTGTGTCCCAGCCTGTCAGGACAGCTGAGAGCGACTTGATATAGAGAGTGAGTGCGTTCTTAACTTGATTTCCCCAAAAGTTTCCCACGCCAGGGGTCCAGCCCTACTCTTTCAGGCTGGAATCCAAAACTGGATGTAGGCTTTTAAAAAAAGAGTAGATTAACCCCCACGCCCACCCCTACTCATCAGAGTGTGAGACCACCACCCCCAGCCCTCCTGGGCTTCTAGCCCTGTAGGGAGTACCAAGATCTGAATTGGTATATTCTTGTTAACTGGCTCTAACAATAAACACTAGGGATAATAAATATTTATCAGGTATACATACTGTGCCATATCCTGTTCTGAAGAGTCTTTGAAATGTTCATAGATTTGGTAAAGAGTTTTTGAACTTAAAAGGAAATATTTCTGGGGGAAATAAATACCTAAGCAAAAGTAAATTGTTTTGCATTCTTCTCATATAGAACAGGGAAACGCATACCACCCTTGACAATAGGGTCAGAAGAACAAACAGTATCAGATGCATAAAGAAGGAACATTTTTGAAGTTTGCCATTGTGTGAGCTACATGAGTCTGCGCAGCGCCTCCAACAGCGGTTCTTGCCAGCTCAGCCTCGACTCATACCAGCTTTTTTTTTTTTTTATTTTATTTTAAATAATGTATGCAAAGAGTCTTATAATCCTGGAAAGGCTTGTTCATTTGTTCTCTCCCAATGTGGTCTGACTTGGGTCTCTGGATATGTTAATAGCAGTATAATCTCGGCGGTTTCGCACATGTTTTTTACCTTGACCTACAATAAGAAATACAATTTACTTTATGGCATCCACACACATACACCACCACAAACACAAACTGAAACACAAGTTCCACTGAACAATATTGTAAATGTGATACGTGCTGATATTTTGTTTAATGTATTTCATCTTTTATTAAATACTTGTTAAAGCCAATAAATTGATTTCATGGCCTACTCGTGTTTGAGGAACTTTGGCTCAATGCACATGTTGTACTATGCAATTCAAGTAGATATCTCAGGATCAAACAACAGAAAAAGGAAATACTTGTGAACTTGAATAAGATGAAGAGCTCAGTGGTTAGAAGCGCCTTAACGCCCAGTGACATTGAGTGACATGGAGAAGTGAGCATAGAAAGACCGTTGAGTCCTCCTGAATTCCAGGTTCTGGGCTTCAAAACTCTCCGTCTGTGTGTATGATGGACACTAGCTACATGTGGCTATTTAAATTTAACTAGTTTATTCTGGAGACCAGTTAGGGGATTAAAAGTGAATAAATAAATTTCTAGTGGAAAGTGCTGGTGTAGATGGAGCAGAGATGGGACATGTGTCAGCTCACTGACTGGGCACGGGTGTGTCCATGTGCTAAGAGGGGATGGAACTGGGTCACCTCCAAAGTCCTTCCAGCTCAATGTGCCTCATTTTGAAAGCCCACGAAGTTACCCTGTGAATGTGAAGAGTTGGGAAAAGTGCCTGAACACGGAGTTCTGGGAAGCAAGACTGCCCGAGGAGCAGCGGATCCTAGAATCCAAGAGAGCTCAGGACTAGGAAGGAGCCAGAGTTTACCATAGCGTCTGTTTGAAAGCCAGAGGACAGAAGGAAAGAAGAAAACAGAGAAATGTTTTGCTTTACACAGGCAGCCTCAGCTCCTCACCCTTGGTGACAGCAGGAAGGAACTTCTGTTGCTCCTGGTCTGTGGCAGCCAGAGGGACCAAGTGAAAGGAGGATGTTTTTTGTGGGTGCTTCAGCTCACTGCCCTTGGGGGAGTCCTTCCTAGGGATTGATATCTGAGAATGGAGCTATATCATCTATATAAAAGTCAGTCATCCCATTGAATGCATGGGTTAGAAAATCTCTATTTGTTATCACTGTATCTTTTAAACTTTTAAAACAATTTTGAGGTATGATTTACATACAATAAAATGTACCCATTTTAAGTGTACAGTTCAACGAGTTTTGACAAATGGATAACTCACGTAACTACTACCACAGTGAAGACACTGAACAATTCCAGGCACATTACCTGTTGAAAAGAAGAAAAAAAACATCAGATACTGAACATTTCCATCACCTGTGACTCTTCTCAGCAACCCTCCTTCTCCACCCCTGGCCTCAGGCAGCAGATCTGCTTTTTATCACTATAAGTTAGTTTTGCTTTTCCTAGACTAGTTTTTTATCAATGGAATCATTTGGTATATACTTTTCTTTGTCTTCTTTTGCTCAGCACAGTGTTGCTGAGATCATCCATGTTGTGTATACGACTTGGTTCCTTTTTATTGGCAAGTGGTATTTCATTGTATGGATTTATCACAATCTGTTTATCCATTCATCTGTTGATGGACATTTGGGTTTCAGGCTACTATGAATGCATACAGGTCCTTTTTGCAGACATATTTTCATTTCTCTTGGGTAAATATCCAGGAGTAAAATTGCTGGGTCTTATGATAGGTGCATGTTTAACTTGTTGGGGGGTAAGTATATGTTTAACTTTATCAGAAACTATCAAAGCACATCGTGTTCTTAAAAACTTGATTGGCGGGGGGCAGGAGTTGCTGTTTTGCCTCTAGTATTTTCTGTGCCCCCTGTTCCCACTAGATTTTGTAGACTAGATATCGTAGACAGTCTGAAAACATGTCAATTTCCAAGTGGCTACTAGAAGTTCTGGGTTAAGGTCATGGTTCATTCTGGGTGAGGTGGTACTGGGTTATTTCTCATGATAAAGAGACCCAGGCAGGGCAGATAGAAGGATTTAAACACATAGTGTTGTGCTCCTTGGAAGAGAGTGCATTTCGAGATGGTGGGAAAAAAGCTGTGCTTGTACCAATTGAGGAAACAGCTAATACCTAAAGGATGCAAGATTTTTGCAGGAGAAATTGTTCCCTGTGGGGAAGGCATAAAGCTTGTAACCCAGCTCTTTTCTTAACTTCCCTGTCCTCGTGGAGAAGAGTACCTGAGGCCAGCTTGGTCTGGGAACTACTGAGAGTTGTCATGTGGTGGATATAGAACAAAGAAACCTTGGCACAGGGCCCCTTTCTGCTTCTGACTAGTATAGCAAATGGAAATGAGATCTCAAACCTAGCCCACAAGATTGAAATATGTAAGGAAGTTGCTTTGTAATGGAAATGATAAGCAAATGTAAGCTGTTATTCATCTACACGCTAAAAACTAGCCAATACAAGTTGCTAGTCTATTTCTTTTTGTAAAAGTGAATATACCTGTGATAAGGATCAAATTTCTGACCACAATTTTGCAACAATTAATTCAATTAAATATTACTTTTTTCTGCTTAAATGCAGGCATGTGCTTGCTGGTATTCTCTAAGAATGTTAAAAGCAATTCAGGTTTTATAGACAAGTTTGGGAAATCTGTGCTGCCCTCTCTAAATGCCGGCAATCCCGTGAGAGCACCCCAGATGTTCTAAGGGAGTCATTTTTGTTTCTCATTAACCTTGTTGGCAGATGCATTAGTTATCTATTCCTACATAACAAATTACCACAAATTTAGCAGCTTAAAATCCCACACATTTGTTATCCCACGGTATTTCTGGGGTCAGGAATCCTGGCACAGGATGGCTCTTCTGTTTCTGTTTCTGAGTCTCTTACAAGGCTGCAGTCAAGGTGGCAGCTAGGGCTGGGGTCTCATCTGAAGGCTCAGCTGAGGAGGGGTTCACTTCTGAGTTCGTGTGGTTGTTGGCAGAACTCAGTTCCTTGAAGTTTGGACTGGGAGCGTTAGTTCCTTGTTGGCTATTGGCTGGAAGCCACCCATGGTTTCTTGTCATGTGGGCCTTTCCAACATAATAGCTTTTCATCAAAGCATTCAAGCCCAGAAGACAATAAGAAGAGTTGGCTAGCAAGATGGAAGCTACAATTTTACGTAACCAAATCATAGATGTGACATCCCATCACCTTTGCCGCATTCTGTTGATTAGAAGCAAATCAGAGGCCTCACCCACACTCAAGGGTTGACACAAAGGTGTGAATACCAGGAGGCTATCTTAGACTCTGCCTGCCAAGCTGGGCTGCAGCCAACCTGCCTACCTCTGAAACCCAATGCACTGCAAATAGTTGCCTGGAGATTCTAGTGCTAGGTGAAGAACCCAACCACAGAAGTAAGAGTTAGTGGATAAGTCTGGAATAAGTTATAAAGGGTAATTCAGACTCTTTTGTTCTTCTAGACTTATTCTTCTTTTGTTCTTCTTATTCTCTTTTGTTCTTCTAGACTTATTCTTCTTGCAGGAAGCAAGTAAAACAAATGTACTGTCAGCTGGAATATAATTTCTTGAATATCAAAACCAGTATCCTACACAGAAGCTGACCCAAAAGTGACCCCTAATAAAAACGATTTGCATGTTGGGCTCAATCAGCTGTAGTTCCCTCCTTATATGACAAATGTTTTATAATATAATTCATTCTAAAATGAAATCCACAAATAGAATTTACCTATCCTTCCAATCTGAGCAAGAGTAATACCCCATCTCTACTAAAAAAATAGAAAAAAAAATTAGCCGGGCGTGTTGGCATGTGCCTCTAGTCCCAGCTACTTGGGAGGCTGAGGCAGGAGGATCACTTGAGCCCAGGAGTTTGAGGTTGCTGTGAGCTAGGCTGATGCCTTGGCACTCTAGCCAGGCAACAGAGCAAAACTCTGTCTCAAAAAAAAAAAAAAAAGAATGTACGTGTCCATATAATTTTAAAACATCAATATGATCAATATCACTTAACTGTAATATAAAAGACAAAAGGAAAATAATGTAATAAAAACAATGTGATTCAATATGTAAATGCTCTAAAACAAAATGGCTGGATGCTTGCCCCTGAATTTGGAGTCACCACAAATGAGATAGCTATAAATGCAGACTAATGCTTGATATTGGGGTGTGGAATTAAGGACTCAGATCCTACAATTTGTCATTGGTAGTATAATTTTCCAGGAAGATGAACAATTCTTGGAAATGTTCTGAACAAAACAAAAAAACACCCTATAATTTACACAGTAGTTGCATTTCTAAGAAATTCAGTGTACCGTGTTTCCCCGAAAATAAGACCTACCCATAAAATAAGCCCTACTCCGAAAATAAGACCTAGTGATGGGCGTGGCTACGCAGAGTATCTGCACAACCCATGCATTTCATCACAGAGCGGTAAAGAAGATGAGCAGCCCTTCTCATCTGCCCCATGAGAGCTCTATTACTCGACATGAGAGATTGGAGCCAATGGTTCTAAAGGAAATAGAGTCGCAAGAAATTCAGGATGGAATTTGGGGTTTGGAGAGTTATGATGATGTTCCAGAAGAAGACTTAACTATATTTGAATAAATGTAGATTATTGTGCTGTACTTAAAAAAAAATAACACATCCCCTGAAAATAAGCCCTAGGGTGTCTTCTTGAGGAAAAATAAATATAAGACCCTGTCTTATTTTCTAGGAAACACAGTATATTCAAATTGTGCAAAACAAATAACCAACCCCTTGTTTTGGAGTTACTCTGGGCTCAGGTAACTATAAATAAGGTTATCTACCTGTATGTCATGTAGGACACTGGAAAGCTGTCAGGGCCTTGTGACAATTCATTGTACAGGACGTTGCTGCACTTTGCAGGACAAATGTCTGGCACCTAGCACTTCCCCACATACTCCCCCCACAATTCCAGGAATGCCTCTCAAGTATTGCGATGAAAACTCCCTTGGATTTCACTAGTGGGCAGTCCCACTCAAGAGTGAAAACCACTACAGTGGGGCTCGACCTCTAGGTGAAAGGAGTGATACTGTTACATGGCTTGGTTGGACACAGTGAAGCCTAAATATCAAGCAGTACCACGAGGGAGATGAGGATGGGAATTGGTGCCCTCACAGTGTCTGTTGTGGCCCAGCAGCCCATCACAGTTGGGTTCTTAGGTCAAGCAAAAGACCACAGTATCTGCTGGGGGCGGAGAGAGAGAACATCGTGTTAGGCTGTTAGGAGTGGACATCTCGAAGCAGACGCTTTGCACACTCAATTTTAAGAACACTGACGAAATGCTTTATTTTCCAACAGAAATTTGGTTCCCTCAAATCTTGTGGTTGCAGCTTTCCGGACGGTAAGGCTTGATACTTATGCTAAAAATATGAAACTTTGATGTGGGAGATGTATAAATTGCTGCTATAGAGTTAGGCAAGGTAGAACAGGGAGGGATAATGTTGTTAGCAAAACTTGATAACATTGGCCTGAATTTTTATAAATGGGTACCTGGAGTACAAAAACGAAAATAAAAACAAAGCCACGAACAAAAAATAATGAACAAACAAAACTTTCTAAAATGCCCCACTGGTTCCCAAATTTTTTTACATCATCTAGGAAATACCCTCAAATCACATTTTGGGGATGTCTTAAATATTGTGGAATTTAAAAAAATACACATTTTTTTCCCTGATTATAGAGGTAATGTCACATTGCAAAAAAAATTAAAACACAAAAAAGTGTAAGAAAACAAAAATTACCCATAATCACTACCTAGAGCTACTCATTATTGACATTTCGGTATACCTTCTTCAGACATGTTTTTTCTGCGCGTGTATACACAACATTTTTAAAAGAAACATACACATATTGTTAGTATGTACACATACTATACATACTGCTTCTATTTTCTCATGTCAGTAAATACCCTTCCACATAATGTTATAGCCATAGAAAATTATGAGCATAACATAATTTTCCTCTTAGCAGTCCCTGTTGAGGGACATTCATGTTGTTTCTAGTTTCCCCTATTTTTAATAATGATGCAAGTAACATTCCTGTGGCTGTTCTTTACACAGACAAGGAATATAAAGGTCTAGATTATATAGTCGAATCTGATTGCTTTAACAAGTCAAGAGTTTTCTGTTTCTACTTAAAACCTCTCATTTTTGTTTTGTTTTTGTTTTTTTTAATTCTGCATATAAGCACAGGAGGGACTTGTATATATAATGTGAGGTAGGAGGAAAAAGTAGATTTATGGGGCTTTCAGTGCCTGTCACTGAGGGAGTGGAGTAGGGTTTATTTCCCTGCCACCCTTGATCATGGGACAGCTTGATTAATCCAAGCTGAGAGTAGACAGAGCTCATAAAAGGCAGGCACAACAAAGGCCTTCGAGTCCGGGGGTCCTAGTGGGCTCCACCTGACAGCTCAGGGCCAGGTGCCCTTAGAAGGGGTCAGGAAGGACAGTGTTCAAACAGATTCCACTTGACAGCTCGAACTGCCACAGAGAGACACCCGTGTGCACCATGCAGAAGCAGATGAAATCAACCACCAGACCAAAGCTGGAGAGATATCTCACTTTGAAAAGCGAGTCTCCCAAAAGATTCAGCCAGGAAATACCACCTTGCCTCACATTCCTGGTTTTGCAGAGTGGAGGCTCAAGACAGATTGGAAACAGATGCTAAAAAGCAGTCATGCTCAAATACGTTCTGAAACAAAGAGCATAAATAAATGAATGAAAATAAAATGACACATTGAAAAGTGAATTTGGGCATTATGAAATTACTGCCAGGGTTATTCAAATAACATGAGGTATCAGGCTGTTCAAAATAACAAACTACCAGCTGAAACTGTGCAGGCCTCATCCTCCAAACCATTGCCCAAGGACCCAAGGAATGTAAGGAAATTCTCCCTGTTTCCTTGGGACCCTAAATAACCCAGAGAGGCCTCCTGAAGTACATGCTGCCTTGGTTTTAATGTAACTTTTGTACAGTTCTCAGAGGCCCTTGTCAAGACAACCAAGTGAGGAATGCCTAGAACGCTCAGTGTAAATAATGATGGAAGTAGCAAGAGGCCCAGCAATGCCCTCGGTCCTCTGGGTGGGTCTTCACTTGCACACTAACAGTGGTTTTCCTTCCTCTTGATCACAGTATGCAACCGATTATAGAGTGCTGACCCACAACACCAGCTCTGGAAACATAACCCAGGAAAAGGTAAAGCTCTTTATAAGATCACTTGTGAAAAATGTGTAAAACGCTACTAATGTTTCTTAATTGAAAGAGCATACATGATGTGTCTTCTTAGCTGGGTTGAAAACTTTGGGGTTCAAATGGACTATTTGAAGCACACAAGCTAGATTTGCTCCTTCAGTTATTTACCAACATGGCCAAATGCCACATTGCACATGTAGCGCTGGCATCCTCAGAGGACCTGTAAAACATTTTATAACACCTCTTCTACTATCTTGAATGTAATCAACAGGTGGTTTAACCTACTCCTGCATATATAATTTTTTTTAAAAAATCAACATAAGGGAAAAATAAAAGTGATTTATAATAAAATAATCCATATTTCACCATGTAAAAGTATGACCATACTAAAAGACATAATGAAGTTTTCAGGTATTTGCATTTTCTTAGAATGAATAAATTTGGATTTAAAAGCACTAAGACAGAATTCAAATAAATATTGTTGACACTTTTTTTTGCTTTCTTTTTTGCACATTTTGAAATAAGTGCAAAAATAATATATTAATATATTAAATAATAATATGTTAAACAATAGATTAAATATATTTAATATTAATGCAATTAATATTAAATATAATAATATTAAATATAAATTATTATATCAAATGCTTTTAATTTTATTAGTATAGTAAATAGTAATATAGTAAATATATTATTAATAATAAATATTTTTGTATATGAATATAGAATCACCCTGAATGCAACAGCTACAGTACAGACTGACATCATGTGTTATACTAGTGACTTGGCTATTATTGGCACTTGGCTGTTGGTGACACAATTTTCTAAAATGGCAAATAACATTTGGTAAAGTTCAGAACAAAATAAAGTCTGCCTTCAGTTTAGATTAACTGAATATTCTTGGAAAGTCCAGTAAATATTAAAACTAAGCAGAAAAAAACTATGGCTAAAATGGAGTTAGCTCTAAATCAGATCATTATAAACAGATTTGTTCCCTATATGAATATCTGATGGGGTGCTCAGAAGCCTGAGAGTATAGCAAAGTTGGTACTTGGATACCTGAACATTTCAGGACTTGGCATTCTTAGCACCCTGACTACTATTATTTCCCAGTGAGACACCACAATCATTCCGGCAACCAAAGTACCCCTACATATTCCAAAACTTCCCTAGGGAAGTTCCCTTGTGAACTTCCCTGTTCACAAATGCTGATTGAATCAATGGTCCTTGATATTAGAGGATAGGTGTCACTTCCCACACTCTGGGCAGAGGGGGTGGTTGGAAGTCCATCCAGGCCCCTTCTGACAAGCCCTGGATTCCACAGCTGGGCTAACTGGGATGTGAGTGTCAGCTGGGCCCACTCTCCAGGTAAGTGGCTCACCTCTGCATGTCACCTGCATGGCACAGACGCTCTCTAATGTCATCTCATTTGAGCCTTAAGACAACCTGACCAGGTAGGATATATCATCCCCACTACAAGTTACTTGAAATGATGGTCTTCCAAGGTTGATCAAGAATATTTAAAACCAAGAATGATGAGTAAATCCTAGAACACTAATTGTCTTTGCAGTAACTTTAAGTTTGACACACATGGCACTTATTGGCTGCTCCGATTTCCCCACTGGAAATGCCAGTGGCCTGTGAGCATGTGCCTCAGCTGACATAGCCTTGCTCCCACTGTAAGTTTAACCCAGGAACGCAAGGAGTCAGGCTTTAAGAAAGAGAGGAGCAGTGTGTCCTTGCTGGTTCCAGGCTTTCATAAACCCTGTGGCTATAAGATTTCGTGAAGGCATAACAGCCGTGGTCGTTGTCCCCAAGGATGAGATGTTGGTGACAGAATGAGAAGTCAGAGACCCAGAAGCCCAAGGACACCTGGAAAGGCCCCAGCTCTGAACCATGGCTCTATTTTCCATGCCTACTTTGATCCCATGTGATAACCTGCTCTGGATATATACCTCCTAGGCTTTAATTGAATCATAAATTCATTAAAAAGTGATTTATTTGGCTACTGCTAAGTGTCCTTCCTAGGTGCTGGACTATAGTAGTGCTCGATATATCGATATAGATAAAGCCCTGTCTTTAAGAGTTCACCTAGTAGAGGGAACCATATAATGGATAAGTATATGTTAGCTGGTGATAGGCACTAGGAAGAAAATTAAAGCAGGGCCAGTACACAGAGAAAGAAAGAGTGTGTGTGTGTGTGTGTGTGTGTGTGTGTGTTAGGTGATGGTGATGGGTGCTATTTTAGCAGGGTGGTCAGGGAGGCCTTTGATAAGGTGAAGGAGGAGCTGTGGGGGGACCTGGGGCAGGACTGATTTAGGCAGAGGGAGCAGAATATGCCAAGGTGCAGTAGCAAGAGGCACAGCTCAGGATGCAGCTCTGGTTGTGTCTGTAGTCCCCTGGCCCCACCCAGTGCCAGGTGTGTTACAGTCTAGCACATCTTGCTCTAAACCCACCTGCCAGCACCTGTGTCTACAAAAAGAGAGTCATTTCACTGGGAAAATTATTGCCATTTCCCTCAAGTCAGATTCAGTTCCTTATCTGGAATTGACTGACCTTTAACACCACACCTTGGAATTACCGGCCTACTAAAACCAACTTTTGATTACTAGTTGAATTCTCTGGTTGCATTGAATCTTGACGCTTAATTCCAGTAAGGACTCAGGACATGGACAAAAAGTGGAGTTGACAGCCCCAAGATCAATACCAAGTGTTAGCCACCCAGATTGTAGAATCCTAGTATTTTTTGACTTCTCCAGTCCCTTTGCAGACTAAGTAGTAGAGCAAGCACTAAAGTCTTCTCTCTCTCCCAGCTCTTTCAGCTACACCCACTGCACCCAGCTTCAACAGGTCAAGTCCTAGGAGAGAACAGTGATATTCAGAAGTCTTATTGTCTATGGGATTACTGTAACATTGTAAAAACACACTCCAGATAGAGTGAGCCTAGAATGATCTCCAACAAAACATTCCATTGATATAACAATGGCTAATTCTTGTTGTCATTTGCCAGATGCAGTCTAAGTACTTTACATATAGTAACATATTTAATCTTCATAACAACTTTATATATTAATATTAGCTACTGTTATTATCTCCAATTTATAGATGGGGAAACTGAGGCACAGAGAGGTTAAGTAACTTACCTAAACTTACACAGCTAGGAAGTAGTAAAAGGCTCCAAAGCTGATGCTCCTTAATTACTATTAAGTAACTCCTCTATAAGTAATATATATCAATATAAACAAAAGCGCCACATATGGTGATCATTGTTCTGTATTTCAATTTTTCTGTTATATTTGAAATTTTTCACAATGAAAAGTTGGAAGGAAATAAGAAGCTGCCCCTCAGTTTTTATGATACACATGAATTCATGGATCTTAGTACATTTCATGTGAATCATACCTGCTACCTAGGTGTCTCCTAGGTAATTTGGAAATTAGAAAAAAGATTTTTCTAAAAGACTTTAAAAAGAAATTTGTGGTAATTTTGAGTACCTGTTGTTTGCCAGATACTGAGCTAGGTTCCAGCCTTCACGATCGAGCTACAAGAGATGGGAGACCTCGAGGATTGCTCAGTCCGGTGATTTCCATGCTATGCTATGGGGCTGTCCTGGGAGGAAGGAAGCACTCTGGCCTCTCCCCACCCCATACATACCCCTCTCTACCCCTAGGGCTGAGGGGCTCTGAGTTCCACCAGCCTTTCTTTGATTGAAGGAAAAGTTCTACTTAAAAAAAAAAAAAAAAAGTTGAAAGCTACTAATTTAGTCCAATTCACTTCATCTTACAGGTGAAGAACTTGAAGCTCAGAGAAGTTAGTTAATCCCAGAGCCAGGTCTAGAACTCAGATCTATGGTAAAAATGCTCTTTCTGTTTTTACCATACTGGTGTATGTTTCCTGTTTGGAATTTCATAACATGTTTTGATGGGATAAAATATTTGTCTAATACATACTTGCAGTAGTGAGATTCAGCATTGCTGGGAAAAATAAAGAATACATTGTACCTATATATTTCAAATCAGGGATTTAGGAAAGAGTATTCTGAAAAAGTCTATGTTGATCCTGAAAGTCTTTTGTGAAGTTTGTCAGCTAGGAGGTGATTTTATGGGCCAAACAACAAAAAATTGGTTGACATTTAGGAGACAAAGTTGCAATCATGAATTATGATCTGAAGGAACTTTTTACCAACCAGCTCTTCTTTTAAAAGCAACCCTTTGAAGTAGTTGTCCAACCCCTACTTGAATATATCCAGTGACAGGGAGCTCACTACTGTTCATTTTAACCTATGCCATTTTTGAACAGCTTTCAGAGTTAACAACTAAGTGAAAGTTTTCCTTGTTGACTCTCCATATCCTCAGACTCCATTTCCCTTAAGTTTCCTACCCTTTTATTTGTGAAATCGCTATAAGTTAAAGAAAATATAAGCTTCTTCTCATTCTTGCCACAGTGTTTCAGTCTGGTGGAAACACCAAGCAAATACATCTTTAATTATCACTGATCTGTTGTAAACTTGGACCATTCTATCCCCTCTGATCCTGCAGGTCCCCATTAGCACCGAGATTGAAGGGATGAACATTTTAGGATTGGTCCTTTTTGCGCTGGTGTTAGGAGTGGCCCTAAAGAAACTAGGCTCTGAAGGGGAAGATCTCATCCGTTTCTTCAACGCCTTCAACGAGGCGACGATGGTGCTTGTGTCGTGGATTATGTGGTGAGTGCTGCCCCGCCATCTACTCTCCCTCTCATTTCTCCTATCATCCAGAAAAGAACCCAACTTTGCTGTCCTAGGTCACCCCTGTGGGCCACCTGGCCCAGTGCTGTGTATGAGGTTGACACACCACAGGCCAGTCTTGGTAGGGGAGATGATGGAAGTGGAGACGGCTTCTCCTCTTGTCCAGGACCTCAGAGAATCAGGCATGCATGGTTACCAGTCACATCCTTAGTGCCCACACTGACCTCCTGGTGGTTTTACCACTGTGATCAATTTATGGGTTCCTACCATCAGCCTGTGTCATATGCGATGTCCATGTATCATCTTGTGGGGCAATGAATTCCATCAGTTTGCTATCTGCTACATAAAATAAGGCTCACTTATCTTAAAATGATAGACTTCAAGCTTCAAAGGGACCCCTTACTTAGTATTTCACAGCATGGAGGACAAGTCCATTTTTACCCCATGCATATATGAACGTGGAATGGTCTTCTTTTAGTAGGCTTTTAATTCGTAGATGTTTCTTTATGTAATATCAATGAAAGGATGATTGTTCAGTAAAAACCATTCGATTGATTCCTGGCTAAAAAGTAAAAATCTGACCAGCTCCCTCAAAGCAGCTTCTCAGAAACCTCATCAATTCCAGTAGCAGTCTCTTACAGCTTTATCCTGCTGTTTTACCCAAAGCAGACTCCTGTGGGTTCAGCTTCTACCCATTGGTTGTTAAAAACTAGTTTGTCCTTTCATGCATGAAGCATTTTCCTTATTTTCAACCCTTAAAGATCCCTGAACTTTTCTCTCTCAGATGGAGCAGGGTGACAGCTGGACTGATTTCAGGGGGTTTGAAATTGAGTGGGAGGCCAAGTGTAGAGCCTCCACCAGTGGTGTTTCTCTCAACCCAAAACTTCCAAAGCCTGACTCTGTCATTGCAAACATGCCACTTACATATGACTGTAGTTGTAGGGAAAGATTTTTTTATTTTTGGAAAGGAAAAAGGGTTTTTGTCAGATGTCAAGTATTTTTCTTGGCTTTTTTTTTTTTTTTTTTTTTTTTTTAGTTTAGTTTAAAATCCTTCTAAAATATGACTAAAGAAAAGAAAGTGATATTCCCATGTTAGGACATTTGTTTTCAATCTGGAAACTGATTTAGTCATTCCTCCAATTAGATGTACTGGTCACACAAGCAGGTATTTGGTAAGTCAGGTCCTGCTGTGTGTCTAACTGCAGGGGGAGAAAGTACATATTAATGTTACACAGAATTGGTGTTTTAAATGCTTTAACTGGTTAAGGGATCTCAACCAAGCGTGGGAGGAATCTTCGGCAGTAGCTCTTTCTGCTTTCTTTCCTTCACTGATTATCTGCTCCAAAACCAAAGCACCTGCCTACCCTACACTATTCACAGAAATAACTTCTAGATGGATTAGACTCAGGGTCAGCAAGCTTTGCAAGCCATATGGTCTGTATTGGGACTACCCAACTCTGCCTGTTGTAGGAGGAAAGCACCCATAGCAATTTGAACATGGATGAGCATGGCTGTGTTCCAAAACTTTATTTGCAAAAATCCACACTGCTAACTCCTGGATTAAACTAACCAGGAGAAAGCAAGAAAGAAAAGAAAAAGGGGAATTCTGTAAAAATATCAGAAGAAAATATAGGGGCAGGGAAAGTTTTCCTAAACAAGATATAAAAAGCAAAACCCAGGCCAGGCTCAGTGGCTCACACCTGTAATCCTAGCACTCTGGGAGGCCGAGGCAGGAGGATCGTTTGAGCTTTGGAGTTTGAGACCAGCCTGAGCAAGAGCAAGACCCATCTCTACTAAAAATAGAAAAATTAGCCGGGTGTCGTGGCTCACACCTATAGTCCCAGTTGCTTGGGAGACTGAGGCAGGAAGATCGTTTGAGCCCAGGAGTTTAAGGTTGCTGTGAGCTAGGCTGAAAAAACAGCACTCTAGCCTGGGTGACAGAGTGAGACTCTGTCTCGAAAAAAATTAAAAAGTAAAAAATGATAATAAAAAGCAAAAGCCATCAAAGCCTGCTAAACTTGACCACATCAAAATATAAAAAGTCTACATACAAAAGATACTTTGAACAAAGTTAAAAATCAAGACACTTACTGAAAAAAAATTATATATATATATTTACATACTATATACTTAGAAATAAAGAGTTCTGATTACTGAAAAAGAAAAAAGACTGAATAAACTATTAGAAAATGGACAAAGTGTGTGAGCAGGCAATTCAGAGAAGAGAAAACCTGAATGAACATTTTAAGGGATGCCCAAACTCATTAGAAATTGGAGAAGTGAGAATTTGGTTTTATCAGGCATTGATAAAGGTAAGACACTTTTGACACTAAGGGCTGATCAATTTTTGTCGTGGATGGCTGTCTTGTGCACCGTAGGATATTTAGCAGCATCATGGTTTCCACCTAATAGATGCCAGTAGCACTGTTTCCCTAAAGTTGTGACAATTAAAGCTATCTTCCAGACGTTGCCAAATGTCTCCTGGGGTCAAGGTCATCCCTGGATGAGAACCACTGGTACAGATGGAGGATTATTCTCCTGGACTGCTAGTGGAAATGTGATTTGGAACAGTCACTTTGGAGAACAATTTAAAGTGTGCATACCCCATAACTCAGCAGGTCCACTGCTTGGCATCCCTACCTAGAAAACACAAGCATGTGGGCACAGAGGCAGTTTGCAGTGTTGTTTGTCATGATGGAAACAATTTAAACATCCACCAGCAGGACAATGACAAAATAACCTATGATATTTCTATTCTGAAGATAATTATTTAAAAATAATGAGATAAAAGTGTCCAAGTACCTATCAGTGGATGAATAGATTTTAAAAATGTAATATATGCATACAATGGAATATTATTTAGCCTTAAAAAGGAAAGCAGTTCTGACACATGCTACAATGTGGATGAACCTTGAAGACATTATCCTAAGTGAAATAACCCAGACACAAAAGGACAAATACCTTATGATTCCACTTTCGTGTATCTAGAATAGTCAAATTCATCGAGACAAAAAGTAGGATAGTGGTTACCAGGAGCTGGGGGGAAGAGAACTGGGGGATTATTGTTTAATGAGTACAGGGTTTCAGTTTGGGATGATGGAAAAGTTCTGGCATTGGATGGTGGTAACGGTTGCACAACAATGTGAATGTACTTAATGCCATTGAACTATACATTTGAAATGGTTAAAATGATAAATTTTATGTTATGTATATTTTAGGGTATATAGGGTAGATTTCTATGTATTGCTTGAAAATATCTCAAAGACATAATATAGGGTGAAAAATAAACATACAGATTTAAATACATACCTACATATCTAAATACATAGAAAGTAGTAGTGGTTATCTGAGGAGGGCCTTGGCTTGAGGATGGCGCCTAATAGGATTTTGGTCTAATCTATAATATTTTAATTTTTCGAAAGGAGAATGTATTCATGTATTACTATGGGATTTAAAATTGTTAGTACTGCTTAGAATATCTCTAGAGAAAAAACCCAAGAAACCAATGACATTGGCTATCTCCAGGGAGGGAAAAACTGGGGGTTGGAGGGGAGAGGTGAGAGGGAGACTTCACACTATTCACCCTTTTGTACCCCCTGGAAGTTTGAACTATATGACATTATTGCCTATATAATTAAAATTTACAAATAAAGTCAATGGTTATAAAATTCTTCCTGAATTTATATTAAATTCAAAACAACTGACTTTTGTTCTTTGTAGCTCCCACGATTCATTCCTTCCCAGCCTGCCTTTAAAAAAATCTTCACGCGCCAGGAGTGTTCCCAGAGTGTCATTGTTAGTGACTTTTTCCCACGAGATCATGTTTTCCAAACCACAAAGAATTTAAAACTTCACCAGAGTCTCAGCTTTGGCTCCATTTTGTATCACTGCAATTCTGTGAAATAGGTACTAGTCTCTTGTGTTTCTAAGTTCTCGGAACAAGCCTGAGCAAAGCTAGAAGTCAAGCTCATGGTCCCAGAGGCTTTGATCTTGAGTGCCTTGCCTTTCCACCTGGGAGTCTATGTGGTTGGTAGCATCCATCTGTTATGAACATACTGTTTCCAAGGGGAAAGAAGTCTGGATTCTGGTCCTGACTCTGTTACCCATGGTGAGTGATCATCTTCATTTTACTCAGTCTCATGGCCTGTAAAAAGTAAAAAATGATAATAAAAAGCAAAAGCCATCAAAGCCTGCTAAACTTGACCACATCAAAATATAAAAAGTCTACATACAAAAGATACTTTGAACAAAGTTAAAAATCAAGACACTTACTGAAAAAAAATTATATATATATATTTACATACTATATACTTAGAAATAAAGAGTTCTGATTACTGAAAAAGAAAAAAGACTGAATAAACTATGGGGATGGTTCCTCAGGGTTATCCTAGGCAGAGATGAAGGTGGCCTAGTTCAAAGTCCCTGCATCCTACTTCAGGAAGGGCCTGCATCTCCTAACCTCAACCTCTTCACCCTTACCGACGAGTGCCCTGTGCTTATGCCCTAGGTACGTACCTGTGGGCATCATGTTCCTGGTTGGAAGCAAGATTGTGGAAATGAAGGACATCATCGTGCTGGTGACCAGCCTGGGGAAATATATCTTTGCATCTATATTGGGCCACATTATTCATGGAGGAATTGTTCTGCCACTTGTTTATTTTGTTCTCACACGAAAAAACCCATTCAGATTCCTCCTGGGCCTCCTCACACCATTTGCAACCGCATTTGCTACCTGTTCCAGGTGAGTGGGTTTTGGGTGCTGTTAGCTGCTCCAACCATATTAATATGGAACCAGGTGAGCCCAGTGGTAGATGCACAGTCAGCATCTCAACATATTTTAATTCCTTGAAAACTCTAAATTGGTGTCTCTCTCTCTCTCTCTCTCTCTCTTTTTTTTCTTTTTTCAGAGACAGGAGTCTTGCTATGTTGCCCAGGCTGGTCTCCAACTACTGGGCTCAAGCAATCCTCCTGCCTCAGCCTCCCGAGTAGCCGAAACTACAGGCATGCGCCACCATGCCCAGCCTCATATGATTTTTTTTTTTTTTAATTACTAGCCCTTTCCGTATTCCTCTGGGGTGGGTTTCTGTTTCATCTCCTGATCCATTGAGGTTACTTCATTCATTTCTCCCTCTTCTTGCTCCTCAGCGATCAGTCAGATCATTAACTATCTCAGCTCTGTGTCTCTGCCCTAATTAGGAAGACCTTTGCCTGAGTAAAAGGCACAGCCCACCTAACACAAGAAAACATACTTCAGGGAAGTTTCTAGAATGGCTCATGCCCAATTCTCCTTGTCTGGAAGTGTGAATTAGAAAATAAGGCCAAGGCGCCATGGTGAGGGATGTGTGCTTAACTCCCTAGAGGTCCACTATACTGTGGGATTATCTAATTTAGCACAAAAGATACACCTTGTTACTCACTGGATATCCTTCAGAAAAACACTGGTCTTTCCAAACCAGTTAAAGAAAACTTTCAAAGGACGGCAGCATATGTAGTTTTTGCCTTTCCACTGCTCACTTCCTCCCATTCTGGATGGCCATGATATGACAAGGAGGTGGTGGTAAAAAAGAATTAGGGAGGGAAGTGTCTCTGGCCTTGGCTAAAACGAACAAACCTGTTTCTCAGCTGCACCAGCAAACCTCTGCGGAGCCTGCAGAGCCAGCCGGAGGGAGCAGGTGCTGTTCTTACGATTATCTACTTACCCCCTTGTTCCTTCCAAACTCGCAGAGCCACTTCTTCTTGGCCTAAAAGAAAAAATAAAAACTGTAGTTTACCTTTTACTTTTTTGAGGGGAGAGCATTCAAGAGAGGAGATGCACGTATAGAGTACATAGTTCTTTGTCCTTGGGAACATTTTTACCAAGAGGCAATGTGTAGGTCTTGAGAAATTTGGAACAGAGGAATCCAAGTAAATAATATAACAAGTAAATCCAGGGAGTCATATTTTGAATACTTTGGGAGTTGCCAAATGCTCATGTTGTGACAGAAACTTTGAAACAGTTCTGCTTTTTCCCTTATTTCAAGAGAAGAAAGCCAGAAATGAGGGATACTAATTGCTCTGCTCCAGAGAGGACATGAGTCATGTTAGCCTGGCCAGGAGGGACCGTTCTCAGGTCTGGCTGTTTGTTTTTCCCACTTCTAGCTCAGCAACCCTTCCCTCCATGATGAAGTGCATTGAAGAAAACAACGGTGTAGACAAGAGGATCAGCAGGTTTATCCTCCCCATCGGGGCCACTGTGAACATGGACGGAGCAGCCATCTTCCAGTGCGTGGCCGCGGTGTTCATCGCCCAGCTCAACAACGTGGAGCTGAACGCAGGGCAGATTTTCACCATTCTGTAAGTTCCTTGTTCTTTCCTGGCTCAAAACTTGGGATTTTTCTTGTGATTTCCTTTTAAAAACCAATCTCGCCACAACTCAGTGTCTTATTTGTAAAAAAAAAACAGTAGGGACTCGTTACTTGAACACTGGTGGTGTGGTTTTCGGTGTGCAAGCCCTGGCTGCCACGGTCTGCTTTTCTCTGTGCCCACCCCATGCTCTGCGTTAATCGCTGCCCTGCTTTCTTGTCCCCTAGAGTGACCGCCACAGCGTCCAGTGTTGGAGCAGCAGGCGTGCCAGCTGGGGGGGTCCTCACCATCGCAATTATCCTGGAGGCCATTGGGCTGCCCACTCATGATCTCTCTCTGATCCTGGCTGTGGACTGGATTGTGTAAGTAGCAAGTCCGAAGGACACCAGAAAAAGTCTGTATTGAGTTCCCTAGAAGCTTGACGCTGCCAGGTCTGGGGCATGCAGAGAAACTGAAAATCACTCCCTGCCTTGTAAAGGGCCCTGCAGTTGAGCAGGCAAGGCAAGATTTGGAGCTAGGAAAAATTAAACAACATGAAGGTCAAATGCCCACGAACATCCACGAGTGGCCATGAGATGTCATTGCCGAGAACTTGCCTACAGTATCTAGCAAAGTGAGGATACGAGGCCGAGGCTCTCAGCGCAGGCCTGGGGCCACAGGGGTGTATGGAGTTGTTGGCAGCATAGGATTAATAAACCGTTGGAGCAGTGGTCCTTCAGGAATGACTGTCCCTGGCCTAGAAATGTCCGAGGAGTGGTTTCTGTGAAGGCAGAGAGGATGAACGATGCTCATGTGAGTGGCTTGGGCTCAGGCTCAGCCAAGGAGGAGTTAGGGAAGGAGGTGCGATCCAGACCACCTTCTCCAAACACAAAACAATTTCTGGGCATTGATTCCTTGGGTTGCGTGATACCTTTGGCAGGTGTAAATAATACCTGTTTTATAGGGAAGGTCAGCTGAGATTCTAATGTTGAGACAGTACAGCATGTGGGTAAGAAAATGAGCCCAGGTGCCTGGGTTCAAATCCCAGCTTCACCATTCGGGAGTTGTGTGATGTGGACTGTTCTGTGTTTGGCCTGCTCATCTGTAAGATGGGAATGCTAACAGAAACGACACCGGGGCTGTGGTGAAGATTCCACGAGCTGGCACAGGCACCGCACACAGAATACCGAGCTCATGATAAAGCATTCAGTAAACATTAGTGAAGAAACACACTCCTGGCTGGGGTAGCCACAGCCAGGCATGAGAGGACCTAAACTCAAGTGCCTGGTATGGGGCTCACGGACCTGCCCATGGTGGTTGGGAATGGCAGTTTTCCCAACTTAAATGGGCTTTTCAGAATCCCGAGGGCTCCCGAGAGCAATGTGGGTGAAGTAAGTGTGCAGCAGACACTCACACTGTCCAGACCCCTCATCAGAGGGAAGTCCATTCCTGAGCTGGCTGGCTGGACAGGACCAGAGCCGTGACAGCGGCCCTGTCTCCTTCCCCACCCAGCTGCCTTCCGTGCACGGAGAAGGGACACCAAGAGGTGCTTGGCCAGGAACAGGGAAATAGGGCACCAAGCTGGCTGCCCAGTACCGACCCAAAGGCCCTGCAGCCACCCTGTGACCTCTGATTCCACAGCCAACTGCCCTCTGCCCCTCTGCGGGGCTTCAGCTCCCCACTGCCCTTAGGGAAAGCCACGTGTTTCCCCCTCGCTTCACAATGGGAGCGACACTTTCTCTGAGCTCCGGGCATGGGGGTTGGCTACTGGGCTAATCTGTAGCAAGACCAGTAAGCTTCTAGAAAGCACAGGGCTATTTTCTGTGAGGTGGTGGTTGCTGACAGCCATGGAACACATATGAAGATTAATGTCCAGTAGCACTGAAATGAGAAAAACAAGGGAAATGTAATGCTGAGTGGAAGAAAAACTAGACACAAAACCGTATCTACGCTATTATCCCAATATATGTAAGTTTTACGTGATGGCATCTATTACATATAAAATACATGCAGAACAGATCGAATGTTAATACTGATTCACTCAGAGTTGTGGACTGTGGGTGAGTGACTTGTTTGCTTCTTTATACTTCTCTTTTGTCCAAGTTTTCTACAATGAGGGTCTATGGCTTTTATAAAAATAAAAGACATTCAAAGAAAATCAATTTAACGTAAAGCCTAATGCCCTAGGAAGTGTGCACAGTCCCAACCTTTCCATGGCGTCCCGGCTGCCGAGACAGGGCCACTCCCCCGGCAGCTCCCGGCCGTGCTGGATGTGACATCCACCTTCTTCTTTCCTCACCAGGGACCGGACCACCACGGTGGTGAATGTGGAAGGCGACGCCCTGGGCGCAGGCATTCTTCACCACCTGAATCAGAAGGCGATGAGGAAAGGGGAGCAGGAACTGAGTGAAGTGAAAGTGGAAGCCATCCCTAACTACAAGTCTGAGGAGGAGACGTCGCCCTTGATGGCACACCAGAACCCCGTTGTCCCTTCAGCCAGCGCCCCAGAACTGGAATCCAAGGAGTCAGTTCTGTGATGGGTCTGAGCTCTGGGCTTACCTGCCAGCAGTGGCGCCCCGCCCTGGTAGCGCAGCCGCAGGACATGGACACGGGGCACTGCCCTCGCTGACTTTCAGCCTCCCGAGCAATGCTTTGCCCGTCACCGGTCTGAGGATGACCTCTCAGCACTTACACTGGCTCCCCAGTGGGAACTGGTGACCGAGGACCAGGACACTCTGACATTTGGCTTGATCCATGTGCAGGTGCAACTGTGTGTGCACCAGGGCTCTGCTTGGCAACACCCCCTTGAGCTGCCAGGCTTGGGCAATAACAGGCTTCTGGGGTCCTGGTTAAAGCTTGGAAACATGCAGGTGCATTCTTCACTGCCCCGTCAGCTCTGCAGCAGGTGCTTTCTGGGCAAGCCAGGGGGGTTTACAGTCCATCTGTTGTATTGCCTTGAGTTGTAGTGATTAGAAAAATTCCCAAATTCTTAGCTGTGGCTGGAATTTGCTGAGCTGAGACTCAGGTGTTTAAAGAGTTTGTGCTACAGCTAGGTGTGTGGGCTTCGCAGGATGCTGGGGGACCAGAGGCATGGCACAGTGTCTGTCAAGTTAGAAATATTCCGGGTAGGCATTTGCACTGCTGGGGTCTCTGGTCAGTAGCCTTAAGTAATCAATGTAAATTCTGAGGTCAAACAAAGGAGAGAGTGCAGCCTGCGGGGTGTGTGTGTGTGTGTGTGTGTGTGAGCCCTAGTTAGGACAGAGGCACACACACAAATGTCCCTGTTTCCATCCCAGCCCTGGGGCACTTTTCTGCTTCCAGGGCCTGGGCCTCTGACAACGCTGCAGCTTCATCTCCATTCACCCTGATTTGGCTACAGGCCAAAGCAGGGCCTCCTCCTCTGGAGAGGTGTGATGTAGTCATTACATCCAGGACCCTTGTTGGTTTATCAATCTATTATTTTAATTCCCTGAAATGCTATGTTGCAGCAAAAACAAAACAACCTCCCCCCATAAACCCATGTACTGATTGGGATAGAGTAACCCCATTCCCGGGTTCCCAGGCTTTGGCTGACTTCCACAGATAGATCCCTTTCTTGCCAGTACATCAAAGTCTAAAATGATCAGCAAAACAGTCCACGTTCCTCTAGTTACCAGCTGACTCAGTTCTAATCCAGGTGAGGGGCTTTCATAGAGAAGACAGAGTGTTGCCAGCAAGAGGGAGGACCTAAGAGCCTGCTGTCTGACTGTAGCCGTTGGTGCAGGTCCTGGGCCTCACTTTACTCAATTTGTGAAATGGGGCCAACATCGTCTGCCTCTTACCTACCTCAGAGGGGTTTGGTGAGGCAAACTCTGTAAATCTGTGAAAAACAACCATTTTGCTTCTTAGGTATTCAGTGGTGACACCATGTGCTCTTCTTTTACCTGAGTGACAGCCTTCTCCACGGAGGCCTCCTGGTGAAGATAGTGCTTATGAGCAGGGCTTCGTTGTCTTTGTGCATTGGAACTTTTATCATGCCATTTGTTCTCTTTGTAGTTACTTGATATCATCAAATGTAGCCTCTTCCTGATGTCCCTCAAGTTTTAATGTATTAGCTACTCCACCTTCTACCACATTTCCAGGTACCTGACGTCGCTGTGACTCCCAGACTCAGGCACTGTTTCTGCCACCCCACAACAGGCCATTAATGTCTTCAATGTTTGGCCTCATGCATTCCCTTACTTTCCCTGTTGTCGTGGGCCGTACAAATGGGGTGCACACCTTTGCTATGTGTGCACCATCGTGATGAGCCTGGGCAGATGGGACAGAGACAATCAGGCACCCCTCATTTTAAAACTGGGGGCACATGCCTGGACGGAAGGGTGGGGAAGAGCCCCGGGGCACAGAGTTGACCCAGCCAGTGGGAAGGCCCAGCTCTCCTTAAACCAGCTCAGCCACTCCAGTCTCCTGCAAAGCCGGGAGTGACCAGGAATGAGCAAAGGTGCCTGGAAACTCTCACCCTCTGGCTGGAGCTTGTTGCTAATACCCTTCTGTTCTCAAAGGGGAAACAATCACATTGTTTGAGTCCAAACTGCAAATGAACATTCACTATTTTTCAGACTTCAGTAAATATTTTTTCTTCAATATACATGTGTATGTATGCATAAACACACATATGTATATCTTTAAATATATACACACAAAATACATGTGTGTATCTGTACACACATACGTGTGTGTTGTGTGTGTGTATAGCTTCAGCTCCAATCCAAGCGAGTTTGAGTTTGGATAGAGGTGAATTTAACTACAAGTTGTATGTCTTTGGTATCTTCATTTTCCCATTGCTAAAGATGAATTTCACAAAGTGTAGAAAGTAGAGCTGGACAGTAAGACTCTTCGCTGATCTCCCCATATCCTGGCCTGGCCCTGCAGTAGGAAGAGTGCCGCAATCTGGAGACGGGTGCTTCTGTGTAACAGTCACATCACCCTTCGTGGGAGGCGAGAAGAGGGGAGAGAAGGTGCCCTGTCTCTCCCTGGTTTTCAGTACACAGAGGAGTCAGCAGACCAGCAGCAACCGACTGGGGAAAATCTCACTTCTCATTGTTTGGAAACATCTCCTCTGCTATTCTCTTTCTAACATGTTGTCATTAATATTCATCTTTGACTGTTTTGTATGTGTGACACTTGCCTTAAAACATAGTACAGTCCTCAAAAATGAATACAGTGTTTCTATTGGGATCTGCAGTTCCTTGTTTCTTGTGTTTAAAGTGGCACATGCTGATGGAGCTATTGCTCTTCCAGGGGACAGCCTGTGGATGGCTGAAGGGACTGTTTTTCTTGCTCCTTTCATGGGCATGAGCCCCTGAGGCAGGGCAGGTATGCCTCAGTGGGCAACCCTGCTGCAGGGGCTGATGTCACTGATCCTTCTGTGGGCACCAGCTTGCGACTGGGGAATGTCAGGCTGCTTAGGGCTTCCCACTCCACACGAGCAGGGCTCTTGCAAAAAGTGTGCAGTTTTGCCACCTACTTCCATAAAGTTAGTTTGTCAGGATGACTAAGTCAGGCCTTAACTAACCATCTCCTGTCAGCCAGGTGCCAAGCAGGAATAATAAGGACGAATGCCCCAGGCCACAGAATCACTGGGGCAGTCCCTGAAAGAGAGCAGCTGCCCATGCCTCTACCATGGCCACCAGCACACCCAGCCCACTCTTATGTACTCTCGTTTTCAATGACCCCACATTCCAGCACAATTAGGGGATCTGAAAGCCTCTAATAACAGGATAATCCCGCGAACTCACACTGGAAGTTTTGGTTTCCGGACTCTGGGGCCTCTGAAGAAACAGATCCTGCTCTGACCTGGACATTTCCAGCTCTTCATATAATACAGGAAACAGTTTTAATTGTTGGGCAATGCCCGAAGGATGAGGAGAGAGTTTGCACACACCGCGGGCCTGATGGAGCCTGTTAGGAACAACGGTTTGGATTCCTACCCTGCAGTGTGGCTGCCTTCATTTGCTTCTGTGGAGAGAGTTTGGAGGTTTGGAGAGAGTCCTTGGTGATTCAGCTTTTCCATGTAACCAAATCAAGAGAAGCAATTCCACACGCTCAAGCCTCCTCTTCCCAGGTGACCAGAAGGAGCGCTGATCTGGTGGACCACTTGAGCCTGCATAAAGGAACTTTCAATTACGTCAGCAAACAGCAGAGACGGTGTAGTGAGTAGGAACATGGGCTGTCTGGGTTCCAGTCCCAGCTCTGCCACTTGCTTGCTATGTGACCCTGGGCATGATAACCTCTCTGTGCCTCACTCTCATATTCAAAATGGGGAGAATAATTGCAGCAATGGCATAGGCTACTATAAGGATTATGAGTTAGTATATATGAAGTGCTCAGAAATGCACCTGCCACATGGAATGTGCAGTGTCGATGTTTGCTCTCAAGTCAGACACAGTGGCTGGAAAGGTTCCCAAGCAGCCTGTGTCTGGACCCAGCAAGTGGCATGCATTTGATCCCTTTGCCTCTTGGAGAGACAGAGGAAGACCTCTCTCAACTTGTGGGTCCCTCTGCCCGTCCCTGCCTGTACCGTAAGGAGTGTGTCCGTTGTGAACATTTGGTTCGAAAAATGTTTGGACAACTGCTTAAAAGAAAGCAGGCTTGCTAAACAATTCTTAGGATGCACTTGAATGTTCCTTTCTCACAAAAGAAGCTTTCCATTCACTATTTTCTCTCTTTAGCTATATCCTTCCAAGTTGCAATCCAGGATGCAGACAACTCCTTGCAGCACCCTATCTTCTAGACAGGGACTGACGCTCATCTCACACTCAGGGAAGGCAGAGACAGGCCTAGGTGTTTGTGTTCTGGTCTGCCTTCCCATCTCAGGGCCCTTGCCTTGCAGGCCCTGTTACTTGGGGCTCTCGGTGAGTGAGAGAATACATAGCAAGAGGAAGAATCTTAAGTCACTTGAAAGAAAATGTCCTCCTCTCAAAGGAAAACAGCCATGAGTCTCCACTGGTTTTTCAACTTTTCAGAGAGTTAGAACTGAGTATCCTAAAATTTCTCAAAGAGTATTGGGCTGGATTTTTAGTAGATTTAGGATTATTTAGAGCAAGACATGAGACTGAAATGATATCCTTGGGATTCTTAGTGTGGTTTATAACAGGTAAACTAGTCCCAGGGTACAACTGTCCCCAAGCTCTGCCTTTAGGGGAAAAGAAAACCATGCATAAAGCTCAGAAGTCTTCTTTCTTTGAAGAAATAGCTCCAGGGGTATCCTGAGGTCAGTAGAGATTCAGTGTCTCTTCACTTTTTAAAAAAAATAATAGCTTTATTGGGATTTAATCTACATATCATACAATCCATCCTTTTAATGTATATGATTCAGTGGTTTTTAGTATATGCACAGAGTTGTACAACCATCACAACAATCTAATTCCAAAAAATTTTCATCACCTGGAAAAGAAACCACTAATTTACTTTCTGTCTTCATGGATTTGCCTATTCTGGACATTTCACATAAATAGGATCATAACATCTTTTCCTTTTATAGATATATGCCAGATAAAGCGAATTGATGTTCAAAATGTAGCCACTGTCTACTTTCCCACTACACCCCATCCTCCCCACACACAACCAAAGGGGACCCTGTAAGCTTAGATTCTCTTAATCATCAAATACAGGTTCAATCATTTTAGCCTGTTCTGTTCTACATCTATTCAGAAAGTTGTTTTTTTTTTCATGAGGAGTTGGACAAAAAAAAAAATCTGGTTAATGGATTAACCCAAAACACTTAACTAATTAGAAGAGCCTTTTGTGTAACCATGTATAACAGATGAATGTCCATAAATCTAGACCACATGCTAAGTTAAAATGTAGTCTAGATTCAGGCAACTGGTTGTGTTAACACTGGTAGGGCTGCAACATCATGCAGTTCCAGGGGGTACCATCCACACTGAGTTCTGGGTGAATGGGTGACACTGGGTGACACTCCCAGGACCCGAGCAGTACGCAGCCTTCGAGGATGTAATGTGGCAGCCCTGAACTCCTGGGGTAGGCTGCAGTTAAAAGGTCTGAGTTACACTGAAACATAAAGCATGTTGAATCTGTCTTCCCTATAAAATATTTTTCCTGTTAATAGGTATGGGTTAATAAGTTTCAGGCAACAAGGTTGAAGTCAAGAGGAACTTTCTTAATTGGCCTCGCTAGTCATGATTTTTCCATCTGTGGCATTCCTCTAACAAGGCATCTGGGTTCATTGCTAGGCACTTTGTAACATCAATGCACTGACACCTCACAAGCCTTCCGCCTCCAGCCAAGCCCCTTTAAGAGAACCGATCTCATCACAAAAGAGTGGCTCCAAGGTCTTGTGAGTGGTAGCCCACTCCATTCAGTTCTGCCAAAAACAAAGCACAACAATGGCCAGGGATGAATGAGGCCAGATGCCAAAGAGTGCAGTGTTCTGCACAGTATTATTCTGCTTATACCGGGTCAAAACCCAACAAACTTCTACCCAGAGCATAGAAGTCAGTTTAGTAGGCTCCTTCAGGTGGAGGGAGAGGGTAGTGATTGGGAGGAATGAGAGGGGCATCTGGAAGTGCTAGCAATGTTTTACTTCTCAAACTGGATGAGTGTTTGCTTTGTGATAATTCATCAAGCTGTACACTTATGTTTTATGTACTTTTCCATAAGTGAGAAGGAAAAAAAAAAAAAAAACAGGAGAGAGGGTGGTTAATTAGTACCTGGCAGGTCTAACTCTCTGTAGTGGATACCGGTCACTTTGGATGACCATGTCTTTTCTCAGGTGTCCTGTGACCACCCCCCACCACCACCAATTCTCTCAGCTAATTGCACCTTGGTCATCTAGAGCAAGGGTCAGCAAACTACGGCCCACAGGCCAAAGCCAGCCCACTGCCTGTTGTATGGCCGTGGGCACTGCTCCAGCATACTACGTGTGAGCCATAGAGACCAGGCTTCGGTGTCTCCCTCCACCCAAGCAGGGCCTACTTACCCACAAGGTACAGTACTCACAGGGCCTAGGGCCCATAGTGCTTTTAGGAGCCTGTGAAAATAATTTATTTTAAAATTGGAAGAAAAATAACATTAACCTAGCCATGATTATATTTGTCTTTACACTAACACAGTTATAAAATATAACTTTTAACAGTTTTTAATGGAGGAAGGGTCCATGAAGGCAAAAGTGCCAAGGCCCATGAAAGTCATATGCAACCCGGGCCCCTGTTCCCCCCAGCACCAGCCTTCCTGGTTGGTGGCTACATCTCACCTCTGCCCAGGGCCCATGCTGTCACCACCACTTACATGTTGGGGACTTCACTGTTGGCAAATGCAGTTGAGATTCCAAGCAGTGGAATCTCAAGCTAGAAGTCAGCAACTCAGTGAATTGCTTCACCTCTCTGGCCAGTGGCCCAAGTCAAGCCCCTCCCCATCAGGCCAGTGGTTCTTTGTCCTGAGAATGTCTCCAGCTGATGCCAACTGGGTGTCAGGTGTGACCACCATGGGGGATGGCCCACCCCAGGCAAATCGTGCAAGGCAAGACAGGGCAGGAGTTTTCCCATTTGTTGTATAAGAACCTACATGATATCCTTGATTTTGCCTCTTGTCCCAGAAAGCCTAAGTAATTTACTACCTTATCCTTTATGGAAAAAGTCTGCCAACTCCAGCTCTAAAGATTATGTCATATTTCTCCACTCTCCTGACCCATTTGCCACTGGTATTGTTTGGTGAAAGCCAAGTATAAACTACACTGTAATGTTCAGCTCAGGAAAGAAGGCTCAGCCATGCCAATCCTAGGACAATGAATGTTCTGGACAAGGAAAATGGCCTGAGGTTTGTTGGTTGTTTAGTTGAAATTTTACCTAGCTGGGAGATAAACTAAAGCACATATCTAAGAAGGTTTCCAAGATGGCTCCCAATGATCCCTGCCTGCTAGTATTCATGCTTTGTCTACTTTCTATTAATAGGCACACCAAATAGGCCTGATTTGTGTAAACAATGGGATATTGTGGAAATGAGGATGTGTGACTTTCATGGTTAGGTCATAAAAGACATTAGGGCTTCTACCTTGCTCACTCATGGATCTCACTCTGGAGGAAGCCAGCAGCCATGTTGAGAGGACACTCAAGCAGTCTTATGAAGAGGTCATCATGGGGAGGAACTGAAGCGTCTGTCAAGAGTCAACATCAACTTGCTAGTCATGTAAGTACATCATCTTGGAAACAGATTCTCCAGGACCAGTCAAGCCTTCAGATGACTACAGCCCCAGCAGTCATCCGGACTACAACCTTGAGCCAGAACCACCAAGATGCTCCATTCTTGAATTCCAGACCTGAAGAAACTGTGTGAGATAAATATGTTTATTATTGTTTTAAGCTGATGAGTTGTGGGGATAATTTGTGACATAGCAATAGAGAAACAAAACTATGCAATTAGAATAGAAATCTCTCTAAATTGTTGTCATGAACTATGGGAAGCAGAGTTAAACTACTGACTCTCAACTCAAAGGTGTTAAGCAATAGTTAGATCTGGTTTTCCATAAATTCTGTTTGGATATAAAAAATATTATCCTCATTTTTTGCAATTTTTTCTTTGTCCTAGCTTCACAAAATTAGATACACATAGAAAAACCATCAACTGTTCACAGGTTGCAATTGAACAACTTTGAAATATAATTCATTCACTGTACCATTTAAAGTACCTAATTCAATGTTTTTTTATGTATTCACAGATGTATTCAAATAGCACTACAGTCAATTTTAGCACATTTCATCACCTTCAAAAGAAACCCCACATCCATTAGCGGTCACTCTCCAATCTGTCCTCTCAGTCCCCTACAGCCCTGGACAACTACTGTCCACCTTTTGTCTCTATAGAATGGCCTATTCTAGACATTTCATATCAATGGAATCATAAAATATATGGACTTTTCTGACTGGCCTCTTTCACTTAGCATACCATATTGTGGCATGTATCAGTACTTTGTTTTTTTCCCCACTAAATCACATTACGTTTTGTGGATGGATCACATTTTACTTATCCATTCATCAGTTAATAGTTGTTCCTACTTTTTGACTATTATGAATAATGCTGCTATGAACATTTACATACAAGTTTTTGTGTGGACATATGTTTTAATTTCTCTTGAGTATATTCTCTCAGGCATACACTTAGGATTTAATTTATCTTGGGTATATATCTATATGATTCCATGTTGGAGTGGAATTTCTGGGTTATGGTAACTGTGTTTAACCTTTTGAGGAACTGCCAGACTGTTTTCCAAAGTGGCTGCACCATTTTCCATCTCCACTAGCAGTGCACAAGGGCTCTAATTTCCCCACGTTCTCACCAAGACTTGTTATTGTCTTGTTTCAAATTATAGCCGTCCAACTGGGTATGAAGTGGTACCTCACTGTGATATTTATTTGCATTTCCTGATGGCTAATGATTCTGGGCATCTTTTCATGTGTTCATTGGCCATTTGTATATCTTCTTTGGTCAGCAATTCTTTAGAATTATGTTATCATTTGTCATCGTGAAGAATGATAAATATAAGATTGTATTTCAATTTCTTTCTTGAATTGAGAATAGACATTCTTGTGATTTAAGCAGGATCATTTTTATCCAGTTCTGTATAAACTGATTATAGATTTGGGGTTTTTTCTTTTAGGAGGTTTAAGTTCCTTTCACTGTATTAGTCAGAATTGAACAAGTCTTTCAAATAATGAGCTATTGCTGGCAAACTTGTACTTCTAATTCTGAAATCAAATGTGTTTTATATACTTATATAAATAGGGGACAATAAACTTATCATTTCATGCTGAATTTTTAATGTTTCACTAAAACACTGAGATAATTTCTTTCCATAGGCAGGGACTGCCCAGCAGAAATTCTAAGGCTCAGAAATTTCCAGCTTCCTCCGGGGTGACCCAATCCTGAAACTATTATTACATCACTTACCTTACGACATAATAGGTACACAATGTCTATGGAACAACTGGAAGGAAGGAATGAGAAATGGATGAAGAATTGAGCCTCCCCAGGACACTGGTATGATGCTAATAGGTGGCTTGAATCTAACAGAAATGCATGGATGGTTTTCCTGTTAGCAATTTGTTCCCTATAAAATGAACTCTCTTCTACAAAATGGGACACTGAAAAACTGGCAAAGTATTGATGAGTCTTAGGATGACTATACACATACCCCCTTATAGGGCTCCCAAGGGGAGCAGTACTCCTTAGCAGGACCTACCCCCGCCCCCATACACACAATGAAAGTGGGCATATCAGGGCCTTTTCCTCAATAAATTGCTAGCTGAGAAGTCTATTGTCCAGGAACCCCTGATCTGACCAATTTCCACTTTGCTAGTAGGCATTGAAAGGCATTAGCCTGATACACACAAGATACCTGATGGATCCATATTCATGGAGATTTAGGAAAGAAAAGCAACAATCAACTGCTAAAATACTTCCCTGGAAGCTCAGCCTGTCCATCAGAATCCAAATCCAATCTGTCCCTGAGAGTGAGAGTCAGGGACAAGAGCACACCCACTTTTAGTCAATCTGTGGCCTGGTGGGAACATGAGTAATTGCCCCTAGGAAACCAGCATCACTTTATAAATATGGAAGATAGTATGAAGTTACAAATCGATGGAGACTTTTAAAGATCTTTAAAGGACCGAATAATATAAATACTGTTATATTATTCCTCATTTCTAATGTCTTGTAGCATTTTGCTTCATACAAAATTCCTTCTGTTTCCTAGCAGGCAACACAATGGGGGCAGGACAATGAGTGATGGAGGAGGCTGCACCCAGGGGCTGACTGCATAGCCCTGCGGCCTTGGGTGGTCAGTTCACTTCCTACAAACTGAGAGAGTTGGACTAGATGGTCCCTGAGTTCTACTCTTCTGCTCCACTGCTGATGGAATGTGAAAGAAACTCAGGAAAAAAGACTTTCCAAGAGGAAAAGGGAAATAGGAATAAAAGTCCACAGTGGCATTTTTCTTGCCAGTGGCTCCCAGGCCTGGCTGCATAGTAGACTACTGTGGGAACTTCGGAAAATCCCCATGCCCAGGCCATACCCCAAAGCAAATAAGCAAAATTTCTGGTCAGGGGTGGGAGGACTCAAGCACCAGTATTTCTAAAGCTGCCCAGGGGATTTCAATGTGCGGCCGAGGTTGAGAGGTGCTGGGTCAGCAGCATTGTGGCAGGCCTAGGAACTCTGCATTTAACAAGCTCCCAGCTGATTCTTGAGCATGTGAATGTTTGAGAATCAAAGAACTAGAACCATCAGCGTCTGTGGGTACCCCTAGCTCAGGGTCTTTGCTGGAAAATGCTATTTTAGGTAATTGCCCCAAAATCTCTAACTAGAGGAGCCATGGATGACCTTATCTGAGGAGAAATTTGCTCTTGTTTGTACTCTGTTTGCCGAGGAGGTGATCTTGCCCTAGACAAAACTGCAATGCAATTCACACCCCCCTGGTTTTTATGAAGTGGATGATTACAGAATCATCGTTTACATTTTTCACCTTGCTGACTATGTGTGGTTCCACTAAGAATCAAAGATTCCCCAACCTGAATTTTGTCTGGAAGTACCCGAATTCTCTTAGGAGAGACAGTCTTTGAATGAGAAGCTTATCTCCAGCCAGGAATGCTACTAACTAGGAAAACCTATGTGGTCACTTAGCCTGAAGCCTCAGACAACACTGGAGAGCGGAGAAACTGCACACTCATGAGGCTAAATAGGGCAGAGTAGAAAGCTCTACCCAGTGGTTCTCAACCTTGAAGCCTCATTAGAATCCCCCACGCTTAAAAAAACAGCAGCCCCACACCCACAAAGACTGGTCTGGGTTTGGGCCTGGATATTGGCATTTTAGAGTGACAGGTGATTCTAATACACAGCCAAGGCTGCCCCGTCACGCACCTTTCTTAGCACAAGTGCCTTCTCTCCCTGTCTAGTTA
This sequence comes from Cheirogaleus medius, assembly GCA_008086735.1. Classification (NCBI taxonomy): domain Eukaryota; kingdom Metazoa; phylum Chordata; class Mammalia; order Primates; family Cheirogaleidae; genus Cheirogaleus; species Cheirogaleus medius. The sequence continues at coordinate 124,105,476 of VBSM01002608.1, read as the reverse complement.
GTGTTATTTACACAAAGTATCTCCAGGTGAATTTCAAATTCCCTATATTCAAACTTCCTGCCATTTGCCCTTTTGTAAAATAAAAGCACGTATACCACACTTAGTATTGTTCTAGCAAAGCTAATAGAGCTGCTCACATGAGAAATTACAGTATTAAAGGATAGAGTCAACATCGATTTTTTTTACAACACCCAATAGCCAGTAGGGCAAGTATGATCCTGCATCTTTGGCCTGCGAGAGCCCCCGTGGCGTGCCGCACTGCGAACTCTGCAGCACTGCACACTTGTGCTTTGTTCTTTCATTCTGGTCATGCAAGTTGACATGTTTACTTCTCCACGGTGTTTGTGTTCTCATGGTAATAGTTGTCAAAAGACATGCAAATGACAGTGCCAGAGGTGCCACAAAAATGCCAAGGAAGAGTTTCAGGCTGGATGTCAACCTGAATACCTCCCAGGAACTGGATGAAGGAACGGAGGGTACAAACCAGCAGTCAGGGATCACCCTCTGGCTGATAACCATCGGGGCCAACAGAGAAAGGAGTGAAAACTGTGAACAAGCACTACGAGAAAGTGTAACAGACTTTCACAACTGCAGGGGACTTGGAGAGAATACTGTCAAGGCACATCTTCTTGAGCCCATGCTGAGTATCTCTGATTTGGTTAGAGTACTCTCTTGGTAAGAGGTCCAAGTTACAGACAACAGCATCTACTCTAGCTACCAAAAGCAGAAAAGCATTGATTACAGGGTATTATTAAAGAGCGTACAGAATTTCTGAGAGAGATAGAAAAACAGGTGGGTTGCTAATAGCCAGGAACCATACAGATAAGAGCTCTAGAACCATTCTGACAGCAGTTCACTGCTGCTGCCCACCACCCCACACCTGTGACATTAGGAACCAGGCAGTGGATCCTTCCCCAGAGCTACTCCAATCTGCTCTCTCAGCGTAGCTCTATCCTGTGTTGCGCACGTCCACTTTCCCCAGTGGACGTGAGACTCTGAGTTTCACACAGGTGCTCTGCTTGGCAGACCTGCAAGGACATCTGGGAAAGCACTTTCTAGGTCTCAGCCTTATAGCTCAGGAAGATACACCTTCCTGACAGGAGTTAGATGGGCCCTGAGTGTCCACTGAGGGGTCTGCCACAGCTCCTGCTCACAGGACGCCTGCCCCATTCCAGACAAGGTCTGGGTTCCCCTAAGTGCCCATTACATGACAGATGCAGGCTGTTGTGAATGAACGAATAAATACTTCAAACCCTCTCACGGCGCTCCTGTCTACCAGCCAGTGAGTTTGTTTCTATGTTGTCACCATCTTTGCTGAGCAAAATTTGTTTTACAGCTATTTGAGTATTTGATTGCACTTGCCCTGTCCTATTCTCTCTCTCTCTCTCTCTCTCTCTCTCTCTCTCTCTCTCTCTCAGAAAACCAAGAAATTAAAGTAATGACATTTGTGATAAGAAGCAAAGGTCTCAAAAACCTTAAACTGAAACAAAGATTCAAATTACCAGTAGTACTCAAAGCAGTCGCCCTATTGCCTCAATAAGACCTCATTGAGAAAAAAAGATCTACTGCCTCTTCACATGTGATTATGTTTAAGCCACTAAGACTATGTTCTTGAAGAATATGGCTAATGAACAAAAGAGTCATTAGGGATTTTACAGTCGCCATTATCTTTCTGGGAGTGGAGCGCCCTTATAATATGGAAGGCTGTTTTTAACCTTTGTACATTCTCACTTGGATGCCTTTTCCAGGCTCTGTTAACATGTGACATTGGGCTTCACTCTACAGAGAAAGAGAAGCAGGAGAGCAAGTGCGGAGGGCTGAAGAGGGAGGACTCACAGGTGGGGTCCACTCGCGGTGCCTCCCCTGGGCAGCTCTCCAGCACTCAGCACTTTAGCTGTCAGCTGCCAGCCCAGCTGCCCTCCTCCGGTTCCAACACCAGGCCAGGTGTGACAGCCCAGGAAGACAGCATTGCTAGACCCTTGGTCCCTATCCTTGTCACTCACTCCTGCTGGTCCCCAGCCCCCTTATCTGGGAGTGAGGTGAAGATGCTGGAGAAGTGCAGCTGGAAGCTGAAGGAAAGGTCCTCTTCTCTCCCCCACAGTGACAGGAGTTTGGGGTAGGCTTTGGGGTGGGGGCGTATGGAGTGTCCACTGTGTGCATGGCGCCATGGGCTACATGGGGGTGGAAGTTTGTCCTGTGCATGATCCCTTCTTGTGGGCTAAAATGAAATCTCCTTTCATCTTCTGATGTAATGTCGTCTCCTACTTACAAACCTCATTTCCATCTGAGACATAGTGACTTCCAACAGAGCACACAGTCTTACATTACTGAGAAAACCACCACCATGTCCCATGGGGCACCTGCCCTTTTTGTAAATAGTAAACTCCTGGTCTTAGAGCTGATTTTTTTTTTTAAAAGAGAAATGGCTTGAAACTTCTCCAAATAACAAAAGGTGTTTTAATTGGGGGCCTGAGGGAGGAATTACTGGAGCTAGGGGGCCACCCTGTGGCTAAGTGTCAAAAAAGGAGGTCTAGGGTACCCCCCAGTACATCTGCAATTAATCTTTTTACCCACGGAGGCATACAGGAATACCAGGCCAAAATTTGCCAAATTTCTGCTCAGAATGGTCAATTGGTCTTCCATGCTAGAATCTTTAGGCCAAAGTATATGCGCAGACCAGCATCACCTAGAAACTTAGAAATGTAAATTTTTAGGCCATCCCAAATCATCTGAGTTTTAACAAGCCCTCCAGATGATTCGGATACCTAGTAAGGTGTGAGAACCAGCAGCCAATGCCAGCTGGGTAAGAGAGCATCTCTGGGCTGAACTAGCACACAGCATGTACAAATTGTAATTGACTATAATTATTATAGAATGCATTCATTTATTCAACAAATATTTATTGTGTGTTTAAAGAACAGAAAGGGGGACCATGTGATCGGAGTAGAGTGACTGAGGGGGAACATCGAGGACTAAGTCCCGAAAGGCAGGCAGGGGCCAGGGGACCAACATGACTTGTGTGTCACGGGAGCCACTGGAGGGGACTGAGCAAGGAAGAGCGGTGATGAAACTGCTCTCCTATCAATAATCGCTCCAGCAACTGGATGCAGAACTCACAGTGGTGGGTCCCCTGGAAGCAGGAGACCAGATAAGAGGCTAATACAAAGCTCAGGAGAGAAACAGTGGTGGCCTGGATAGGGCACAGCAGTGAAGGTACTGAGACGAAAGTATTATAGAACTGACAGGATTTGCAGCTAGACTGGATTTGAGAAGAGACCAAGAGGAATCTAGGATGACTCCAAAGTTTTATGCCTGAGCAAAACTATATTTAGTGAGAAATAATTAAGTGCCTACGAAAGCTGCACTTAAGGTGTATCCAGTTTACCTTTAGTAGTCTTTAAACATAGTTAAAATGTTTTAGTAGGAAAGGCTGATTAAATTAAGTTTATGTTAATGTATCATGGGATTAGAATAAAAAATTAATTAATTAAGATTATGTCCTGGATGTGGTTTGGTGTTTTAAAAAAAGATTATGGGTTTTGTGTGTGTGTGTGTGTGTGTGTGTGCTTCCACTCAATTTACCTAATTCTGTTTTAGTCATAATATGTCTTCCTTTATAAAAATGTGTTTGAATTTCAACAAGTAGCTTTGAATTTCATAAATAATACTTTCATACCCTGGTATGCTACAATGAAGGTAGGGGTTGTATTTAAGGTAATCAAGGGCTATTCTGTTTTTTAAAATTGATATATAACAATTGTACACATTTAGGGGGTACATATTCTTCATTATAGAAGCAGAAATTATCAATTTGCTACTTTTATTCTTCCTGCTGCACAAATTAGCAGCAATTATTCGTGCCTGCAAACACACATTTTAATATATAATAGAGCCATACCCCCATTTAATTCAGCAGCCAGATTCCTGACAACCGCAACCATTTGGAACTCAGGTATGAATGAATTCCCAAACTACACTCAGGAGCTTAAGGGATGTGCCTAAAATTAAGGTTAATGAGTTAACAAGCTTAATTATTTTGTTTCCGCTGGCAAACTTCCAGTCTTCTTGGGTTTAATCCGACTCAATAAATGGTTATTGAGCGCTTACTGTGTGCAGGGCACCTTGTTAGGCTGTGATGAGGGGAGTGAAAGGGAGAGCAGAGAACAGAGCACAATCCGGGAGGGAAGCAGACGAGCTGACCGCAGCACGAAGGGAGGAAATGGGCAGTCACCACTTAGAAGAGAATAAAAGCCACTGAGCTTCTGAATTAGCACTAATAACCTCAGATAATGAAATAGCCCCCAGGGCTGGAGTGCAGCCCGGACAGTGCCTGAGGTTTCATAACAATGACTCTGAGTCACACAATTAAAAAAAAAACAAAAACAGATAAGATGTTACTACTCAATTTCTTCTGGCAGGGAGGGATTTATGGCATTTTAGGAAAAAGTCTAATCAAAACAATTAGCATATAACTTAAAGGGGTCATTTTAAGTTGTCTGAATAATTAATAGGAAGTTATTGTAAAAGTACCTGAAAAGTTCTGTTAAGGTATAATTTGAAAACTGAGTCTTGACTGGCCAAACGGAGTGCTAGTCTGTGAATCTTCTTACATTAATGGGCTACCCAGGAGATGAGGGTTTAGGAATAGAAGGGATAATTGCTAACTTTATTAGTAGTAGTAGTATTAGTATTGCTCCCTCACATTTTTTCTTTCTCCTTCTTTTTTTTTTTTAACTTTTTATTAGGGAAATTTAAAAGTACACACAAAAGTAAGCAAAATAACATAAAGAACCTTTATGTGCAGTATTCATCACCCACTGCCCAATCCCACTCCATGTATACCATCCACATCCCCCTCCTGCATTATTTTGAAGCAAATCCCAGATATCATATAATTTTATCTGTGAATATTTCAGTATGTGTCTCTAACAGGAAAAGGACTTTTTAAAAAATCCTCCAAATTCTATTATCATATCCAAAAACATTAATGATAATTCTTTAATATAATCAAATATCTACTCAGAATTCAAATTTCCAATGCTTAATAAAGTTATAACTTTTAAAGAGTTGATTTGAATTAGGATCTACAATCGATTGATATGTCTCTTAGTCCATATACTTCCCCCACCCACTTTTAACATTTTTTCATTGAGATTTGTTGAATTCAGCAGGACAATTGGCCTGGAGAATATCCCACAGTCTAGATTTTGCTGATTACAGCTCTGTGGTGGCATCATCTAATGTGTTCCTCTCCCCTCTCCTTTGAATGCCTATAATGTGGCTGTTGAAACTAGAAGCTCATTTCCATTCAAGTTCAATGTTTTTGCAAGACTACCTCATGGGTAGTAATGTGTTCTTCTAGCAGGAGGCTTTTCATATCTGGTTGCCTCTCTCTTTTTGTTATGACAACAGCTATTGATGCTATGCCTTTAACACTGCAGTCCCCAAGCCCCGGGGCTACAGACTGGTACTGATCTGTGGCCTGTTAGGAACCAGTCCCGCACAGCAGGAGGTGGGCAGTGGGAAAGACAGCAGGAAGCTTCATTTTTTTGAGACAGAGTCTCACTCTGTTGCCCAGGCTAGAGTGCCGTGGCGTCAGCCTAGCTCACAGCAACCTCAAACTCCTGGGCTCAAACAATCCTCCTGTCTCAGCCTCCTGAGTAGCTGGGACTACAGGCACGCGCCACCATGCCCGGCTAATTTTTTTCTATGTATATTTTTAGTTGTCCAGCTAATTTATTTCTAGTTTTAGTAGAGACGGGGTCTCGCTCTTGCTCAGGCTGGTCTCGAACTCCTGAACTCAAACGATCCACCTGCCTCGGCCTCCCAGAGTGCTAGGATTACAGGCATGAGCCACCGTGCCCGGCCAGCTTCATCTGTATTTATAGCTGTTCCCATCACTCGCATCACCACACAAGCTCTGCCTCCTGTCAGATCAGCGGTGGCATTAGAGTCTCATAGCTGCACAAACCCTACTGTAAACCACGTGTGCGAGGGATCTAGGTTGCTCCTTATGAGAATCTAATGCCTGATGATCAGAGGTGGAACTGAGGCGGTGATGCTAGCACTGGGGAGTGGCTGCAAATACAGATTATCATTAGCAGAGAGGTCTGACTGCAAAATAAATGTAATGCGCTTGAATCATCCCCAAACCATCCCCCCACCCTGGTATGTGGAAAAATTGTCTTCCATGAAACTGGTCCCTGGTGCCAAAAAAGTTCGGGACCACTGCTTTAATACATTAAGGATTTTAAAACCTACAGGTGTGCACTACCACATCTGGCTAATTTTTCTTATATTTTGTAGAGACAGGGTCCTGCTATGTTGCTCAGGCTGGTCTCAAACTCCTGGCCTCAAGCAATCCTCCCACCTAGGCTTCCCAAAGTGCTGGGATTACAGGCATGAGCCACCATGCCCCACCTCCATGGTAGTATTTAGAGATATTCTTCATTCCTTTTTACGTGGATAGCTGCCAACTGTGATTGAGTGCTTGGTTTACTAAGTGCCAGGCACTGTGCTAAGTGGTTTATACAGATTATCCCACTTAATCCTCAGAAGAACCCAGTGAAGTTGGCACTATTATAATTGCTATTTTATAAATGAGAAATTGAAAGTTAAGTAATTTGTCCAAGGTCATCAAGCTGAAAAACAGTGAATAATCCTTTAAGATGGAAGGAGAAAATAGATGAATTTTATATCTCTATCATTCATATATTTCTATATCTCTCATTAGCACAGAGATAGAGATATAATTACACCAGTAAATTAGTAGACATTAATGTCCCAGAATACCCTGTCTGGTTCACAAACAAGGATTCATGGAGAAGTTTCCATGGATGCAGCGGGATTACCAAGTAGGCAGAAAATTTAAATACACACAAAAAGTAACTCGAAAACCATTTTTAAAAGCTATTCTAATAGATGGAGGGGGGAGCACTGCAGATTAACAAAGTAAACTATGAGGTAACTTGGAATAAATGAGAAATCAAAGCAGGTGTAATATCACAAAAGTCACTTGGGGACTGTAAATTGTTTGGGTGCAGAACCAGGGATGTGCCTACTGACACAACTCCTGTTGTTGTTGTTGTTTGTTGTTCTTTTTTTGTTTGTTTGTATGTTTTTTATAGCAGCATCTCTTTCTGCCATCCACTGTAGCTGGCCCGTACCCCAGGATGGGTAGAGCAGGTTCTAGAAAAAGGGCAACAGCCGGGGGGCTAGGATGATGCCCCAGATAGCATCTACTCCAGACCTTATAATGTTTATGTTCTACTTATTCACATGCTTATTTTCTCCTTTCTTTTAGACTGAAACAAATTCAGGCAGGCCCTAGCACACTGGTCCCTGTGTGCCTCCCCTCTCTCAGCCTAACTAATGGGCCAGGTGGCACCTGACTCAAGGGCAGCCATCAGACTCTTTTGTTGGAACTTGCCATTCAGACCCAGGGATGCTGGGTGGCCTCAGGCCACTGACCTTCCTCCAATTCCCCCCAGCCCCATCATCACCACTCAAGGTGAGACCAGCAATTGAGGAGTCACTCTACTTTCTTCTTTACCTCCCACCTGCCCCATCCCATCCATCTGTCAGTTACACTGATTCCACCTCTAAAATACATCTCCACAGCTGGCACCCTATCTCAGTCTTTGCCATCTGTCACCTCAATGCAGCATCTTGCAAATGAGTGCCTCTATTCCTAGAGTGATCTTAAAACAGAAATCAGATTAAGTCTCACCCTTTAATCCTCTCTTTGCAGCTAGACAGAATCCAAACTCAGGTCCAGGAAGTCTGCCTGCCTCTCCTGCCTCATGCAGGTGGCTCTCACCTCACTCCAGCCACACTGGCCTCACCTACGTTCCTCCACTGCTGGTTCTCAACCATTCTTAAGCTGTGCACATCAGGAGTTCCAGTCCTCCCCTTCGCTGGTTGCATCTTCCCAGCCTCAGCTTAATGTCACCTCCTCAGAGGAGCCTTCCCTGGTCACATGATCTGAAATAAGTCATCCATATTTGTCTTCTCTCAGCACCTCATTTGTTTCCTTCCTAGCACTCAATATGATGTGTAATTATCTTTATTTGTGTACTTAATTGTTTCCCCAGCTACACTGTAATCTCCATGACAGCAGGAATCACACCTATCTTGTTGCCCATTGCATTGTACTCAGTTGGGAAAATAAAGACAAGCTTCAGAGAAGGAGATGGCCCTCGGGGAAGTGGGTAGCATTCCCTCCTTCTTCCATTTGGGACTGCTGCGCTTTGTTTTGTTTTGGGGCAATCACCCCTTGCACATTTCAGTGGTGGGGTTTGGGTTGACATGACCCCACCTGCAGCACCAGGGGAGTCTTTTACTGGCTTAGGCAGATCAGCACCTTCCCATTCCTAGCACCACCACCCACAGTGACGATGGGGGAGACAACCAAGGCAAAGAGAATCAAGATGTTTGCTGGGCTTGTGGGCAAGAAGCTTTCACTTTCTCCTGTTAAAACAGCCAAAAGAGAACCTCTCCCTTTGCCCTGAGCAGTGTGGTGTGAAGATAGCAGGAAACAGCATATCAAATTAGGCAATTTGAGGAGCAACTAATAAATGGACTCTTTACAAGGGTGCGAGTGTGGTGTAGGGAAAACTTAGGGATTAGTGAAGTATCTTGGTGCCAGGACCACCCTAGGCCTCCGAGGTGGTTACTGGAATGCAGAGATAGAGAGAGCTGTGTGGAGACAGTCACCTCATAGGTGAAGAATGAAGGCAGGTTGTGGTGTGCCCCATGGTAGACAGAGGTTTAATAAATACCCCAACCATCTGCTGAGCTCATGTGGTGCTCCTCATTGGCTAAACCCAAGTGGATAGCAGAGGGCAAGGGAGCCCACTGTTGTACTCCAGGGCAGACTCCAAGGGCACTGGGCAGGGTGGAGAAGAGTAGAGACCTGAAGAGGTAAAAGGAAGATATGAGGCACACCCACCACTGCTGGGGGAGGGGTAAGGGAGCCATCGGGGGGTGTTGGAACACAACCTGACACTGCAAAAGATAGAATAGAAAAGTGGAGTAAAACCAGGTCACTTGTGGTGCTGTCTGAGCTGCTGGATCAGACACCTCCTGAAGATAGATATCTCTATTTCTCAGTATAGGAGCCAGTGGATTCCCTTTATTGTTCGAGTGTCACTCAAAACATAAACAGCCCTCACAGATGTAATGAGTCTTCAAGCATGATCAAGATTTCAACAAGCAGAAGTGGAGAAAGAACTTTACAGAAATATGGAACAAAGGCAAAGGTGGGAAATCAGGAGCCCTTTTGGGAATCAGTGAGTAGGCAGTTGACTGCAGCTTATGGGCCATGTAGAAAAGGAAAAGAAGATTCAGGAAAGTTGGGTCCATATACTGGAGGTCCTAGAACTGCAGGTGGAAGAGTTGGGAACTCATGCAATTGGCAATGAAGAGCCATGAAAAGCTGAATTGTCTTGCTTATAATTATTATTTTCTTTATGGTTACTTTGAGGTCCTGGGAGCGTATAGTGGCTGTATATGTAATTGTGATTAACTTGATGTCATGAAAAATCAGTCACCACAAGGTAGGAGGAAGAGGCTATGTGGGACTCACTTGCAAACCTGGACTGACTGGCTGCCATGGGAGCCTGGATCCTGCTAAGTCTCTCCCCTGCCCAGGCTAAGCCATTTCCACTTAGTATGTCCTCCCAGGAGGCACTAAATGGTTGCCCCCTGACTATAATAACCACAGGAACAACAGCACACCTGCAGGCTATTCCGAGTGCCAAGGAAACTGGGTGCTCCTCATGAACTGTCGTAAGTTCTGGGTCTAACCTTGTCTCACACTCCTTTTCTCCCAGTGGTGACACAACTATCTACTTCCAGCATTGGAAGGAAATAGTCTGCCCATCAAAATAGAAGAGAAACAAAATTTAGTTGGGGGCTACTATCATTTATGTATTATTTTCAATATAATCATTCCCTTAGAAACCAATGAACTCAAGTTACACAATAAAATTACTATTAATAGTTTTTATTAGTCTCCTCAGGCTGCTGTAACAAAACATGACAGACTGGGTGGCATAAATGGCAGAGATTAATTTTCTCACAGTCTGGAGGCTGAGAAGTTCAAGATCAAGGTACCAGCTGCGTTGGTGTTTGGGGAAGGCTCTCCCTTTGGGTTGCAGACAAGGCACCTTCTCCCTATGTGCTGACATGGCCCTTGGTCAGTGCAGGAGGTGCAGGGTGGGAACATTAATCCTATCAGATCAGGGCCCCACCCTTATGACCTCATTTAACCTTAATTAACTTCATTACTCTAAATAATAGCCATACTAGGGGTTAGGGCTTCAACATAGGAATTTTGGGAGGACACATAAATTCAATCTATAACATAGTCTAATGTCGTGGTTAAGAATGCAGGCTGTGGAACCAGATTGCTTGTGTTCAAATCTTAGTTTTCTCACTTACTAGTTGTGTGGCCTTAAAGCAAATTACTTCACTTCTATGCACCTCAGTTTCCTCATCTGTAAAATGGGGATAATAAAAGTACATGAATACCAAAAATAGTATTTGATGATAATAATAAAACCATTGGTGAGATTAAATGAGAATCATTAATATGTAAATTGCTTAGCACTGTCTGGTACATAATAAATGCCCATTAAGTTAGTGATTACTATAGTAACAAATATTAAATTAGAAGTTTTAACAGAAGCACCTAGATACAGTAGATTTTGTATACTGTGAGTTGGGAGTTAGACTATCTGCAGGATTTTCAAAGTAGAGGGCTGAGATCTGTTAGACAAATCTGCTATCCAGATTGAGGGTATAAAAGAGTACTAGTTGTTGGAAATGAGGAGAGAAGGATTGTTGGAGCATTTCTTTAGGGAAATAAAGAAGGGGTGTGCCAGCCATTAGGCTATGTGATCTCTCAGCTTCAAACCCACCCTGTGTGCTCAGCTTTATGATTCTGGGACCTGGACCCCACAAACCACATTTCTCCCTTGCCAGAAGCTCCTTTTAGACTCTGCCAATAGGGGGCAATAAAGGGGCTTTCTCCCTCCAGCCTGCTGCCTGTTCCTGTCACATCGCCCTGGCAACGCTGCTTCACCCTGGTGGCAGCAGTTTGTTGTGGCAGCAGCAGCTGATTCCACTTTAGTTTTTCCACCACTCAATGATGCCACCTAATCACACCTGAAGGGCCTCCAGCACCCGTTGGCTGGCAACCTCTCCTCAGAGGGCTGACCCTGCGCTCTGCAGGCCCCTCCACCAAGCCTCTGTGTTTAAATAATTCCAACTGCTCGTCCTTGTGCTCCCAGCCCTAGGGGATGTAGCTGCCTCCTGCAGTTGCCACCTCCACTCATACCTTAGTGTTGTTTTTGGCCTTTTCTGTTTTTCAATACCTAATTAACAAATCTTTATGTTAAATTCTCTCCATTAAAGTAATTGATGTGGTTTCTGTCTCCTGACTGGCCCACCTTCACCCAGGCTAAGTGAGAGGGGCTTCAACCAGGGCCCCTGAAGAAATTGGTATGTGTCCCCTACCGTTTAGGGGCAGGGCAGATGGCTGTCTTGCCCCAACTCAGAAAACTTAGAGGCAAGAGGTGGACTGCTGAGCTGCTTTGGAAGGAGAGTGAAGAGGTGCTGCTGGGGTGCGGGGGGAGGCTGCACTCCCAGTGTCTGAGTCTCATGGGTGTGATTCAAGCCACACTGGGGTAGGGGTTGAGAAATGGAGCCAGAGAGGTTGTCTTAGACAACCACCAATAGGGCCATCTAGAGGAGCAATGGAATCTCAGCCAAAAGGTTGGGGTTGCAATGGATTCTTAGGGACTGTGGAGAGAGCAGAGAAACTGCTGGAGTACAGGGTAAGGGAACTCAGGTGAAAACAGCAGTTTTAGGGTTCTCAAAAGAGAATTCTCTGAGAAAATTGACTTTAAACACCTTTTAAAACTCTCTAGGCCTGGAGAACATGAAGCCATCTTCCTATGGTACCAATCAGGTAAAAATGTTCCTGGCCTCCGTCCCACTCTCACCTTTTCAGGCTATAATCCTGAGGGATCCAAAACAGGATTAGAAAGTTGGGGTGAAGGGGCCTAGGTCTGGAGCTGGGGGCAGGAGAAGATAGATTACACCTTCCTCCACACGCCCACATCCCATAGCAGGCCCTTGTAGGGAGAAGGCTTAAAATTATGTTTGGACTTCTGTTCACCTAGGACTGACATTATAAAGGCTAAATTGAGCCTGTGTTTATGATTTAAAGTGATGACTTCTTTTTACTTAAAAGTGACCGGAAAAATAATGGGGCTTGCTGAGTTTAATGCAGGGAAAGGGGATGAATTACCAACCCCTCTAAAGGGATTATGGGATTTAAAAATAAAGTTGCTGTTAGGACTGTAACTCACAAGTCCTGCTTGTTCAAAATACAATTAGACTAATAATGGCTGACAGCAGTGTAATTCCTGTTAATAAGGCTCCTTATTTTCTTTGGATAGGAGAGGTTTACTGTTCCCTAACACTCTCTGCAGAGATCTGTGCCTTCAGTCAGCTTTTTTTTTTAAGACAGAGTCTCACTCTGTCAACCAGGCTGGAGTGCAGTGGCGTGATCATGGCTCACTGCAACGACAAATGCTTGAGCTCAGGCAATCTTCCTGCCTCTTTCCTCAGCCTCCTAAGTAGCTGGGACTATAGGCGCACACCACCATGCCTGGCATTATTTTCTATTTTTAGTAGAGATGGGGTCTCGCTCTTAAAGGCAGGACTCAAACTCTGAGCTCAAGTGATCCTCCGATCTCTGCCTCCCAGAGCGCTGGGATTACAGGCCTGGCCTGCTTTGTCTTTTTTAAATGTGTCAACGTCTTCATTTAAAAAAAAAAAGGGAGGTGGAGAAGAGCTTTGCTCCAAAGCCCCAAGAAATCTCTTGAGTTCTGTTAAATGTTCCCTTTTTATTAAGTGCATCTTCAGAAATAGAAAAGTACTTTGGCTCTTAAGAAACCCAATGTGCAAGTGACTCTGGCACTGGTCCTGATACTACAGTAAATACCTGGGGCCCTGCTTTCTGAATATACCAGTGGCCATCCTGGAAAGAAACTTTCCTGATCAGGTCAAGGCCCCAAACCATACAGTGATATAAAGAAAAATGGACTGCTCTCCAACCAAGCTATAGCCTCTTTCAGGGAGACTTGTAAGGCAGAGTCTACCATGTTTCCCTGAAAATAAGACCTACCCATAAAATAAGCCCTAGCAGGATTTCTAAGCATTTGCACAATATAAGCCCTACCCCGAAAATAAGACCTAGTGATGGGAGTGGCTACGCAGCATATCTGCACAACCCATGCATTTCATGGCGGAGTAGTAAATAAGATGAGCAGCCCTTCTCATCTGCCCCATGAGAGTTCTATTGCTCGACATGAGAGATTGAGGTCAATGGTTCTAAAGGAAATAGAGTCGCAAGAAATTCAGGATGGAATTCGGGGTTTGGAGAGTTATGATGATGTTCCAGAAGAAGATGACTTAACTATATTTGAATAAACGTAGATTGTTGCACCATACTTAAAAAAAAATAATAACACATCCCCTGAAAATAAGCCCTAGGGTTTCTTCTTGAGGAAAAATAAGTATAAGATCCTGTCTTATTTTCAGGGAAACACGGTAGCACAGAGAAGGTGCTCAGTGGACAATTGCAGGTGGAATACAGCACTTCTACCCCAAGTTAAACAGTCTCTTTGAATCAAAATGGACTCCACCTTGTGTTCATACTGGAGAACTGTACCACTGCCTCTAGAGTCCTACCCCCCATCAACACTCCCTGTTTCCTCGACCCTCTCATACCTTTAGTCTCTTAAAAAATAAAAGAATAAGATAAAGTCTATTTCATGCACCTTAAACACAATGGATTTCAAACCAACTATATTCTTTATCCTCCTGGACTCCTTTTATCAGTATTATTTGCTTTCATTCATTTCTTCAAAACTCAATGGGCCAGGTGGTTAAAAAACATTTTCACAATTAATCCTTACAGTAACCCAGGAGATAAAAATGGTACTATACCTTTTCACAAATAAGGAGATCTAGTTATATGGGCTCAGAGAGTTTCAACAACTTGCCCAAGGCCACATAGCTAATTAGTTGGGAGAGCTGTAATTTGAACTAGGTTAATTAGATCCACAATATAGGTACTTTCTACCAAACCACACTGCCTCTTAGTTGATAGGATTTTTACCTCCTCAGATTTTCAAGCTGGAAATTAGTAAGGGGATCCTTATTGTTGCCTCTTTGTCACTACTTCACTCATATGCAGAGACGGCTTGCTGACATCATCTCCTGAATAATACTGGAATTTCCCTTCCTCTCTTTCCCCACTGCCACACTCTCACTTTGGCCCTTCCTCATATCTCATATGAAATATTTCAATAGCTTCCTAATAGTGTACCAGTGTGTCTTCCAGCCCACCACACCCCACTGGAGACAGGGTTCTAGTTTTAAAATCCAAATGGGAAAAGGCACAATCCATCCATAGGGCATTTAGGCCGTATGTATCAAAAGCCTTAAAAATGTCTATACCCTTTCAATCAGTAATTCTACTGTGAATTTATTTTTAAAAATCCTGTATATAGGAAAGATATATGGACAAATATGGTCAGGCAGTATTATTGATGCAATATATTCATTCCTTACAACTTAAAAAATTTCCATCGTGGGATAGATTATTCAAATCAACTTAATTTCTACTCCAAATGTATAGGATTTTCTCCCTCAGGCCGTCCTTGGAGATCCTAGGAAGACCCTGCACTTATGGGTCATCACTGGTCATTGCCAAGGCCACTAGTGTCCCAATTGACCTGGTTCCCTCAGTTCTAATAGCACACTAGCTTTCATGCCACCTTTGGGACCTATAGCTATTGGTAAGGCTGAGAATCTCATGGCTGTTCCTCTCTGAGGTCTGGTCACTCCCCTGGGGTGTTGTCAGAGAAAATGGCACAGGTCCTAGCTGTTGCAGGACCTCTCCCCTAGCCTGGAGCAATCATTCAACCTGGGGCAAATCCACCACTGTCTGTTCAGATTTCCTGTCTCCTTTCCCTCCTGTACACTAAGGCACCTCAGGGGGTTTAGGCTTTTGAAAACAAAGCCAGGAAAGGAAATGTTTTGCAGGCAACTTCTGCTTTCAGCCTGCCATAAACCTCCCCAGAGGAAAGTAAAACAAAGCCTACTACCTGCTTGAGGAGGGGAAAGAAGGAAATACAAGGGGAAGTCCCACATTTGCGGCTCAAAAAAATTATCCAACTTTAAGAAGCTTATCAATGAAACAATATCATAAAATGTGAACGTTAGACATGAAGTCTGTGGGTTGCACGCAGATGCTGATGCAGCCTGGTACCATACAATTGGCAAAACCCATTTACTTTACCCAGTTATTCCAGATACAAATTTCCAAAGTTCTGGTGAAAATGGTTGAATGAATATAGTATTACAGCAATTGCACTTGGCTTTTCCAGCTTTACATTCTCTTCCATGCCTATGGAAATCTCCTCCCTATCTGTAGCTTTAACTATTGCATCCGTAGAACCAACCACCCCATCTTCATCTCTAGCCCTGACTTCCTAACTTCAGCTCCATGTCTCCAACAGGCCACAGGGCAGCAGCACCACCTGGAAATCTCACTTTCACTTCATGCCCCAAATCAACTCATTGTCTTCACCCGAAGTGAGCTTCCTCTGCACAAGTCTCATTCTGTGAATGAGGTAGGGAAATAAAGTCCAAGTAAAGTTCATTCCTCTATACTGTCCCCTTATGAAAGACTGAAAATGCCCGCTGAAGTCCCTGACCTAGGGGCTCTTTTGCAGAAGTTGCTATGTTTGGTACCACCTCACAGGCAAATGAATGGATTGGAGGGAGTCCTGATCCCAAGGGCATCCAAGCTATTGGCCAATCTAGATCTTCTGAAGGAGCATGGAGTGAAAGTTCTGACCAAAATGAATGCCCTCTATTAAACAGTGAACAGCCAACAATCAGATTATCTCTTTTGGGGCTTTAAAGAGACACAGACAGAGGGGGTTGATAATGGCAGGAGGGTAAAAGCAGAGATAGAAAGAGGTAATAGTTGACCTCCCATGATGTGTTTCCAAGAATTAGACCAGGAACTCTATTGATCTAATCCTCTTTTACAGCAGTGGGTTTTCCAGGCAGCTGGGGAGCAGAGGAATAGAAAAAAATATAGATGTTTCTCTTCTTTTCCCTTCCTTTCTCTTCTCTCTCTTCCCTCCATTCTTTTGGTCTACCTAGTGTCTGATAACCTCCCTATTTGAGGGGTGTCATGGCCCGTTTGCAGGACGGCAGATGGACACATAACACAAAGAAACACACAAAGAAAGACATGGACACACATAAAGACAGTACAAGACTGCAGTGCTGTAAGCACCAGTCACTTTATTTTTATACTCTAAAAATCAAAGTTACTTCCTTATACATGACCACCCAGGCATTGCAGCAATGGCCATAAATTCCGGAACACGTAGCCTAAGGACACAGATGTCCCATGACTCAGGGTCTTAATGCAGTTGCTTAAGGCGACAGCCATAAGCCAGAGTTTGAGATAAGCACAGAATAAACAATGCAGCCACAGAGGGAAACTTTCCATTCTCATCCCTTTCGGCCTGGCCCCCTGCGGCTGTGCCTATCTTAGGTTGTCCCTCCTTAAGGGATCTTACCCGTCCCTGGCTAACCAGCCATCCCATGAGCTCAGGCAGTACCCACAAGGGCAAGATGTTTATCAAGTGGCCTCCAGACTCCCAGGGCTATGGGGCTGGGAAACATTTGCTTACGTGCAGAAGCTCAAACTCTTTGTTATGCCTTCAAGCAGCAACCCTGTTTGTTAGGTGAACCTAAGCCGGAACGTATGACTCTCATGCCGCTCTGGGCTGGGCACGTATTCCTTCTCCTAAGATTAATTCTTAAGCTGCACAATTATATGGCAAGTCCTCTACAGAGGGGAATCCCCTATTATATGCCTGGCAGAAGGCAGGGCCACAACTCCCACTATGGAAGCTGAGAGGGTCAGTTACTTTCCAGCCCCATATCCTGGAAGCTGTAGCTTGGGCACAAGCTAGTGAATTAGATACTCAGAGTCAGTTAAAAAATAATTTACTGGGCTGGTCCAAGTGCAGAGATGTTTACAACTAATCGATCACAATCAGTTACAAATTCCTTTGTTCCTTCTCCACTCCCACTGCTTCACTTGACTAGCATTTAAAATAAAGAAAAGAAAAGAAAAAATTTACTGCAACAGCATCAAATGTCATCAGTGGCAGCAGTTAGCATGCAGTGGGCCACGGTCCCAGCAGCAGTGTGCTAGCCAGACTCTCCCTGCAGGGAGAAAAACTGCAAATCTACAGAAAAGTTGAAAGAGTACAATGGATATAGCCTTTACTTAGTGAATTAGTTACTACAAAACAAACTACTACAAAACATAGCAGCTTAATGGAAGAAGCATTTATCATGCCACAGTTTCTGTGCATCAGGAACCCAGGCACTGCTTAACTAGGTCCTCTGGTCTTTCACAGGCTACAGTCAAGGTGTAAAGGGGGTTGCAGTCTCACACCAAGGCTTCACTTGGGAAAGATCTGCTTCCAGGCTCACTCACATGGTTGGTGGCAGGATTCAGTTCCTCACAGGCTACTAGACTGAGGGTTTCAGTTCCTCACTGGCTGTTGGCCAGAGGCCTCCCTTGGTTCACTACAGATGGGCCTCTTCTCCATTGAGCAGTTCACAAGATGGCAGCCAGCTTCCATGTGAGCAAGTAAGTGAGAAAACATCCAAGATGGAAGCCATAGTCTTTTTGTAACCCAATCACAGAAGTAACATCCCACATGCTGTTTGCTAGAAGCCAGTCTCTAAATCCAGCCCATACTCTAGGGAAAGAGATTACACAAAGGTGTTAATTCTAGGAGAGAAGGTCAGGATTCACTGCATGCCATCTTAGAGGCTGCCAACCACAAATTCATTGATTATTAACATTTTATCACATTTGCAAGTGCACCCCCTTATACGAATAGCTAGCTATAAGGCGGGCATGGTGGCACATGCCAGCTACTTGGGAGGCTGAGAAAGGAGGATTGCTTGAGCCCAGGAGTTTGAGGTTGCAGTGAGGTATGATGATACCATTGCACTCCAGCCTAGGCAACAAAGTGAGACCCTGTCACTAAAAATAAATAAATAAAATGGTTCATTAAAAAAAAATATCCTGGAGAATATTATGGAAAAGAAGAATAAAACCTATCTATAATAAAAATGTTTTAAAAATAGCTATAAATACAGATATAGATTTTGTTAAACAACCAAAATCAAGCTACAGACATTATAACATTTCACCTGTAATTACTTCAGCATGTATCTCCTAATAAGGACATTTTCCTACATAACTACAATGTCATCTCTCCCCTTAAATTTAACAACCATGCTATAATATCATCTAATATTAGCCCAAATTCAATTCTCTCCAACTATCCCCAAAATAGCTTTTATACCTCTTTTTTTTTTCCCTGCTCCAGTATCCAGTCAAGGTTCTTGTATTATTAATATCAACCCAAATTCAACTCTCTATAACTACCCCCCAAAATAGTTTTTATAGCTCTTTTTTTTTTTTTTTTTTTTTTTTTTTTTTTTTGCCTGCTCCAGTATCCAATCAAGATTCTTCTGTTGGGTTGTTCATATCTATTTAGTCTCTTTTGATCTAGGAAAGTTATTTCCAATAACATCTGTTTCTGGTTTTTTCATACCATTAATGTTTTTTTGGAGCATTCAGGTCAATTGTTTTGTATAATGTCCCACCATTCTGGAGATGATTATTCCCTTGTGGTGTTTATCTTTTTCCAGCATCCACTGTGTTTCCTGTAAGCAGGAAGTTAGGTTAATATTTTTGGAAAGAATACTACTTAGGAAGCATATGTCTGGTAGTCCCATTATTGGTGATGTTTGATCACTTGGTTATGGTGGTAACTGTTTAATCTTTTCATTATAAATGCATAATTTCCCTCTTATAATTAGAAAGTAATCTGTGGGACAATACTTCAACTCTGGGTGAATATCCTATCCCCTGACAAGATGTCTCCCAATAGTCTTAGCATCCATTAGTAATCCTTGACTTGGTTAATTGTTACATTTTGGTTTGCAAAAAGGTGATTTTCTAATCTAACATTACTTCTACATTTACCACGCTGTAAAAATGAGGGTTTTTTCCTCCCCTCATTTTTTATGTTTTGAGATTGATTATAGTCTTGTGAGTTTCTTAAAAAAAATATTACAATCAATTAACATTATTCTTTTTGATTTGCAAATTGTCCCAAATTTGGCCAATGAAAAACTCCTTCAAGCTGTTTTTTATAAAATAGTTTTACTGAGATATAATTCATGACCATACAGTTCACCTATTTACAGTATACAATTCCATGGTTTTAATTTAGTCACAGAGGTGTGCAATCATTGCTACAGTCAATTTTAGAACAGTTCATCATCCCAAAAAGAAACTTATTACTCATCAGCAGTCACTTCCCATTCCCCCGAACTCTCTCAGCCCTAGGCAACTACTAATATACTCTCTGTCTCTATAGATTTGCCTATTCTGGACATGTCATATAAATGGAATCATATAATATTTTGTCTTTTGTGACTGGTTTCTTTCACTTAGCATAATGTTTTCAAGGTTCATGCATGTTGTATAGCATGTTCATCCATGTTGTATAGCATTCCTTTTAATTGCCAGATAACATTCCATTTTGTGGTTATACCATATTTTATTTATCTATTCATCAATTGATGGACATTTGAGTTGTTTCCATTTTTTGGCTATTATGAATAATGCTGCTATGACCATTCATGTACAGGTTTTTGTATGAAGACATATTTTCTCTTGGATATGTACCTAGGAGTGGAATTGCTGGGTCTTATGGTAATTTTATGCTTAATCTTTTAAGAAACTACCAGACTGTCTTCCACAGTGGCTAAACTATTTTATGTTCTGACCAGCAATGTATGTATGAGTGTTCCAATTTCTCCACATTGTCAACAACACTTGCTATTACCTTTTTATTATAGTCATCCTAGAGGATATGTAGTGATATCTCATTGTGGTTTTGATTTGCATTTCCCTAAGGCTAATGATATTGAGTCAGTTTTTCCCCAAGTACCTTTGGTCTCTTTCAAAAATTCATGTTTTATTTTACTTCCAGAAATGTTTCTTGAATTATAGGTTTGTTTCACTGCTACATTTTTCTTCTTTGGAGACTCCAATGACACATATGTTGGCTCTTCTTTGTCTATCTTTTATATCTCTCACTTTTTTCCTGGTATTTTTACTTCTTTTCCAAATTTGTTTTTGGTTCTCTTGAATATTTTAATTTTTTTTCTCAATGTCCCTGTTGAATTCTTAGTCTATTTTCCCTTAGACACCATGTAATTTAGTTTTTATATCTCAAGAGTATTTTGGCTTTTTCTTTTATTCCTTTCCTGAATTCAATTTTCAATTCATAGCTTTCTGTTTTGTGCCCATTTCTATTTTGAGCTTTTAAATATCTGATTTTTGGTCTTCTTTATAGCTGCAGTTGCTTACTAAATGATATTTAATTCATGTTAAGAGTGCTGTGTTGCAGTTGTCCTCTGCTTTTTGGTTGTTGGGGGGTTAATTTTCATTAACTGAAAAGGTTTGGTTTTTATTTTGCTCCTATAGTTGTTTTTATATGGATGTTGGTTGCTATTTTCTGTTTATTTCAAAATATCCTGGATCTTCCCAAACCAGAAATAACAAGTGTTTCCACATAAGGGGAGATGACAGTACAGAAAGCCTAAGAGTAACCAGTCACAGTGGGAGCAAGAAATTTAAAGGAAGGAAGGAAGGAAGATCTCTGGGGTTAAATGAAAATGGTAGAATTTATGATGAATGTGAGCATTTTAAAATAAATTACTAGGCCAGGCGCAGTGGCTCATGCCTATAATCCTAGCATTCTGGGAGGCCAAGGAGAGCGGATTGTTTGAGTTCAGGAGTTCAAGACCAGCCTGAGCAAGAGCGAGACCATGTCTCTACTAAAAATAGAAAGAAATTAACTGGACAACTAAAAATATACAGAAAAAATTAGCCAGGCATGGTGGCGCATGCCTGTAGTTCCAGCTACTTGGGAGGCTGAGGTAGAGGATTTCTTGAGCCCAGGAGTGTGAAGTTGCTGTGAGCTAGGCTGATGCCATGGCACTCTAGCCTGGGCAACAGGATGAGACTCTGTCTCAAAAAATAAATAAAAATAAAAATAAAATAAATTACTGATAGAAATATGACACATATGATGGAAAAAATAAGAATAAACATTATAAAATCTATGTAAGTGAAAAAATAGCTCCAGAAAAAAACAAAAAGTTGAACAAAAAAAGAAAACATAACCATAATACAGAACTTAACTCAGCAGTAAATAATATTTACCAACTCATAATGATAGAAATGCTGCCAAGTGTGGGGGCTCATACCTGTAATCCCAACGCTCTGGGAAGCTGAGGCAGGAGGATCACTTGAGGCCATGAGTTCAAGACCAGCCTGGATGACATAGCAAGACCCTGCCTCTATAAAAAACAAAAAATAGCTGGATGTAGTGGTGCACGCACAAGGCTAAGGTGGGAGGATGGCTTGAGCCCACAAGTTCAAGTTTGCAGTGAGCTATGATCACACCACTGCACTCTAGCCTGGGCAACAGAGCAAGACTCTCTTTAAAAAAAATAGAAGAGCTGGGTGCAGTGGCTCACTCCTGTAACTCTAAGACTCTGGGAGGATTGCTTGAGCTGAGGAGCTCCAGACCAGCTTGAGCAAGAGTGAGACCCTGTCTCTACTAAAAATAAAAAAAATTAGCAAAGCGTGGTGGCACATGCCTATAGTCCCAGCTACTTGGGAGGCTAAGGCAGGAGGCTCACTTGAGCCCAGGAGTTTGAGGCTGCTGTGAGCTAGGCTGACACAATGGCACTCTAGCCCCAGCAACGGAGCGAGACTCTGTCTCAAAAATAAATAAATAAATACATAATAAAAATTTAAAAAATAGAAGAAGAAATACTGTCTGTCGAAGTAAATGATGAAAATTGTGATGTAGAATATATGAAGTAGATGAAGGAAAATGGGAAAAGGGCCATAATAGGACTAAATTTTCATCAATAATAATTAGAAATCCACAGATAGGTCTCAAACTCATAAATTAATAAATAATAGTATAAGTACATTACTTAAAAATATGAAAACAGAAGAGAAAGCTAAAAATTTGAAGTTGCTTCTGATAAAGGAGACTAAGGGGGTTGAATAGGCAGTAAGATTCTTTGTCTTATAAGATTTTTAGCATTACGTGATTTTTCAAAAACAACTTGTGAGTGTATTACTTTAATAACAAAATTTTGAATTTAATGATAAAGAATTTTTTTAAATCATAACATTTTACATGTGTAGGTTATTCATTTCATGAAACAATACGCTGCAACAGAAAGAACTTATTTATTTCTTTGACAATCAATTTTCCCGCAATTAATGAGATCTTATTTCTCATGTATAAACAAGAATAAAAGGCTCATTGCAAATTTCACAAGGAAAACTACTGAGAGAAAAATATTAAATGCTATTTCAAGATTTTGTAACTTCCAAATTACACCAAACATTATTTCTTTAAATTCTACTTATAAAAAACCAAAACTCCTCTACTAAAAAAGTATTTAATATAATAAGTATTAGTATAGGCGCCTAATTAGTCAAAAATAGGGAAAAAACATTTTTACATTTAAAGCTTTATATAACTAAGAAACTGGTACTAAATCTGTTCATTTAAAACAGTCCATATCACTGGAGAAAGAGTTTATCAAATTCTAAGGCAATTTTCAATGAGAGTAACACTAAGGTTCAAATTTCAGGACAACAGGAATGATGTCAGACTTAAACCACATTCACTACGAACCAGACAACTAATGTGTCATTACAGATTAAAAAATGATGACTGAGGATGGGGACAAGTGGAGAGGAAGGCTGGTCCTAGCACAGCTGTAACTCGTGTCCCGCCTCCCCTGACATGGGGCCTAGGCATCTGCCGAGCAACAAAAAGCAGACAACCAGACAAAATTTTTAATTAAATTTTCTGGTGCAAGGAGTATAACCATACACAGTTCCAGACTTATTTTGTCCAAGCTTGAAGACACTAGAGAAAAGAAAGAGCCTCATTTTCCCAGCCTCATTCTCTAAAATCCCCAACAAGGACTCAGACCATCCCAGGTTGGGTCACATGCCCTTCCCTAGGGACATCTCTGAGGAGGAGAAAGGAGACTCTAGTCAGCCAGGCCTGGGCACCATGCTTCCCTTCTCCACGCCCATCCCAGCTTAGGAGGCCAGAGAAGTGTGGTTCTAAAGAAACATTTGATATAGGGGATTGCAGACAATTCCTCAAAGGAAAGATTAATTGTCAGGCAAACACAAAAGATGCTCACAACACAAAATTACAGAATGTCAGAGCTGAAAGGAACCTCGGAACTCATCCATTCTATCCCCTCTCTTATAGAAGAGAAAACCATACAAGGTAGAAGATGTTAAAGACTATGGAAAGGTAGAGTGCTGCAGGGGTTCAAAGGATGGACAAGCACACATCTGGCTGAGGATATCAGGGAGGGCTCGATGAAGGTGGGTGGATTTGACCTGGGACTTGACACAGAGAGTGTAATGTGCTTGTCTTTCGCTGACTTCAGAATTACTACTTTCTGCTCATAGTCTGCTTATCTCAAGCCAACTTCCTTGGCTTTTTGAGTCTTTATTCAATTGGCCTTGATTTTTCTTTCAAGTTCCCTTCATTTGGATTTGGTGCCCTGGTTCTCTGCCTGACCTGGCTGCCTGTTTGGACTTGGTCCAGTTCTCTGTCTAGCAGGATGTCTGGGCTGGGAAAGACCCAAGTCTCAGCTGTGGGATTTGGTGACTCCCCTGGAAGTCTTCTGTGTATACAGAGAGGATGAAGGGTCACTAACAAGTGCCTTCAGGTAGGTAACAAATGTGTGAAGGCTAGCCAATTAATGCACAGTAGTGCCTGTGGGATTTAAATTCTTGTACAAAAACAAAAGCAAATAAACAAAACCTATATGGGCTGCTCAAACAAAACAATCTGTGAGCTAGTTGCTGCTCTTGCTGTCAAACGTTTGTGACCCCTGAGTTAGACAAAACCTCTGAGCTGTCCTGACAGGTTTGGGAAAACCCAACAAGTCATTATCGCTTCAACTATCTGGGGCCCAGGAGCTGCATGGGAAAGAATCTGTACCCTGCCCACAGATGGGGTTCAGACATTTACAGACTTGTTTTATGAACTGATGGAGCACTCAGTGGAAGCCAGACTGCTGAAAGTGCTGCTGAGAGAAAATCATCAGAAGGGAGGAACGGGTCTGACGTAGGTTACGATGTGACCCTTCCCCACGCCAGCCCAGTGGCAGTTCCTCTATGCCTCTGGGCTCCGCTGACCAGTAAAAGCCAAAGAGCCGCGTCATTGCTACGTCTCACGGCTGGCGGGGACGGGTGTGCATCACGGCCCCCCACAGGCTGGCTCCCTCGTCCCCTCGGACTCCAGCACCAATTTCCCATCCGGCAGAGAGTCCAGGCCGTCAGAGAGCCGCCTAGCAGCTCCCGGTGCGTTTACGTTCACGCTTCCCACCCTTTCCGCGCCTCAGTCCCACCTCCTCCCTGAAGCTGTCCCCAGCCGCCCGCCCGGCCGCACCTGCTCGGGCTTGGTCACGCGGCCGGGCTGTGGAGACGCGAATGTAAACAGAGCACAGTGGCAGGCTGCGGACCCGCCTCCCCGGCAGCGCCGCGCCGCGAACGCATCCGTGTGCCCGACGCCAAATGAATGAACGAATGCATGCCTCCGGGCGTGGAGGAAGGAAAGAAAAGAGCGCCCCCCGGCAGGCGACCTTTTCCGCGCCCGCCCCAGGACGGCGCGGCCTCGCACAACCCTGCTCGCCCCAAAGAGAGAACCTGAGGTTGGAGCGCCCAAAGCGAGGGCGGACGACGCCGAAGAAGACCCGGCCTCCCATAGGCCAAGGCGATGCAAGGGTGGGCTCTTCTTTCAGGAGTGGGCCGCGTATTGGTCGAGTCTTCGGACTGAGGGCTGGGATTGGCTGTGCCAGTCCTCCGAGGAGGGACAAGAGACGAGCCCGAAGGGCGTGGCCGGCGCTCGATGCCGCCCCGAGCGTTCTGGGTTCCGGCGTGAGCGCAGTGCTCGCCGCTTGGGACCCCCTCTCGGGGCCACCGCATGGGGCTACTGGGTCCCCTCCGGACGTGCGAGCCGTTCGCGGTGCGATAGGTAGGCAGTGGCTGGTGCGCGGGCGCGGGCGTCGGTGGCGGCGGCCCGGTCCAGATCCGCGCGCGGCCCGGCCCCCGCCGCCTCAGTGTCTGTCCGCTGGGTAGTAGCCTTGCGGGCCGCCGCGCCTCGTGTCCCCGCGGGGGAGGGCACAAAGGCTTCCTGGGGGTGGGAGCGCCTCGTGCCTTCGCCTCCATTTTGCGGGCGGAACGGCATGTGCGGTCTCGGCTGAGGAGGGAGGCCGGGCTTGGGAAGGCCGGGGCGCGGCGAGGGAGCGCGCGTGCCCATGCATCTCACGCCCCTTAGGTGCGCCGCTGGTCGGGGAAGATCACTCTCCCTTAGGCCTCTCCCAGCGTTTACCCGCTCCCCCGTTGGGGCCAGCGCAGCTCAGGTCGTTCCTACGCGTAAGAGTGAGACGAATGACGCCGCCTTACCGGCGTGAACGCAGCAGCCCCCAGATGCGGAGGAGAAGCAAATGTCTCACTTTTGTGCCCAGCCGGGCTACCTTTTATAACTGTCATCAATAGAAAAGTTCTCAGCAGCCCGAGGGCGAATTCCAAAACCTGTTCCAGGCCCTTTATAATTATTAGGTTGGGTTTAGCATATTGTTTGCAATAAAAATGAGCGGAAACCTGCCAGTGCCAGGGCAGATTGGACCTCTTGGGACTCGGAGGTGGGGCACGAAGACAAGTAGCGTTTGTAAATACCCTAGCAGTTCTCAGATCTAGGCTGTAAAGGATGTTGTTTAAATGCCTGACAGAGAGTATTGGGTCAGTTTGCTTTGGGCTTGGTTAAAAGAAGTAGAAGTCACCACTTTTCACTTTTGTTACCTCCTTGCCCTTCCCAACACCTGGGTCAGCTCTGGGCCATTCAGTACAGAAAAGAGCAAGGAACTCAGTTTCACCTCTTATGGAATGCTTTTTAAAGCTCTTCCTCACCTCACAACTGATAATCCCTCCTGCCTATGGCTACCTCTGTTTTTATACATCACACTGTATTGTGGAGTCCCCAGCCCCTAGCACAATGCTTGGAACATAGAAGAAACTTGATGATGGAAGGAAGCCAAAAGAAAACAAAAAAGCTTCGCATAGTAGCCCAAAATTGACAAAAGAGAAGTTTACTCCTTTAACTTCTTGAGTCAGTTATTCTTAGAGGTTAGGGAGGCAGCTGAGCTCAGGCTAAGTCAGATTTTAGCTGTACCATGTTAGTCTGATTAAGTTTAACTTCTCTGTGCCTCAGTTTCCTCATCCTTAAAAGGAGAGTAGTAATAGTACCTATATCATGTGTTATGAGTATTAAGTAAAATATTGATATAAAGTAGATAACTTAGTTCCTGGCACAAATAAAATGTTCAATAGCTGTTAGCAGTTAAGATAAAAATAAACAGATTCTTGAACAGACCCAGCAATACTAAATATCATTATGGTACTTGACCCTTCAGAGTCTGTCTGTCTTTTGGGCCTTATTTGATCCTTGATTTAGAAAAATCCCTTAAGCCTTTACTGATTCTCCTCCCACAGCAGAAGTATTCCATCGAAGATCGTCTCTTTATGCATCTAGGGTCTTACCACTCGCTAAAGATCGGTTAGGTGGCAAATAACAATTTGGCCAAGAATTACAGTAGTATTTGATACACTCTGAATAGGGGTCTGTTACTTGAAATGGTCATGTAAGAGCAGAGCAGTATAATAGATGAGGCCTAATGTGGCTGACAAAAAATCTTTAGGATGATTGGTTCAGCCACAGAGAGGCTGAGCTTGTGGATGTGGATGCTCCTTATATCTTAAATCTGTTTTCATAAAGAAACTGTCTCCTGTCTTTAAAGTGGCTCACAAACATTGTGAAAAGTGGAAAAAGTTTTCCTGTTGGCTTTAGGCCTGTTTGCCAGATCCAGAGGTGTCAGATACAACCCCTAGGGGATATTACCTCACTTCCAGGTTTTCCTGTACCACTTTCTGGTGACAGGAAACAGGCTAAGTTGTATATTTCCTTCCAGCTGTAAGCACCTCTTGGCATGTCAATTTCTCTTAAATTATTTGGAGTCTGGAAAACAAATACTTTTCTCCTACTTACTTGTAACTGACACAAAAGAAATTCAGGTCTGGGATTCTGTTTTTAGTATACTCACAACGAATCCTGAATCTTTTCTAGGGAATACTATTCCTTCTGAGGACTCCCTTCCAGCTGTGACATTCTGTAATTAGCCATTAAAAACCTGCCACAAGGTGTGAGCCTTTTCTAGTGTCCTGTTGTTGCAAAGTCTTTGAGGACAAGGGCCATAAATTTCCTTCTGGTATGGGTCTGGCATATAGATGCCTAAGGAATTGTTGTAAAGCTAATATATTAACAGTTCCATTTTAGGATGCTTAAACAGCCTTACTTACCACTGTAGTGGTTCTGAAACATTGTGCTTACCAACTCATCAGGAGATACTGCTCAAATACAGGTTTTGATTCCAAGGCTCTTGGGCAGGGCCTAAGAATCTGCATTTCCAAGAAGGTGATGTGGATGCTGCTGATCCTGGATCACACTTTGAGGAGTAAAGTACTAACTTAAGTATCTGTGTTTGCTTTTTAGAAGTACTAGGTACATGAGTTTTATTTTCTTATGATATTGGAATAAAATCTTGGATTTAGGAGTTTCTTTTCTCTTTTTCTTTTTTTTTAAATTAAAAAATATATATATGGAAAAGTTCGCAAACTTGCATGTCATCCTGGCACAGAGGCCATGCTCATCTTCTCTATGTCATTCTAGTTTTACCAGCACTAGGAGTTTTTTTCTGTTTTATTCTGCTCTTAACAATTCCTCTATCCTGTTCCCAAAAAAATGATTACAGGAATTTTTCCAAGATACTTCTGGTGTTACAAGGTTTTTATTTATTTAATTTATTTAATTTTATTTTTTTGAGACAGTGTCTCACTCCATTGCCCTGAATAGAGTGCTGTGGCATCAGCCTAGCTCACAGCAACCTCAAACTCCTGGGCTCAAGCTATCCTCCTGCCTCAGCCTCCTGAGTAGCTGAGACTACAGGTATACACCATGACACCCAGCTAATTTTTATATATTTGGTAGAGACGGGGTCTCACTCTTGCTCAGGCTGGTCTCAAACTCCTGAGCTCAAGCAGTCCTCCTGCCTTGGCCTCCCAAAGTGCTAGGATTACAGGTATGAACCACTGGGCCCGGCCACAAGGTTTTTAATAAAAGCAGTTGAGGCAGATAGGGTGAAAGAAAATGAAGAGAAATCAAGGGAGAGATTAGCACAAAAGGTGAGTGCCTCTCTGTCCTATACATTTTATCTAGGTGGGGCTGCATGTTTGGCTCTGAGCTTCTTAGCAGCCAAAGCATTATCCATTTTGCCAATACCTTTAAAAACAGACTTGGCTGCTCAGTGAAAAGAGCTGTTTCTGTTATTAAGGTTAGAGAATTCTTCTCTTGTGGATTCTCTAAAGAGGACAATTTGGTACAGTGAGTGTCATTGTTAATAGTTTTATCTGTGAATCAATAAGGTTCTTACCAGTCTTCGTACACATAGCCTGAAAGCCTCACAGAAAACTAAAAACTGTCAGTACAGTAAAAGCAATGGCCTGAGGAATTGCAAGCACGTGGTCCAGGTACAGCTTCCTTTAACAGTAGGAGTAATTTTTGTTACAGGGAAGCTATTTTTCTGTTTTGCTCTTTGGTGGGAAAAAAGGTACAGTTGATTGACATGTTCAGTCCTCAGCATCCTTGTACTTTGAGCTTTGTTGGATAGGGCCACTCTGCTGACTTCTGAGGAGGCCGCCGAGCTTGGGGTTGAGGGCAGGGGTGGCTGGAAGCTCAACCAGGCACCTGTAGATATGGCAGTTGCCTCTCTTTAAAGACCATCTAAAGACTTTTCACATTAGGTGGACATAGTGGCACACGCCTGTAGTCCCAGCTACTTGGGAGGCTGAGGCAAGAGGTTTTCTTAAGGCCAGGAGTTCGATCATAGCCGCAGTGAGCTATGATTACACTGCCACTGCACTCCAGCCTGGGCGACAGAGCAAGACTCTGTCTCTAAAATAAATAAATAAAGACCTCTTACAATGAGTAGGAATATTAGCCTTGTTGAGAGGCTGTCTGGTGGTCCTAGTCAGTCAGCTCACAGGTGAGTGAGTGAGAAAGTAAGGGGACAGTCAGCCAAGTAGCCTGGCTCATAGCCCTCCCCACCACATTGACCTAGAGGGAACCACTGGCTCCCCCTAGGGGCTGGGGCACTCCTATTCTGTTGACTCTAAGCAAAACTTAGAGAAGCAGCCCTGGGATGGGAAAAGAAAAGGGGCTACTGGTGCCGGAGGATCCTGGGGCTGGCCTCAGCCCATTGCTAAGCCAAGGCATACAGTCTACCCCTCCGTAGCTTTGAGTCTGTTCTTCATTTTCACGTCACTCTGATTTCACCTGCAGAGAAGTGGGGGACAAAGTGCCCAGGGTGACCTACCCCACAGGGAAAGATGGCCTGGCCTGGAGGTCTGAAGGGTTGCAAGGGGCCTTCTGCAGCCAGGGAAGGAGCAGGTGGAAGGGCAGTTGCTGTTTGCCACTAGCCTCTCAGTCTCAAACCTCCAGCCATAATTTTCCTGGCTCCCACCCACCTTGAGGCGGGCCTCTTATGGCTACCCCCTATGTCAGCCTCCCCCACAGGCATATTTACACCCTTTCGTGCTGCCTCCCACGCTTTTATTGGCCTCTGCCTTTAAGCTCATTTCTCTAGTGAGTCTAGTTCCCCCAGGGACCTTCCAGCAACCTGACCATGCTGAGTCCTGACATCACCTGGTTGTTTCATGTTCCTGGAGAAAGGGCAACATGGAAAGCCTCTTTGTCTGTTTCTCTGGCTAGGTTGTGCCACTGTGTGTTCATGGAATTTACCACTTATTCCTGTGGCCTCCTGTGAAAACAAGTTTTAAGGTTTTGGCCCCTGAACTGGTAGGGTTTGCTCTGTCAAGCAGTACCTAGACTCCGTGGCTGGCACCAGTGGCTGTCTTTATGCTCAGGTACAGAGACAGCTGCTTGCAGAACAGCTTCTGGGTCAAAGTTGGTATAAATGAGATTGTTTAAAAGGGAGCTCATGACTTAAGGAGTCCTGGGAAAGCTTTTTGTTGTTGTTGTTGTTGTTCAGAGGAGGATTGCTCCCTGGTTGGT
This sequence comes from Cheirogaleus medius, assembly GCA_008086735.1. NCBI lineage: Eukaryota > Metazoa > Chordata > Mammalia > Primates > Cheirogaleidae > Cheirogaleus > Cheirogaleus medius. The sequence goes on along the minus strand of VBSM01002608.1, from coordinate 124,075,018 downwards.
CTACTTGGATAGTTTAATCAAGAGCAGAACATCTCCCCTCCCCACCAATTCGCAGTACCCCTTTCTCCATCCTGGCCAGCAGTGAGTGGGAGGAAGCCCAGCAGCCATGACAGGAGTGCCTGAGAGTGATGCAGTAGATACCAAGAAGGGTCAGATGTCTGGGCTCACAGAGTTAGTGTTACCACATGTGTGATTCGTGGGCATATTTTTACTGTAGGGCAAGAGTAAGTCAAGCCCACATCGCTCCAAATTATATCTGGTGGATCTCTGCAGGTTCTGGAAGCTAATGGAGAATTTTAATAGCTATATTCAGGTGGTCCCTAGAATATCCTGAAGCTTACGTGGCTTGTGTCTTCGTTTAGACAAAGGACAGGGCAGTTTTGGTGTGGACAGACCTTTCTCGGGGAGGGTGTTGAATTCATTGTTTATTGTCTGTCTTCTGATGCCTCCTGTCATTCAGTCCAACCTCCTGGTATTTCCCTCATTAGGGAGGAGCCCAGCTCCTCTGAGCCCAGAGAGTCCAGCTGAGGCCTCTGCCCCATCCTGAAGCTGCTATCCTCCAGGAACACTATAAAATGTGTACAGAGAGGCCCCACGTTAGTGGGTTGTTTCAGGCTAATGACCTGGGAGACAGTGTTGGTCCAACACAGGTTCACCAGTCTGAGTGTCTCATCAGACTGAAAAGGATGAGCTGTCTCTCATTAGAAGGACCCAAGCAGAACCCCCGACCCCATCCTACCCCCAGAGGGTTAGAAGGAATGCTGTGTGAAATCTAGAATCTATGGAAATGAAGACCAGACCTTCATGTGGTGATACAGATGCCCACCTGCCAAATGCAGACAGGGTTGAACCCTGGGAATCCAAAACTTGTGCATTTACCATAGCCTGGGCCAGTGTTTTCTTCAACATGATGTTTTTAAAAGAACGGTTTGTCTGCAGTCATTACTTCAAGGAGTCTTCCCTGATTATCTTTATGCTAGTTGATTTCTCCCTTTCTTTGTATTCGGTAACATTTTATATACAATTTACAGTGCCTTATTATAGACTGGTTTCTATTCTTATGTTTCATGTGTCTGTCCTAGTTCTCATCATGAAGTTGTATAGTGCAGGAGAAAAACATGATTTGTCAAGCAGATTAAAAAGTTTTTGAAGGGACTGCTTATCCACACTGAGAAGATAGCCACCTATAGTTTGTCTTTTCAGAAGTACCGTTTCCAAGAAAATCATTGGATTTCAGACCTTCTTTCCTGGTTGCTAAAGGGCCTCTGGCCGCACTGGTACACTAATTTAGGTTTGTGTGTATCCTTACAAGTTACTTAGGGCTATCTCCTGAATAGCTTATATTAATAATAGCTCACCACTCCCCAACCCTCCAGGAAAAGTGGATACCTTCTTTTTTACAAATACATCATTAAAACAGAGATAAGCTAGGTGCAGTGGCATGTGCCTGTCGTCCTAGCTACTTGGGAAGCTGAAATGGGAGGATCGCTTGAGCCTAGGAGTTCCAGACCAGGCTGGGCAACATAGTGAGACCCCATCTCTTAAAAGAGCAACAACAAAAATAATTTGTTTGCAGCCCACTCTTGACCCAGCATCATCTTATTCCAACACCTGTCCCAAGACCATACCCTGTAGTAAGGGAGATGGGGGAGCTCTGGCCACTGAGAAAGTTTTTAGGAATGGAGCAAGAAGTAGCAATTGAGAGTTGTGAGCTAGATTCAGCCTTCACCCTACTTTTTCCAGCTCATGGGCTCAGTTTATTCCCATAGTTGTGAAAACACAACTGTCCTGTAAATGTCTTGTGTGTTCTTTCTTAAAGAGCCACGAGGTGAGGATGTAGCTCCATGAAGATATCTGTCTCAGCAGGACTTAGTCACTCTTCTCTTTGTCCTTCTACCAGTCTTCTCCCTCTTCTGCTTTCTGTGTTTATCTGTTTTCTAACTTGTTCCTAGTTGTTTCATAAAGAGCTTGGGTTCTGGAGTTGGATAGTCCTGGAATTGACTCTCAGAGCCATGGTTACCCCGTTTGTGAAGTGAGCATTAGAGACCTTTGCTCCCATGGGAACCTGGCACTCACGTGCTGGTGGGAGCTGAGACTGATACCACCCAGTAAGAGCCCGTTGGCAGTAATGTGTCAGAAGCATGCCTATGGGGACCCTTAGCCTCAACAGTTGTACTAATACAGTTTATGCTATGAATATGCCAACACCTATGTGTGTGTGCATGGTTATTCATCATAGTATTGTTTGTAGGAGAAAAGGATTGGAAATATCCATTAATAGGAGACTGGTGAAATAAACTAGAATGCATCCTTACACTGACACACAGCACTGGACAGTGATGAAAAAGAAAGGAAGTTCTCTGTGTATAAGTCCTCACTTGTCATTGTAGATAGGTTCTTGGAAAGTGCAGCTCTGTGCTTTGCAGAAGGACATGTAGCAAAACCAGTTTTATGATAGGCTAATTGACATAAACGAGTTATGTTCTACAGCATATTTCTGGTCACAAAAACATCACCAAACTTCTAAATGAAAACCCAAAACACTTCTAATATTAAACATTGAGATAAATATAAGCTATACATTACATTTAAGAAAGATGAATAAAAACAATTAAAATAATTATTTACCCACTTATTCTAGTTCAGGGTCACAGGTAGCCAGAGCCTATCCCAGCAGTTCAGGGTGTGGGGACAGGAGCTGACCCTGGCCAGGACATTGTCCCATTGAGGGCACACTCACTCACACCCACCCACACTCATTCAGATTGGGACAAGCCAGTTCACCTAATGTGAACAGCTTCAGGATGTAGGAGGAAGTCGGAGTACCTGCATGGAAACCCATGCAGACACAGGGAGACCAGGCAGACTCCACATGGTGGCCCTGGCCAGGAATCCGTTTTTTCATCAATGTTGTAACGAAATGATGTTGGACAAAATGATGTTATTAGAGGACCTGCTGTATTGCTAAGAAATGATTTCCAAGATATTCTGTGTTCAAAAAAAAAAAAGAGGCCG
>VBSM01002608.1:124050268-124071903 GCA_008086735.1 Cheirogaleus medius | reverse complement strand
AAAAAAAAAAAAAAAAAGAGCTGATCATGGTGGCTCACGCCTGTGATCCTAGCACTTCAGGAGGCTGAGGCGGGAGGATCGCTTGAGACCAGGTGGGCAACATAGTGAGACCCTGTCTTTACAAAAAATTTTAAAAATTAGCCAGGTGTGGTGGTGTGCACCTGTAGTCCTAGCTACTCAGGAGGCTGAGATGGGAGGATTGCTTGACCCCAGGAGTTCAAGGCTACAGTGAGCTGTAGCCACACCACCAGCCTGGGAGACAGAAAAAAAAGCAAGGTTCTGAACAGTGTATCCGTGTACAGTTTGCTACCTTTATGTAAAAAAGGGGTTGGAGGATGAAAACAGATATTTGTGTTTGCATATGTATTGAGAGACAAAAGTCATGTGCAGACTAATAAGACTGTTTACCTGTTTTTGTGGGAGTATCTAGTAGTAAATATTTTGTTTGATTTATATAAGAAATTGGCTGCTTTTTATCCTTCTGTTTGGCTCCTTTGTTACTTCCTTGTAAGGTGTCCTGTTACACTGATTCTATCAACGCCCGCCATGACACTAATGACAGTAGCCAACATTTAGCATGCACCTTACCAGGCACTGTTGTAAATGCTCTGCGGACATTGGCTCATTTTAGTGGAGGAATGGGGGACAGTGGCGCAGGGAGACTTCCACCTGTAGTGCATTTTATATTTGAGCCATATATTACCTGTCAAAAAAAAATTGTTCTCTGATTAGTTCGTGTCCTATCTGGTGGTTGTGAAAATTAAATGAGAGTACCCGTGAAGTGCTTGCTCTTCTCTAGGGTCACTTCTGAAGAGGGCTGGAGCCTCATGTGCCTAGGCAAATAGGGTAGAGTAGGACCTCTTGTATTCCAGTACGGGGCAGTCTCAGGGCACTGCAGTGCCTGCCCAGGTTGTGTTTCTGGTGAGCAGAGCAGGATTGCCCACAGCCATGGTCACCTCCCTCTTTGCAGCCTCCCCTGCTGCCACCAGCACCACCTCTTAACCATCACTTTGCTTCCTGTTTCTGAGAAAATGAGGCTATTTCTGTCCAGGTATGAGCTTTGAGGTTGGTACAATGCACTCCTCACCTCCCCTTCCAAATCCTGCTGGCATTGGTCTTCCTTCTGCTGGCGTTTCAGCCCCCAACCCCGTCCTGCCAGTCCTCCGAGCAGCAACTCTTGCTGGCATACTTAGGCCAAGGTAGTCTCCCTCCGTTGTCCCTGAAGCTCTGTATCGAAAGGTTCTATCTGCTGATCAGCTCCCAGATCTCTCCCTCTCTGAGAGCTTGCCCTTGTGCTGCCTTACCTGCTGCCCTCCCTCTCTCGCATGCACACATGCTGCGTCACAGCTACCACCGTTACCCACCTGGCCTTCTATGCTTCCCTCAGTCACCAGGCCCGGCATAGCACAAGCTTGCCTGAGGAGAGTTGCTGAGCTCTCTCTCTGGTCACTGGCCATCCTTGGAATGAGAAGCCCCCACCTGTTCCACAGCCTGGGTGTGGTTTCTCTGCTTTGAGAGGGTCCTGCCTCCTCCGCCAGGCAGAGCCACACATTGTGGGGAATGTCCTTCCAGGCTTGGGCATGCCCTGACCTGCGGGTCGTCCTTCTAGGCCTGGGCATGCCCCAACCTGCTGTTCTCTAGGGTAGGACAGTGAGAGCCGGGCCTGAGCCATCTGCTGCCAGGGCTGTTGGGACAACAGAACCACTATGGGGCTGCGCCTGGGAGGGCCAAGCAAGGACTCTTACCCAGTGGGGTTGGGCCAAAGGTACAGGGCAAAAAGGTGACTCGGGGCCCAAGCCTTGACTCTGATTTGGACCTGTAGTGACCCTCCTGGGTGCCTGCTGGTGGGAATGGTCCAAGCCACTGTAAAAGCAGAGGACAAAATGATGTGCTTCTGCTTCCCCTCTGAAAGGGTATAGAGTGAAGGAAAAGCCAGACCTCAGTGCTCCTCTGAGGAAGTAGCCACCATTTGTTACCTTTTTTATTTCGCAAAAAAAAAAATAAATGTTTGCCTTAATCATTAAACAGCAAGGTTTCCTGGACACAGATGTAGAACTTTTATATTTTTTCTCTTCCCTTTTCCTGTTTTATAGGAAGCCAAACGCTTTAGGGGCACCCTGCCCTAGGGAGTCTCAATGGCCCTGGGTGAAGAAAAGGCAGAGGCGGAAGCATCTGCAGGCTCGAAGGCCCAGTCCTACAGGAGATGGAGCTGCGGGGAGCGAGAGGGGGATACTCCAGGGCCCGTGAGCAGGGAGCAGCCCCCACACCTGGAAGCTGAGGGAGGGCCCATCTCCCCTGTATGGGGAGCAGAGGGGCCACCTGCCCCTGCCTGCTGGGCTGGGGCTGACCCTGGCAGCCCCTTGGGAGCCTACCAGCCACAGGCCAGTGATGCCAACAAAGAGCTGGTGGCTGATGGGCTTAAGCCTGCCCCTCATTGCCTGCGTCATCCTGCCAACATAGGGACTGGAGACCTTTTGCACTCTGTGGGAAGTCAGGTAGGTTCTAAGGCAAAGGTACTGTGTATTGAGCCAGTGGTGTCCTTTGGGAGTTTGTTCCAGCATTTCCTCACCATCTTGCATCCTTTCCTGCTACTATGCAAGGTGGGGAATTGGGGGAGCCTGAGTATGATGATTTCTGTGTTACAGGTGCACTTGGAGAGCTGGGCCTCGGGGCCAGCAGGGGGCTCTGTCCACAGCATCTCCTGTACTCAAGGGTGTGACTTGTGTGTGACCTTTTGAGAACTGAGCTCATATGGCCAAGAGTCTGCTGCCAGAGGGCTAGGCCAGGGGAGCTCTGACAAAGGAAGCCCCGTCCTGTTTCTGACCTGGTGATCTGAAGGCTTCAGGGAGGCCTGGAGGAGACTTGGGAAAGGAGGGTCCAGGGCTCATGAGGGCTCTGAGACTGAATCCTCTTTGGACCCAGGGGACCTGTCAGAGTCTTGGAGCCCCTGTGGTAGGCAGCACTGTCCCTGGTCAGGGAGAACTTTTGGGGCCTCCTTTACTGCCAGGCAGCCTCTCCTAGTGGGAGTCACACAGAGACTCCTATTAGGTTCTATGGCGGCAGGCAAATCACCGAATATTCCAGGCCTTCAGTATAATTGGGAGGGTGATCTGAATGATCTGTCCCTCCCAGCCCTGACATCCTTTTATGTTCTGCTTGCCAAGGCCTTTCCTGGGAATGGCTTTGATCTCCTTGGTGTCATTGTGGCCTTGGCCGTTGCACTGCTCCCTTCATGGAGCACTATCCTGTGAGGAGGCTCTGAGTGAGACTGGGAGAGAACAGAGGCTGGGCCCCACTTGTCTAGGAATAAGGGACGGTGGGAGGCCATGGCACCTGTGAGCCAGAGAGTCGGTGAGGCAGGAAGCAAATAAGCAGACCCAGGGATGGGCCGTTCTATGAGTCTGGTGCTTATGGTCATGATGCCTGTTTGTTGAGTTCTTACCATGTGCTTTTCACGTGAGCTCACTCAGTCCTTACCTCCTGAGGAGGGGTGCTGTTTCCATCCCTGTTTTACAGGGGAGGGAAGTGAAGCTCAAGTCATAAATCTGGAAAGTGGCAGAGGTGGAGGCTGACATCAGGTCTGTCTGGTTCCAAAGCCTGTGCCCTTAACCACAGTGCTGTCCTGCCTCCCTCAGGGGTGAGCTCTCCATCAAGCAGATAAAAAGTCCATAGTGAAGAAGCTGAGATGAGTGACTCATTCCGCCAGTGTTCAGCTACACTGATGTGTGAGCCGAGCAGGGTGGGGCCTGCTGCGTTTGGATGTCTCCTATTAGTGACAGACGTCTGCCAAGATGCGCTTCTCAAAGCTTCAGCAGTGTATTCCATCTTCAGCGTGATGGAGCTGTGCCACAAGCTGAGCATCTGTGGAGGAAGAACTTTGAGAAGGCTAGGGGCACAGTCAGCTTGGGGAGGACAGCTCTGCTCCCAGGGCAGGCCGAGTCTCAGTGCTGCCACTGGCAGCACACACTCAGGGTCTGATTCTTACCTTGGGTGGCAGACTTTTCATTTTGAGATTTTTCTTGAATACCCTCTGGGCCCACAAGAAAACTCCTGGGTTGTCATCTAAGAAAGACATTTGGTTTGGTTATTTTCACCTGAGTGCTTTTTCTTCCCTCTTATCACTACAGATGGAGGAGACCAAGCTTTCTGCCTGTGGGGAGCTACCTCAGACTCTTAGGCTTCCCGGAACTATAGCTCTTTGCTCAGGACACGATGCAGACACTGACGATAATCCATCCCTGGTTGATTCGCCCCAGGTGCTAGACCTCAGCCAGCGGCCTCACAGCTCAGGGTTCCCGTTCCCATCACAGCCGAAGTCCATGGTGAGCCCAGGTGCGGCTGCTCCTCAGCTTTCCAGCTGCAGCATCTCGGCCTCCTCCACAGGCAGCAGTCTCCAAGATCGCCAAGAGAAAGTGGAGCCCCAGAGTTGCTCCCTTGCCAAGGTCTCCTCCTCCCTAGAGCTGGTCGTCCCCCGGGGATCCCCCTCTGTGGCGGGGCTAGGGCCTCAGCTCCAGTGGTCACCACAGCCTGTGTCCTCTGGGGGTGATGCTACTGGGCTAGGCCAGAGGCGCCTCTCCTTCCAGGCTGAGTACTGGGCCTGTGTGCTGCCAGATTCCCTGCCTCCTTCGCCTGACCGCCAGTCCCCTCTCTGGAACCCAAATAAAGAGTATGAAGACCTGCTTGACTATACTTACCCACTGAGGCCAGGGCCTCAGCTCCCAAAGCACCTTGATAGCTGTGTGCTGACCGACCCTGTCCTGCAGGACTCGGGTGTAGACCTGGATAGCTTCTCTGTCTCCCCAGCAAGCACCCTCAAATCACCCACTAATGTGTCCTCCAATCGCCCACCAGCAGAGGCCACTGCCCTGCCATTTTCTGGGCCAAGAGAGCCAGGCTTTAAGCAGCGGCCCTCTGGAGTACCCCAAAAGCAGGGCAGCATGGGTTTGGCATCTTGGAGCCAGCTCGCATCTACCCCCAAAGCCTCAGGCAATAGGGGTGCTACTTGGGAGAGCAGAGAGCCAGCCCTGAGGGGTGCAAAGGACTGGCTACCCATCGGCAAGCACCCTAAGGTGGGCTCTCCCCAGCTGAGGAAATGGGACAGAGGGTGGCCTTCATCTAGACCAGAGAGGGAGAAGAAGGCCAGCCAGCGTGTCCGGCACCCTGCCTGTACAGAGTCTAGATGGAAAGCAGAAGAGGATGTGGAAAGTGACGACGAGTACCTCGCCCTGCCCACTCGGCTGACACAGGTTTCTAGTTTGGTTTCGTATCTAGGATCCATGCCCACCTTGGTTACCCTGCCCACCGAGGCTGCCAAAGGGCAGAGCTCCCTGGAAGTGTCAGACAGCGATGGGCCAGCTTCCTTCCCATCGGACTCCGGCCAAAGCCAGCTTCCCCCTGGGGCTGCCCCGCAAAGGTCTAGGGATACTGAGGGCCAGAACCACTGTTTCCTGCGTTCCTTTGTCCGTGCCCAGGACTCTGCAGGGGAAGGCAGTCTAGTGAGCAGCCAGGCTCTCGGGGTCTCCTCTGGACTGCTGAAAACACAACCCTCCTTGCCAGCTATGTTGGACCGGTGGCCATTCTCAGACCCAGGTGCTGAAGGGCAGCTTCCCAGCAGAGAACAGGGAAAAGAGTCGCTGGTGCAGTGTGTGAAGGTAAAGACATCCAACCTGAAGAGGCTCTGTGTATGGGTTTTTCCTCTCTTCTTCCCCCAGTTTACTGCATAATAGAACATGCTAATGTTGACTGAGCACGTTTTATGTGCCAGGCACTGTGCTGTACCTTATTTGGTTCTCACAACTCTCACCAGGTAAGTACTATTCTCATTTAAGTGAAGAAAAAGGCAGAGAGAGGTTAAGTAACTTGCTGACTTATAATTAGCAAGGGCTTGAGCAGGGGTCAGACCCAGGTAGAGGGAGACTTTCTGCAGAGCCTGACCTCTTAACCAATACCCCTGGCTGCTTCCCAACTCAGAGGTGTTTTGTACAAAAGGGATCCGAGCACAGATGCCTTTAGGAAACACTGGGCTAAACAAAGGTAAGTGGCTTTCTTGACTTTCAGAGCTTCATTTGCCAAAGTGATGTAACTCTGCAGAGTTAGGGACATTAGCTGTACTGTTTCCTAGACTTCTTGGCCACTGACCCTTCTTTTGTGGACCACCTACTAATATCTGGAGGTATAGTTAATACTGCATGGAACAGGGTTGTCAGGGTTGGACATCTGAATTGGAATCGTGGCCTTGCTCTCTTTGGAATTTGGGCTCAGTCTCTTGAGTTTGCTCTTTTGTAAAATGTGGAGCCCTGCCTCTTTGGGATGTTGTGTGGATTAAATTAAAAAATTCATGTTTGGGGCTTCATGCAGTCCAGACACATGCTGAAGGTCAGGGGTGCCTCCTCACAGCCCGAGCATCCCACTGCCCTGCCGTCCCTGTGAGCGCTCAGATGCTGCATCATCACTGCAGCATGGCAGGTGCCTGTGAGCCAACGCCATGAACATGTCCTAGCACTCTAAGAGGGCTTTACCCTTCCCAGATGTCACATGGATTTTATTTGTCCTATGAAGCAACAGGACAAATGTTATCATATACCCTTTTGTATTAAAAGAAAGATTGAGATACCGTGAGGTAAAAGTTGGTTTTGGCTATGGGTTCAGGTTAGTCATGATTTTAGTCATTTATTTTACATTCACTTTTTCCACAGAAATAGTTTGATAGTAATGGTCCTGACCCAAGAATTGGCTTCTGTAGCAGGCATGCCTCTTCTGGGCTGTTCCTTTCCCAACTGCTGGGCTAGGTTTTTCTCAGCCTGTCATTTTTGGTGTCACATCAGGCTGAGGGAAGAGAGAACCAAGTGGGACTTTTCACTGTCCTGGCAGAGGGAGGTCTAGAGTTGTAGGGTAGGGATGGGCAGGGAGGAGAGAGACCAATGCCTTGGTGAGGGAACGCTCTGGAAAGGTGCACAGTCCATCTCCCAGAGTTCTGGTATTTTTAGCCTTTTGATAACATAAATAGCAGTTCAGTCAGTAACACCATGTGTTCTTTTATTTGTCTCCACAGACATTTTGCTGTCAGCTGGAAGAGCTGATCTGCTGGCTGTATAATGTCGCAGATGTTACTGACCATGGGACTCCACCCAGGTCCAATCTTACAGGTCTCAAGTCTTCTCTGCAGCTTTACCGGGTAATATGTGGTCCTGGCTTTGGCTTGTTCACTTATGAGACTTGTGGCCAAGTTAGTTGATTACAAAGTAAAACCTCAAATAATTGATGCCTGGTATATTTTAGTTCAGTTGACTGTTACACCTGAAATCTAATCAGAGGCCCTTTTCAAATGCTTAATGCTAAAAACTTTGTAAAATGCATGAGTTATTTCCCAGGCCAAATAGGATTTCAAGAAAATAAATTATATTTATCTTGAATCAAAAATACTTTAGGGTGATTTGCAATGTCATTTTGCAAATATCTCAGAGATTGTAAGTACAGACCTGCACTGTTATGGAGCCACTAGTTATGTATGGCTGTTTAAATTAGGTGACATTACAATTCAGATTTTTCAGTTGAACTAGCCACATTCGTAGTGCTCTGCCACCACATTTGTCTAATGGCTAGCACACTGACCAGTGCAGATATAGAACACTGTCATCATCACAGAAAGTTCTGTTGGACTGCACTGCTATTTAAGGATGTGAACTGAAATTGTATTAATACTTACTCTAGCATATACAATAGGGTATTTTGATAGTATTTAAACAACAATCTGACACCAATTTGTTCGTTTGTGTATGTGTTTGGGCATTGCTTTGCTCTTTTTTTGCTTCATTTTCATTAAGCTTCTGTTATTTTAAAAAATACTTCCTTGTCGATTTTTGTTAACTTGATCCTAGATTAAGATATTTAGCGTGACTATAGGTCCTAGTTTGTGCCTATTATTCTGGCATAATTCATAATAATCCTCTTTCATTTTCAGAAGTGTCCAGATTTGGAGGCTAAATTATATAGTTGTTATCCCTAAGTATAATGTTAACCTTTGCTGAACTACTGACTGATTTCTAGTATATCTGTATAGCCAAGTCTTTCTAACCTCTTCATGAAGTAGCAGAGGTGATATTTGTGGTCTCAGCCTGATGGTAGTCTAGAAGGGGTTTTCTAGGACAGTTCTTTGAATTTCTGCAACCTTATAACCTGACCAAGCAGAAGAGGGCGTGATTTATTAATACATGTGCATGAGCCAGGGCTGCACAGCTGGGGCCAAGCTGACTCATGGCCTCCCTGGGACCACACCCCGGCTGGAGACAGGGCCTTTGTTTTCCAACTTGGAGCCAACTAAAATGTAGGGGAGGAACCTTCCCTGGCCTGGGTGGGCCGGGCCAACTTATCCACCCTAGTGGGAATGTTGTTTCCTGCCATGTGAAGAGGTTGCCATGAGTTCCTCACCCAGAGTGAGCTGAAGGAAGGAAAAGATGGCTGAGTCCAAGGGTCCTGTGCGCAGACTGCACGTGTACACATAGCTGTGCAGGGCCTACCCCCAGGGGGTGCAGGGCCAGTGTACCACTGCAGAGAGAGGAACCTGACCCATTAAACTTACCTCGGTGGCCTTTCTCGCTTGTCAGATCAGGTGCAAATAGAGTAACTCCATTCCCTCCATTTATTCCTCATCCTATCCATCTGTGCCTCAGCTTCCAAGTTAGCCAAAAACAGTCATCTTGCTTTGTGAGTAGAGCTGAGACCTGGTCTAGGAGTTAGTCCTACAGGTCAGTGAGGCCTAGGGCTCTTGGGTCACCCATTTAACTGTGTCACAAAGTGGGACTATACTATCAACCCCTTCCCCACACAGAATGGTGCATGGCTCATGCACACATAAGCACTACCTTGACTTGTGCTTAGATTCAAGGCCTACTATAAGCAAATGTGTATGCGTTCACATATTTTAACTGTGACTCATTTTCTCATATATTGGTACTTTGTCCTAATAACACAGTAGGGTTGAGGCAGCATATAAACCACATAGAGTACCAGAGAATAAAGTACTAAAATAGTTATCAGGGCAAAGGAAAACTGAAGATAGGGAAATAGTAAATCAAAGAGTAAAACTATCACTTCAAAATGTTAAACACCAAGTTCTACGCCCTGGACTAAAGGTAGTCATGGATTGACTTCACACTTGTTAGCTGCTAAAGGAACATCGGAACCAATCAGCTACAAGGCTTGGTAGCCATGAGGGGAAAACAAATGAGCTGCTTGGGAGACTCACAGCTTCTCGGTTACCCTGGAGGACTGCACAGCTTGAAGACACTGTGGAGGAGCCAGGGTGGAGGGAGCCGTGGTAGTCAGTTGAATGGCAGATCTCTCCTGGTTCTGCTTTATCAGGCTCATTAGAATGGAATACAATTTATTTTGAAAATCCCATACCCTTAGGAATTTTTAAGAGAGCCCTGTGAGGTGAGGGCACTAGAAGGAAACTCTGACTCCAAGCTGTTCATGAGCCAGCTTCTGACAGGGAAAACTCCTCTCATGTTAAACTAAACAGAAAAAAAACATTGATTCTGTCTACCTTGTGTGCAAAGGGGCTAAAGTTAAAACTATTGCCGTTTACTGGGGGAATTCTGCAGAGCACGTGGGGTGAAATCTTTCACATTAGAGGGGGAATTGAGCTACCCTGCATGGTGCTCATTTTGAATAACTTTTACAAAAATCATAGTAAATGAAGCTTATTTTTTTTTCTTTTTCTGATATGCTTTAAGCAATTTAAGAAAGACATAGATGAACATCAGTCCCTGACGGAGAGTGTCCTACAGAAGGGAGAGATTCTTCTTCAGTGCCTGTTGGATAACACCCCAGGTGAGATACTTGAGGTTTTTATGTAGCCAGAGCTCTCAATACCTCTCAGCAGCAGGCCCAGGGACCCACACTGTTCCTGGTAAGGAGCCAATATTGCAAGAGCCCCTTACCCCACTGCCTTAGATTCCCATTGCCTATCTGCCACTGCCCCTGCAAACCCATGAAGAGGCAGGTATAGTTATAAAAGTAATAATAAGCCCATTAGAAATTAGGCATCAAGCCTGCAAGAATGACTCTCTTGTTTCTATATTTTTCTAGTGGTGTTTTAGGTGGGAATCCTGGCTTTTTTTTTTTGAGACAGAGTTTCACTTTGTTGCCCAGGCTAGAGTGCCGTGGCATCAGCCTACCTCACAGCAACCTCAAACTCCTGGGCTCAGGCGATCCTCCTGCCTCAGCCTCCTGAGTAGCTGGGACTACAGGCGTGCGCCACCATGCCCGGCTAATTTTTTCTACATATTTTTAGTTGGCCAATTAATTTCTTTCTATTTTTAGTGAAGATGGGGGTCTCACTCTTGCTCAGGCTGGTTTTGAACTCCTGACCTTGAGTGATCCTCCCGCCTCGGCCTCCTAGAGTGCTAAGGTTACAGGCATGAGCTACCACGCCCGGCCGGGAATCCTGGCTTTAATCCAGCAGTCCTTAGTTTGTGGCTGGAGTATTCCGTGGGTATCCTTAAGTGGTTTTCCCTACCTTACCCAGCTCAGGTTGAACTCCTCTCTGGTTATCTGCTTTGTGTTCTGCTTTGAAAAGGCTTTATTTCAGAAAAGGATTGTATTGATAGGACTTGAGGACAGTCAGTCTATTCTCAAGGAATAGATTGAATGAAGTAGTTAACTGATGACAGGAGATTGGTGGCAGTGGCATACAAATCATGCTCATGCCCATTTTATAGGATGGGCTCCCAACATAGGAAAGTGCAAAAATTAGATTTCAAGAGTATGCCCGAGAATTTATGTTCCTCATTGTCTTTATGGAGCAGAGGGGTGAGGATGAGCTAGGGGAGGATGCTAGATTAAACTCTTGAACTCATGGACCCCGAAAAGTAGCCCCTAATTTCCTAAGACTTTATACAACCAAATGCTAAGAGAGCCTGTCTGTATTATGCCTCAGTTTGTGTTCTGGAGTGACTTGGGATTTTCACTAGAATCCAGCAGTGTAAGCAAAGCTGGGAGCTTAAGGCAGTGCAGAGGTGCTTTCCTGGTGGGAGATGGCGTAGGACAGGATTTCTCAGCTTCCATACTACTGCTGTATTGGCCATGTAATCCTTTCTTATGGGGGGTTGCCCTATGCAGTGCAGGATGTTTAGCAGCATCCCTGGCCCCACTAGATGCCAATAAATTTTCCCCTTCCCCACACTTGTAACAACCCTAAATGTTTCCAGACATTGCCAAATGTACCTTGGGAAGAAAAATCACTAGGGTTGAGAGCTGTGAATAGACAGAAGGGTTTCCAGCAGGTGAGTGATTGTGCAGTGTGTATTAGGTGAGCCCTTTGCAATCCCCTGCCCTCTTAAGGCCTTTGGGCTCTTCTGGTGTTCTCTTGCACAAATTGTAGGCTTTTTATTAGGGCAGAAATTACATGGGCCAGGAACCTTTGCTGCTTGTAATTACATCAGCATTTTACTGAACATTTTCCATGGGTCAGACGCTGTGTTGACACAGTGGGCACATCAGTTTTTCTCATTTAATCACAGGCTTGTGAGACGGATACATGATATTATTACTCTCATCTTGCCACACAAGGAATGGCAGCCTGGCTGAGCCCCCGTACACTGGTTCCCCACTGCTGCCACAGTGTCTGGAGGTGCAGAGGCCTGAGAAAGATGAGAAAAGAGCTCAAATACCAGGAATCTCCTCTCTCCACCAAGGCCACATGTAAAAGCACGGCCTTTAAAAGCTATATGTTTTTTACCTTCATTTAAAAATCAGTTCAGTAATACTTTTTAGTGCTTAATCTCTAATAAGAACATCCTACTTTGCCTTTCTCTCAAAAGGGACCTACAAGTATTTTATTGGACAAAATGAGACTTTGGGTTTTCTGTGGTTTTTTTAGGTTTCTATCCAGGCTCTGTGAGATTTACACAGTGCCCTGCCCTGTCCTCTGCCTGGAATAATCAGGAACTTGGCTGTTTTGTGGAAATCACAAGTTCTCCTTGACACTTCACACTCTTTCTCTGGCTAGGCGCACAATTTACTTTCTTTCTCCAGGAGCACATTGTCAGAGTCAGTAGAGCCAGCACACAAACATGTCCATTTCATTCCTTCCCAGCTTCTCTTTTGGTCCCAACAGTCAAAAATAAAAGTTCCCTGAAATCCATGCGCAACTAGCAGGAAGACTGGGGCAAAGGTCTGATGAAGATGGAGGGGGGAGACCCAGCCCAGCCACCCTCACAGCCAAGCTTTACTGCATACTCTGGCTGCATTCCTCTGCCATGCCTTTTCAACTCTGTAGTGAGTTGTGAGGACAGCACTCTGCCCTGATGACATTGCACTGATGTGGTTTCCCTGGGGGCTGATCTTAACACAGCCAGCCTGTGTTCCTTCTCATTCACCCTTCCAAGTCAGCATTGTTTGCAGATAGGCAGCTTCCCGTTCCCCTTCCTCTGCTGGCAGATGTTGCAGCTGTGGGAGGAAACTAGGGAGAGTGTTAACACAGCTGATAAAGGCACAGGAAGCTAAGGCAGCCTTTGTGTTTAACAAAAGAAATAAATTTTTTAAAAGAGAAAAAAATAAGCCTGCTGTGAAGCCCATCCCTTCCTCACATGAACACTTCTGACAGTGTAGGAATGGAATCTTGGCCTCACTAACAATCATGTCTTTGCCTGTTCTCAGATCATTTTCTTTTTAAATCTGTAAATGTAGGATCCGCAAAAAAGGGTTCACAAGCATTCCCAAATACATTACCAGACCACCCATATGTGAGACAGTCTCCCCCGCCAGCCAACAGAAGTTGATAGGATCCAGTGGCAGGGGCCAGCATCTCAGTCTTGGCATTTTATGTCATTTAAGCCTTATGCCAGACAGATCTGGATGTGCCCTGTGTCTTACCTCTAAAGTCAAATACCTGTTATTGGAGAACCATATCTACATGCCCTTCTATAAATTATATAATTCCAAAGTGACACCAGTGAATTCTTTCCTCAGCTTTAATCAGAAGTCAAAGTGTTGGCTGGTCTAATGGTAGTGGGTTATCAGAATTTATTAACATTAGTGTCACTAAAGTTGGTATTCAACCCCCCACTGCTAAATTTGACTGGCTTTAAAAAAAAAAAAAAATGAAGGAAGGAAGGAAGGAAGGGAGGGAGGGAGGGAGGGAGAAAAGAAAGGAAGGAAAGAAAGAAAGGAAAGAGAGAGAGAGAAAGAAGGAAGGAAAGGAAGGAAGAAGGAAAGAAAGAAAGAAGGAAAGAAAGAAGTCAAAGCACAACAGAAGGCCCAGGAGAATCAGTGTTTGAAAAGGTGTACATTCTGAAACCACCACCAAGTCCCTTTTTGTACAAAATGCTATACACCCTTGTACGTACGTTCTTTTGAAAATGCTTACTTAGGCAACACTTGCATGGGTGTTTTGGTCTAATTGCTTTGAACCTCATTGTTAGTTTTAAAGGATGTCCTTGGGAGGATTGCGAAGCAGTCTGGTGAGCTGGAGAGCCATGCAGATCGCCTATATGACTCTATCTTGGCGTCTCTGGACATGCTGGCTGGTTACACCCTCATCCCTGACAAAAAGCCCATGGCAGCAGAGCAGTGCCCATGTGAAGGGGTTTAATCTGGTAAGTGGAAGAACTCAAGAAGAAAAGCTGCCCTCCAACCCTAGTGCTCATTACGGTACAGAAGCTTATTGGGCCAAGAATTAATGAAACAAATGAGATGCTGGAACAAGACAGCCAGTGGTACCGAAAAAGGAGTTGCTGGTCTTCCTGTGGTAAAAGCTCACGGTGGTGTTTTCTGTTACTCAGTTTCACCCCTGCTGAGGATGAGGGTGTCCCATGCTTCCATTTCTATGGCAGTCTCGTCACCACCACCCTTAGACAAATATCTACTTTATTTCGGCATGTGTACACTTCTCCACTATTGGGCCGTGATCAGGCCAACCCCATTCTGCAGGCTCTTCTTGCCCACCTCATTTGGTGTTCCATCTCCAACCATCTTTGACAGTACCAAGTGCCCACACAAACCCATAATTACCAATAACTCTTCACCTACCTCAACTCCCTGCACAAAGGGTCTCTACAGTTTCCCATACCACTCCCTTCCAAAGGAGATAGGGGAATAGGGGGATGGAGGGAGTAACGTGCCTTGGAGACTTAACAACTGGTACAACTTCCTTTTGCCCCCTCTGGAAAGTCTAATAGAAAGTTGGGAAAGAAGGGCTCGGAGAGCAGGAAGGGGCTGGCGCACCCTCCATAGGGTTGCTACCGTCAGTGCTCTTCAGAATTCCACGACTGGACTGTACGTTCTCTGAAATGTCCTCTCCTATAGCAAAATGTTTGTAGTACTTAACTAACAGAAGATTTTCTAGGTGATTCCTGTATTGGGGCAGAAATAGGAATAGAAATAACCACATGTACTCACCATTAAATTGGAACTAATCAATCAGCACTATGCATATATAGAAATAACATTCATTGGAAATCAAGCAGGTGGGAGGGGGAAGGAGGGGAAAATTCACACCTAATGGGTGCAGTGCACACTTTGACTCAAACGGCACAAAAGAAGTTTATGTAACCAAAACGTTTGTACCCACATAATATTCTGAAATTAAAATATAAAGTGTAGAAATTAATATATGTATAAAGTAAAGAGATAAATAAAGGTAAATTTAACAGAAAGAAAAAGATTTTCTAGGTGAGAACTCACTGTAGATATGTCAAGAGCAGGGATATACCTACTCTTATATTTGCATCAAAGCAATTTTGAGTAGTCATCTTAGTTCTAAAATGAATGCAGGTGACTGCTATTGTCACTTCTTCCTCTGCAATGTTATGTCTGTGACAAATGCTTCTCTTTCTCTTGCAGGCATCTTCTCGGGCAGAGATGCAGTCTGTCAGCCAAATGCTGGGTGATGAGAAAAACTTTCAGGAAGTCCCTGCAAGAGCCACTCAACACTGAAGTCAAGGGGAAAATTTTAACTCTAGTATACTAGCTTTAAAATGCCTTTTTTTCCTGAAGTGAGGGCTATTGAGTTACTATTTTTATTTACAATGAATCCTTCCACACTTAAGGTTTTCCTTTTGGTGCTTCTCTACAAAGAGCATGTGGCTTTGCAGTTTTTGATAAAAGACTTTAAAAGTCTTGCCTCCCCCTCCAGTTTAAAAAAGAACAGATAAATCTCAACTATTCTACCTGCTGAGATCATTTACAGAAGGCTGGTATGAGAAACAGGGTTCCAAATACTTACATAAAAGAGGACCCAAGAGAATGAAAAAAGTGAATGGTTGGCGAGAAACTTGGGCCTTATCATAAAACTAAGGTTTGTAAATCCCTCTTTGAAGATTGTTAAAAAGTACTTTAACCCTGTCTCCAGAAGAAGGGGTAAATGAATAGACCCTCTACAAATTACTTTGTATCTTGAGGGCTTTAGGTGCACCTTCCTGCCTAACTATACTAGTATCTTAAAATGTGTCACGGATGGGGAACTGCCATCTGCTTCAGCATGCCTCTGGAGCTAATTATCAAGCTTAAGGGTACCTCTGGGAGGATTCATCCCTCCACTCCTACTGTCCCTTGGAAGAGTAGTCCAGGCTCAGGGGAGGGAATGGATAGGATCATACGGCCTGGTTCAGTACAGAAAGCTGTTAATAGTGACAAGAAAAAGAGGATTCCTTGTTGCTCGGGAGTTGACACATAAATGATTGACGAGGGGGTGAGATGGGGGAGAAATCTATGATCAACCATTTAAAACATAATTCTATAGCCTTTTGAAGCAAAATCAGTTATTGCTGGTAACCACAGATTCTACAGAAAAGCATTTTAAGTAAGTTCTATCTTATCTGGGCCTTGAATGAACCTGCTAGGAAATAAAGTCCTATTATTATATAATTGATATAAATTATCAATTATATGCATGTATGTATAACATTCTTAAAAATTTAGAACTGGCTAAAAAGCCAGATATGTCTAATAGCCTCTGTCCTTAAACTGATATCCTCTTAGATGCTGCTATAAATTGGAACATGTTTTTCCATTGCGTATGTTACAGAATAAACAGCCCTTAAGAATTAAACCTATTTATTTACTAGTATTTGCCAAGCATGAAAGTAAGAAGTTTCTAATTAATATTAGCATAAAAATTGAAGAAAACCCTACAGAAACTGGCCAGTATTACACCAGTTGAATGCAGAATGTGACATTCTATTCCTATCAACTTAATTATAATCGGCTTCAACTAACAGGAATCTTCACAGAACACTTTATGTTGGAATACCCTGTTTCCCAAGAAAATGCTACCATACCTAGAGATGATCTAAGATATTTTTGTTCAGTCTCTTTTAAAATGTGACTAAAGGGTACTAACTCTATGAATCGGGCTGTAAATACCACTGAAGAATATCAGCACAACTGTTAATTATATTAGTCGTGCTTTAAGAAGTTTAAGACCTCTCTTTAAAACTCAAGGTGAAAGAAACTGTTTCAGCCTTGTAAGATGCTACCAGCAGCATTTCCATGAGCAAACATGGCTGGGTTAGATTCAAGTAGGATGGCTGGCTGGTGCAGTGTAGTGCACACTGGAATAAAAGTTCTTAGTAGTCCCTTAAAATTAATGGAATTTGAGTCCATGGGGAGGTGGCAATACTAAAAGCTAGATCAGCAGTTTCAAGTCCTGGGATCTCATAGAGCCATAGCTAAGCTTATCAGCAAATAGAAGACGATGTCAATACAGGGCAATCTTGAAGCTTAAGTGGGAACACAAAATTTTGATGTAAGATATGCTGGAATGGCAACATACATGCTAAAGGAAATTTCAGTCCAAGGTCAAAGAACAGAGTTGCTGCTCAGATCAATAATGGCTATCATTTTGTAAGGATTTCTGAGGGCTCACAACTGCTTAGGTTTGGAATTACACTCTTTACTATGTAAGCTAATTAACGGCAGCCACTTTACATTTAAAACGTGACAAGCGATAATTCCCTTTATTAAATGAAGATTATTAAAGTCCATAGTAGCCTTGAAATGTTTGTACTTGAAAATGGGGATAGAAATGGTAATAATATTTTTTTCAAAACTGTGTTTATTGGCATATACATAAAAGCAAATAGTGAAGCATGCTGAAGTATGTTGTGCTAATTCCCAATCTTGACTGCCATGGGAGAAAGAACACTATAGAATTTTCCAAACTAAGTCTGTAAATATGCTCACATCTTAATAAGTTCATATAATGTTTTCTGCTAACTTTCCAAGAATAAGCCTACAGTTTGAGTTTCTGCTATATAAAACTGAAGTGCACAGCATCACATTGTCTAACGTTTATTTTGTATCATTTAACTACTTTAGAAAATAGTTTCTGAATTCTCTCCCCCTTTATGCTGTATTAAGGCCAAAAAACCCAAAACATTTAAAACATTAAAAAAAGATCACCCAAATAACTATTGGTAACTTCAGGAATTTGTTGGTTGCCTTATGTGAGGATAAATAGATCCAACAAGCACATCTATAATACAAAGTAAACTATGATTTTATTGTGAAATTCTCATAGATGGAAAATTAAATTGAATATTTATTCTGTCCATTTCATTTTACAATAATCTTACCACTTATTTTTGTACCATGTATTTCAATTGCCTGTTTAGTGAAAAATTAAAAAAAAATCTGTAATTTTTGGCTTGTTTTTAGCTTAAATTTTATCATTAAATTAAGGAAGCCACAATAAAACATGTTGTCAGCAGCCACATCCCAAGCCTATGTGTGAAGACTATTTTGGCTGCTACTTCAACCTAAGGAAATAATCTTTGACCTCCATCACCTTAAAATGCCAGAATTAGCAGATTAATTCTTCCCACAATAAAAACAAACCCTAGGATCTTGAAGGTCCTATTTAACAAAATTCTCACACATGCAAAATTTCACTGAAATAAATATATTTCCCTCACTTATCATTCCCACCCAGCATTCATGTTTTGAGTTAAATTTTAGGGATGTAATCTCTAAAATTAGGGCAATTAAATTTCCTGCTTTCTACTTCAATGCTTAACTCGCCTCCAACATAAATTATATAATTGTGGAGGATAAAATTGTTGACAACTGAGAGCATGGAAGAAACATTAGCACACGTTAGTCTGATCATTTGCCAATTAGGAAAGGTGTGCTGCTTTCCACCTCTACCACAGATGAATTAGCGAAATGTTGATAAATGAAGCCATTTCAAATGGTTTAAGAAGGATCAGAGATAATGGGCTAGACAGCATGTATTCTAAACTTGTTTTCCATACAATTTGAGCTCCCTGAACTGCTAGAGTTGGTTAAATCCCTATTCAGCACAGAAGCCTCCCTAGGTTGTTTACTGGGTATATTATCTAGAAAAGCAAATATTGGATACTGCTCTAAGGTCTAGAATGCCTTGGTTGCACACACAAATGGCTGTTTTTAAATACAATGCAAGGCTCTATTTCCCTTTAACCGTAAGAATTAAAACAATACTTATCACCATACAGTTGATATTACTTCCAATAAGTACAATATTTATTAAACATATCTTCAGTTGTTTTGTTACATAGTGTGCAACAAATTACAATATTCTGCAGCCACAAATTATATGCAGAGTATGAAGAAACTATTAATCAGATAGTGTAATCTTTCCATTTATAACTCTACAAGGAAGAACTAGCAAATCAGATCTTACATATAACATCTCACTAAACTTTATGCATGGAAAGTGACAGACACCAGTTGTGCTGTTTGATACAAAATGGCTGAACTTCATCTTCAGAAGACTAAACCCGACATCTAAACATGCCAATATAAACATCAAAACAAAATATATTCTAACCAACCACGGGAAACAGTCTGATAATCAGGAAAGCAACAAAGATTACACACATTATTTTATAAACCAGCACACAAAGGTTTAAAACAGTTCTGAAAATGAAGTTAGCTGTCTTGAGTCAAGGGAATAAAAAAAAAGTCAGTATTGACCATTTACAATCTCTGACCTTTGTGGAGACGGTAAGAATCTGTTGTAGTGCAGCTACATACAGTACAATTCAGGCAATTTTGTTTTCACTTGGGTTCAGATTGCAAATTCATTGCTGTGAGAAAAGGACGGAGGCAAATTTTAGCAGCAACCTCCACCTGACTGCTTGACCGGAGTGCTCTGAATTTTAACATTGGACTTCTCTGCGCCACCAGCTGTTGCTCCAGGACCCATTCGCTTTTTAATCTCAGCTGCCATTGTCATGAAAGACTGTTCTACATTCGTTGCGTTCTTAGCACTGGTTTCCAAAAATGGAATTCCAAGGGAATCAGCAAATTCCTAAGAGAATAATAAGGCACAATTAACACTGAAAAATCTTTTTCACTTAGTGTATTGCTACCATCTATAATGGAGATTAAGGACTAAATTCACAGGATCCAAACAGGCACTACATAAATTGTCACTGTCAAAGTAGTCTAGTGCTGCACATTTAAAAGTTAAGGTGGTTGTGGCCATAGTATGACTCTACACCCATACATAATTAAAATTCAACACCTTCAAATTCAGTTTGAAAAACAAACTTTAAACATACCTTTGCTGTTGTGTAGTCTACTACTTTCTTTGTGGTGAGATCACATTTGTTCCCTACCAACAACTTGTTGACGTTTTCACTGGCATAACGATCAATTTCCTGCAGCCACTGTTTAACATTATTGAAGGACTCCTAAAAAGACAAACATTTTAAAGTATGGTAATATAGTTCTGGGCACAACTGCTCTACTGAAGCAAGTGATAAAGAGAAACAGCCTGCTAGGAAAGGAGTAAACTAATATATTAAAATGACTATAAATATCTAAATGAATGACAAATGAGAACTTGAAGGCTTGAAGATGAAAATACCTCACTTGAAAGGGAAATACAGCTTAATATTAAACTACAACTCAGGCAAACCCAATTATTTTTAAAGATGCAATCTAAATGTACTGTAAAACCTGGTTTTGAAATTAGAAAAAATTTTGATTTATGAATAAGATGACCTACTAAGTGTCATTACTAGAGATGTCGAAAGATGTTATTTAATAAAGATACTTGTTTGCTTTTCCACAGTCATATTTAGGGGAAGAAAATTTTCATTTTAAACTATTTCATGGTAATAACTAGAGATTTTTACAATTAGCATCATTTTTTCTCCTGTTGGTATCACCTACCCAGTGCTAACAATGGCGCTGAATCTAAATGTCTATGTGTAAGTTATCTCCTAATTAGCTATGATTTCACAGACGAGGTGAGAGTTAACGTTTGCTATGAGAAAGATAAATTCCCATTTTGAAAGTTTATCTTTTATTCTTTTCTTTATAGAAAAAAAAGGGGACCCTGAAATCAGCTGTTTCAGATCAAAAGAACAGTTAGCTATAACCCTTGGACCACATTTTTAACACTGTCCCATATACTTCTCTACATCCCCTGCCCTCTCTCACAGCTAATCTTCAGATACTCACTCTCCCCTACTAAAATCCTACAGCTCATCCTATTTAAATCCTTTATTTCTGAACCATATCCTCCACAGGCAGAGACCTCTAATTCTATTTTTGGCAATTATGATAGGCAAATTCTAATTACCAGGCAAATTCCTGTACCATCAAGAACACAGTACAAACCAAAACAACCTGCAATTCCCTACAAATTCTTGCCTATATATGTTAGTGTCTTGGCTACATTATCAAAGCTAGTTGATAATAAATACAACCAGAGTTCTTTGAAAGCAAATGTAAAACTAATTACTAATAAAACAAATGTTTTAATGTGATTCCCATTTATATTTGGGGATGGACAAAGTTTTCAGCCATAAAAATGAGGGCTTACAGGCAAATTAAATGAATCCATTTAGTAACTTCCTCCCTTGACACTGAAACAATCTCTTCTTGGAACTTACCTGATCTGTCACATCATACACAACTATGATGCCATGGGCTCCTCTGTAATAACTGGAGGTGATTGTTCGAAATCTTTCTTGGCCCGCTGTGTCCCACTATTAGAAAACAATCAAGAAATCCAAACAATTCCATTAAAATAGCATTGGAGGAAAGTGCAGGAAGAAGGAAAATAGTTTAGTTTTCATAGTTGTAGAGATCATCAAGATTTGACATGGAAACATTAGCCCTCAATGTTCACACCACTAAACTGCATGGTAACTGTCAAATATCTGAAAGTCCAGAAAGAAGACAGTACCTATAATTAAGTTTGCAATAATGATACCAAAATTATAAGCTCTTTGAGAGCAGGAACTACTCTCATACTTTTCACATTCCCTACAACCCTTAACACCATGTTAAGGCAGTCAGTATGAATGCAGGAACGGACTGACTTCATTAGGAAAGCTCCTGGCCTAAAGCCCCTTGAACACAGTACTCCTGCACTTAAGACAAACTCACTTGCTAGTACATTTTACCAACACGGAAAGGACTAAAAGAACCAAACTTAGGTAACTACCAGTCAAGACAACACTTCAGCCATTTCGGACAGGCATTATGTTAATCCTAGGGAAAACACAGAAGATGATTCCAAATACTTTTAATAGAACTCATTTTAAGAGCAATTTACTGGCTAATTTACTGAGCCACCAGGTGTGTGGTGGCTCATGCCTGTAATCCTAGCACTCTGGGAGGCCGAGGCGGGAAGA
>VBSM01002608.1:124027358-124039925 GCA_008086735.1 Cheirogaleus medius | reverse complement strand
CTCAGCCTCCCAGAGTGCTAGGATTACAGGCGTGAGCCACCACGCCTGGCCTCTGTTCGGTTTATATTTTCTCTTGTATTTCATTGACCTTCCTTACAATCCATATTACAAATTCTTTATCAGTCATTTCAATATTCTCATTTTGGTTGGTTTCCATTGGTATGGGCTTATTTTCTTTTGGAGATGTCCTTTCATTCTGATTTTTCATGTATCCAGAGATCTTTCACTGATTCCTTCTCATCTAGAGCAGCTTTTACTTCTTATTTTTGCATTTTCTGATTAGATAATGGCAAACCCAGTTTAATCTGAGACAGTAGGTCATACTTGTGGGTGAGACTTAACTACCGTGTTTCCCCGAAAATAAGACCTACCCATAAAATAAGCCCTAGCAGGATTTCTAAGCATTTGCACAATATAAGCCCTACCCCTAAAATAAGAACTAGTGATGGGCGTGGCTATGCAGCGTATCTGCACAACCCATGCATTTCGTGGCGGAGCAGTAAAGATGAACAGCCCTGCCCCATCGTGACAGCTACTATCCCAGAGGTGACTGGAAAGGTACAGGCAGCCCCACCAACAAGGTCGGCTCCCCGTCAGGTCCTGGCCATCCTGTGCATGCTGCAAGCTGAGGCTTTGAGGGGAAAATAACACATCCCCTGAAAATAAGCCCCAGGGTGTCTTCTTGAGGAAAAATAAATATAAGACCCTGTCTTATTTTTGGGGAAACACAGTACACCCTGTATGACTGAGTCAGTAAATGCTATAAAGGGCATGAAAATTGACCTTCCTGCCAGTAGGTGGCGCTTTCCAGAAGAAACAAGCTGCAATGTTTTGGGGTCCTGTGACTAAACCTAGTCTACGTAAACTGTTACCCAGGTTTATACAGTGATAAACATTGTTTTGGCTTTACCAAATTACCATAGCATACCTATTGTCCTTAATCACATCTAAGGAAAAGGACTGAAAAAAAAATCCTACGTGCCAGTAAGCAGCAAAATAGAGGTCACAGAAGAAAATAAAACGCTTTTAAACAAGTCAATCAGGAGAGGGAACTGAAGCATAGAATGATCTAAATAATAAACATCCTTTCCAGTTTGAGATTTTAAAATAAAAAAGGATTTTTACTGTAGAATATTACCCTTAATAAATTACTGATATCTAATAGCAAACAATTTCTATTAGGCAGTTCAGTTAGGACTTTAGTTCTTACTGATAGGTTCCTTATTAGTTAAATCAAATAAATCCTTAAAAATACTGAACATTAACAATGAGTACATGTTAAGAATTTACACATATTTAAGTTAGCAAGAATATCGGAGCATTGATAATACTACAGTACGTTGATATTTGAACAAAAGTTTCGGCCGGGTGCGGTGGCTCACGCCTGTAATCCTAGCACTCTCGGAGGCCGAGGCAGGAGGAAGGCAGGAGGATCGCTCAAGGTCAGGAGCTCGAGACCAGCCTGAGCAAGAGCGAGACTCCGTCTCTACTAAAAATAGAAAGAAATTAATTGGCCAACTAAAAAAAATATATAGAAAAAATTAACTGGGCACGGTGGCGCATGCCTGTAGTCCCAGCTACTTGGGAGGCTGAGTCAGGAGGATTGCTTGGGCCCAGGAGTTTGAGGTTGCTATGAGCTAGGCTGATGCCACGTGGCACTCTAGCCTGGGGAACTGACTGAGACTCTGTCTCAAAAAAAATAAAATAAAAGTTTCAACACAATAAATGGCCTCAATTTGCCGATCTCCCTGAGGCAGTGCCAGGCACGCAGTAAACACTAAAAAAACTCTCCTGAATCAGCTGTATTGAAACTTGTTACAATAATTGGGCTGTACTGGGCCACAGATATTGCCTGAGGTATCATTACAAAAAAGACCAACTGCTCTACTTTATTCCAGAACAACCATAAGGCTGGGGGGAAAAAATATGAATCCTTCCTAAGTGTGTTCAAAAGTTACATTATAGTTTGAAGAAATTAATAAGCAACTTTTGAAAATCATCTTTCTCAACTACTACATTCTTTTTAAATTTTACAAATACAGTATTGCCAATTTTGAACATTATTTATGAGTTTCTAATAATTTGAGATTCAAAACGATTATAAATAATATTAAGAGTTGAATACTCTGTACAAGACAATCTTTGCAAAAGAAGACTATTTGCTCTCTCCCAAACAAGTCATCAGCTTCACTAAAAGGGCAACAGTTATATGATGGAGAAAGGCAAACAAAATCAAACTCATAAATATCCTTACCTCCCCTTATCAAATATACACACCTGTATAGTGTGATCAATACATAGCATGTTACCTGCATTGGGACATTTTAAATTCAGAGTTTAGTTACATATTTTTCTGTAACTACCATTTACAAAACAGAACACAGTAAAAATGTTGATAGAAAATATGCAAATCTAAAATTATAGAGCACAAGGGCAGAATTTTGGTACAAAGGGCCAAGACTAATTTAGCACATGGTAACACTTTAAATGTATTTATTCTTTTTTCAGACAGAGTCTCACTCTGTTGCCCGGGCTAGAGTGCTGTGGCGTCAGCCTAGCTCACAGCAACCTCAAACTCCTGGGCTCAAGCAATCCTTCTGCCTCAGCCTCCCAAGTAGCTGGGACTACAGGCACGCGCCACCGTGCCCAGCTAATTTTTTCTCTATATATTTTTAGTTGGCCAATTAATTTCTTTCTATTTTTAGTAGAGACGGGGTCTCACTCTTGCTCAGGCTGGTTTCGAACTCCTGACCTTGAGCGATCTGCCAGCCTTGGCCTCCCAGAGTGCTAGGATTACAGGCGTGAGCCACCACACGCCCAGCCTAAATGTATTTATTCTTTATTTCTCAGAATTTGGATCATTAAGTTGTCAGCCTATAATATAATGTTGACTTAAATGAAAAAACCGTATTATGCTAGTTTAGAAATCTATAAAGATTTATAATTTTAATCACTACCCTCCTAAATTATTCTAGTAAATCCTATCCACTGTTTCCAATTCAGAAATTCCTCTAGCTTTTTAAATTTAATTTACTATGACACTTCATACCTTCTACCCCTGAGAAGTTTGTAGTCTATTTTTCCCAATTATTATGTTTGACATAACTACTTGTGGGTGTGGAAGGTAAACTGACTTATTCATCTGTTTATTCAAGGATCTAGCACTGTGCCTTTTACAAAGCACATGCTAAGAGATCAGAGAACATTTTAGTTTTGTATTTTTTATCAGGTCTCTTTCATTATGAGTTACAGCCGAAGAAAATCTATGACATCCTTTAATTAACATTTTTGGCAAAATACTAGGGGGAAAAATGGATGAGGGTATGGCATGTTAAAAGGACATAGGAGCCAACCTGAAAGTTCTCTCAATGGCCAAACCAAAACAATTTGAGTCACAAAGCAAATAACCATGTATTAGATTATAACTCAAGGAATAAATACCCATGAGTTCATATTAGTATAAATGATTAAATAAATAAATGGAAAGAAGAGACCAATCTTCCTCACTGGATTCCATTAATACATACAGAAGGAATAAGAGAAATAGAAAATCACTAGATGACCACATTAATAATTGCTGCAGGGAAGATCTACTGATGAATACTAACACTAGTGGGTGAAACTAGTGGGTGAAAAAGGATATTTGCATGGCCTCAAAGTATGTCCTCCAAAATATTACTTTGGTGGTTTTAAGATATCCTCACAAATTCTATGAATACTCCTGCCCCCTAGGAGATGGAGTTTAATTCCCTTTGAATGTGGGCTGTACTCAGTGACTGGTTTCTAATAAATAGAGTGTACAAATGGAAAAATCATAACTTTACAGTGGAAAAACCTGAGAGACACCACCTTAAGTGGCCAAGGTGAACATCACCAGTAATGTTCTAGTAATAAGTCAATCACCAGTATGACCAGTAATAAATCAGTAAGACCTAATATGATGTGATGAGTAGGGCACTGACTTCTGCAGTATTTTCCCCAAAATTCATAACCTCAGTGTAATCATGAGAAAACATTAAACAAAGGCAAATTGAGGGACATTCCAAACTACCTATCAACACTCTTCAAAAGTGTCAAGATCATGAAAAAGGAAAGACTGAGAAACCATCACAGATTGAAGGTAGCTAACATGGTATAACAACTAAATACAATATGATATCCTGGATTAGATCCTACACCAGAAAAAGTACATTAACAGAAAAATTGGAGGCCGGGCGTGGTGGCTCATGCCTGTAATCCTAGATCATTTGAGCTGAGGAGTTCGAGACCAGCTTAAGCAAGAGCAAGACCCCATCTCTACTAAAAAAAATAGAAAGAAATTAGCTGGACAACTAAAAAAAAATACACACACACACACATATAAATTAGCCAGGTATGGTGGCGCATGCCTGGAGTCCCAGCTACTCGGGAGGCTGAGGCAGGAGGATCGCTTGAGCCCAGGAGTTTGAGGTTGCTGTGAGCTAGGCTGACGCCACAGCACTCTAGCCTGGGCAACAGAGTGAGACTCTGTCTCAAAAAAAAAGAGAAAACAAACAAAACAGAAATAGAAAAATTGGAGAAATTGGAATAAAGTCTATAGTTAATAAGGTATCAATGTTTATGTCTTAATTTGGAGAAATATACCATATATGCAACATATTAAGGGAAGCCAAGTGAAGGGTATACAGGAACTCTCTACACTATTTTTACAACTCTTCAGTAAATCTCAATTTAGTTCAAAATAAAAAAGTTAAAAAAAACGAGGAAATTGGCAAAATAGGTATAGACAACAATCACTTCAAAAAGCTAGCTCATTATATTTCTTAAACATTAACTATAAGAGACATTTTATGTTTTCTCAAGTTACATCTCATCATAAATCATACTGAAGTTAAAAAACAAAAACCACCTTAAAGTTGCTTTTGAGGCACAAGTAGTATTACCATCAGCAAAAACTTTTTTGAACTTCTTGAATTTATAATAGCATGATACTTTATATATGTAGATAGATATATACACATACACACATACATACATACACACATACATATATATTTTTTAAGGCTAGTCAGGTGAAGCAGGGGGAGTAGAGAAGGAACAAAGGAATCTATAACTGGTTGTGATCCATTAGTTGTAAACACCACTGCACTCAGACCAGCCAAAAAGCTAAAACAGTTAAAGTGAGAATGGCACAGATTAAGGCTTGAATGGAAAGGAGTAGGTTGAGGGAAATTAACAATAGTCTTAAACAAGTGGATAGGTGGCATCAAAGAGAGTAACAAGAGAAAAATTATTCTGGCTATCAGTTTTTCCTATAAGTCAACTCCTCCTCTACTCTAGCAATATTGGTGATTCAAACAGAATATAAAAGCAATGGAGTTCAGTGAGGATGAGTTTTATTCTACACAGTTTTCATGAAGTTGAATGATCAATGACGGTTTATGTGGTTTTTGCTAACATATTAGAATGGTCTTTTGCTAACAGATAGAGGAAAAAAATGAACTATACATTCCATTAGAAATCTGAGAGGGCCCATGGCAGAACCCTTGTTCCAACTCTCAGATTGGAGTTCTATTTCCATGATTTATGATCTGAACATAATCTTGATATTCACTGATGTACATATTATGTACCTGTGTCACTTTTGCATGCAAACACTAACGTTTACTATACCTTTTAAAAAGTCACTATTGTGAGAGAATAGAACAATATTCTTTAAAAAATAAGTAACATAGATTTTAGGTTCAAAATTCTATTTAGGTAAAATGCTTTTCTTGCCTAATGTATGAAGTAGGGGATGATTCAGCTTGTTTCTGAATCTAAATTGCTACTAAGAATTCTAAAACCTCAAAAAAGACAATTATATGAAAGGATTATAGAACATTGTTAATATAATCCCATTTTTGTCTTTTAAAAACCTTTTGTGCATACATAAAAAAAGATTTTAAAAAATGGGCACTTCTAGATTATAAGATTATCGTTGATATTTTCTTCTTTGTAACTTTTTAGTAGTCTACAGTAAGCTTCTATTACTTTTATAACCAGGATACAAATGTTATTTGAGAGGAGGAAAAAAATGTTTTTTGTTTCTTTT
Source organism: Cheirogaleus medius (assembly GCA_008086735.1). NCBI lineage: Eukaryota > Metazoa > Chordata > Mammalia > Primates > Cheirogaleidae > Cheirogaleus > Cheirogaleus medius. The sequence continues at coordinate 124,033,852 of VBSM01002608.1, read as the reverse complement.
TTTAGAGAGAAGACTTTGCTGTCACCCAGGCTGGAGTGCAGTGGCCTGATCATAGTTTACCATAATCTCGACTTTCTGGGCTCAAGTGATCCTCCCACCTCAGCCTCCCAAGTACCTGGAACCACAGGTAAGCCGCCACCATGCCCAGCTAATCTTTTCTACTTTTTGTAGAGATGAGGTCTCAAACTCCTGGCCTCAAGCATTCCTCATGCCTCGGCTGTCCTTCCAAAGTGCTGGCATTACAGGCGTAAGCCACCATGCCCAGAAATGAGGTGAGGAAAATATTTTAATCAGAGGGTTTTATTCAATGACTTATCACCCTTGTAAATTTGTTCAGCACATCTATCTATCATAACACAAATGATTTCTAGGTAGGTAGAGCAGGTCAAGGCTGTATACAAATAGCAATGGCATACTCCCAATATAGCCACAAGTACATGAAGTCGACTTTTTTAATTAAATGAGAATTTTCTTCTTTCATGAAATAAAATCTAGATTATCAGACAAGATTCACATGTCAGTGAATACTTTACAAGAGAAAGTTGACTGACACTAACATAACTTTCAACATTCTACCCTCTGTAGACATGTACCAGGGAAGAAAAAAGGTTATAACAGCAGAGGACTATAGTGTATAGTTGTTTTTATACAAACAGTACTCCAAAAATACAAATTTCATAAGCCTGGTATTTTCAAGAAAAGGCCTGGTATTTTAAAAAGTTCAATGATTAGCCAGGTGTAGTGGCACATACCTGTAGTCTCAGCTACTCGGAAGGCTGAGGCAGGAGGATCTCTGGAGCCCAGGAGTTTGAGTTGCAGTGAGCTATAATGATGTCACTGCACTATAGCCTAGGCAACAGAGTGAGACCTTGTCTCAAAAAAGAGAAAAAAAAATGTTCAATGGAAACTAAATTCATTCTCTTTCATCTAGAATGGATTCACCCACATGACAGGAATTGTTATGGTTTCAATGTATCCCCCCAAAGTTCATGTGTTGGAAAATTAATCCCCAATGTAACAATGTTAGGAGAGGCTTAATAAGAGGTGATTAGGTCACAAGGGCTCTGCCCTCGTGAATGATTAATCTCAAGGGTGGGTTAGTTATAAAAGTGAGTTCAGCACCCTCTTGCTCTGTCTCATGCTCACCTGCCCTTCCACCTTCTTTAGGATAAGGCCCCACAAAGGCTAGAGTCATGCTCTTGGATTTTCCAGCCTTCACAACCATGAGCCAAATAAACTTATAAACTGCCAGTATGTGTTATTCTCTTATAGAGCAGAAAACAGACTAAGAAAGGAATCATGTTACTTTAGCTTCTTATGTCATACCTGAAAACACATAAAACTAAGCTCACTTATCAAATGTTTTAAAAAATCATAATTATGATATGACAGAGTGGCCAGATAAACTTTAATGTGAAAATTATCAAGACTATTAAACTACATACTAACAGCCTCTGGGGTATGGGGATTAATAAAAACTTCACAATGATTGTGTCTGACATCAACTTTTCCCCTTCACTCTCTTTAAGTACACTTCACAGAACATACTACAAAATTGACCTTTCAGCTGTAACAGTTACTCCTTGCTGGAAACAAGAGGTAATAAGACCTTTTAGTTACTTCATATGCTTCTATACTGTGTGAATTTTATAGTGAGCACATATTACTTTTATAATTAAATATTTAAAACTAAATAAACTTTCAGTTGCTAACAAAAGCAGCTTGTCAATCAAAATACATGGTCAAAATAACTAATTACCAAGAATCTGAGGGCAAGAGTTTGTTCTCCAAATTTAAGTTACTAGCTAAGCAATTTTTTAAAAAACTGTCACCATACTCAACCACTAAAACTGCATGTTTTTCTTTGATATTTAGAGACAATAGATTAATTTTCTGGGTTCCATTTTAGTTTTATTTAGAACAGTGTACCAAAAATTCAAAGCTGAAATTCTAGAAATGAGGGAAACTTTGGTAGTGCCGAAGGAAACGGCAAGTGATGCAAGAGGACAAAAAAGTAGACAGTCTTAAATCAACATACAATAAATATTTGCTGAAAAATGTACCAAGGCGAGAGTGTAAACATTTTCTACCTCTTTACCTTTCAAAGCCTGCATGGGTTTTGGAGCTGGAAAGACCTGTATTTGAATTCAGGCTTTATCACATACTGGTTACAAGATCTTGGCACAAGTCACTCACAACTATGAACTACACCTATAAAAAGGTTCAATTACTACCCACTACCACCCAATTAGCCATCTTGTCAGGATTAGAAATAATGTCTCTAAAACATCTAGCACAATGCCTGGCACATTATAGGAGCACAGTAAGTGACAATTATTATATTACCTTCCTCCCTCCAAACCATGAGGTAAATTTACAAAAATTTTCAGACCTATACACAAAACTTTGAAGCTATTCATCCAAACCTTCTGTTCAGATGATGAGTGACAAAGGATCACAGGAGTTTACCAATATTATCTAAAGTGAAAGTTTAAAAATTGCTAGCTAATAGTTGTAAGTACTATTAATATGACCACACCAGTCATAACTCCCAAAACCTAGTAACACATAAAATATCATCTGCAGCAAGTGTCCCCACTATAGTAAGAGAAGGCAATTCTCTGCTTCATTTGCTTTGTTTTTAATAAAAAGACACCCATGACTTCTAAGGCCAAGTATAAGAGAAATCAGAAGGACAGAAAAACTGAGAATGGATACAATTAACCTCAACTCTAGTGAAACTTTAAATATCAACCCAACAAGATATGAAGGCTAAAGTCAAAGGCCCATTCATACATAACATGTACCTTAAAACCCTTAACATTTTTAAAAAGACCTCTCTTATCACGAGTCTTTAAAGTTACTGACCACAAAAATGTTAGTGGCCTAATTACCCAATTTAAACTTCAAATTCCTAGAAGTAACCACATGTAGTAAAGTGGAAACAACATACTTGGACTGTGAAATCACAGGTCCTTGAGTTAAAATTCCAACTCCACTGCTTACTCTGAATGCCCTTGGGTAGGTCATTTAACTCTTTTCTGCCCTGTTTCCCCAACTGTAAAACTAGGACACTTTCTTCACAGGATTATGAGGAATTAAGGGAAACAATGTACATTAAACTTTCTGGCTGGTGGTAGGAACTCAAACTGTCTGTTGCTGACCTCACTCCAAGACAAGCATCAAGGATTCTGAAGAGTCCTCCTTGGTGCTCCATTCCTCTCCAGTTAAACCAACACAACAAACTTTCCGTAAACAACAGAAATGACAGGCCCCTTCTCCAAATCTTTTGCACTACTATGCCATCCTATTCTTTTAACATATCACAATATTTAACTTGTATTAACTGTTATATTGATTATAACTGTCTGAACATGAGTCATTTTCTCAACTAATTTGTAAGCACCTGGAAGAGAGTCCATGTTTTGTACTTATTTATTTATTTATTTATTTATTATTATTATATATTTTTTGGAGACATAGTCTCTCTGTGTTGTCAGGGCTAGAGTGCAGTGGCACCACATAGTTCACTGCACTTCAAATTCCTGGGCTCAAACTCCTTAGTACCTGGGAGTTTATGTGTGTACCATCATACCCAGCTAATTTCTCTATTTTTTATAGGAATGAAGTCTTGTTATGTTCCTCAGGCTAGTCTTGAACAGCTGGTCTCAGGTGACCCTCCTGTCTCGGCTTCCCAAAGTGCTGGCATTACAGGTGTGAGCCACCTCATGTGGTCTTGTGCTTTAAAATAATAACAAAAAGAAAAACAGAAAATTTCCAGCCTACTCTGATGATACAGAAAAGGCAATTTTCTTTACCAAGCTCTATTCCAAGGTGAATTAGCTGTATGTATACATATGTACATATGTATATATAGCCAATGGAAGATTTTTTAAAAATATGTATTGAAAAATTTTTTAACGTGGAAAGAGATAAATGTGTGATAATTAAATGTGTGAGGAAAAACTTTAAAAATGAAGCCACCTGCCATTTACACATCATTCTAACATCCTTTACTAGACTACTCGTGTCAAGTATCATCTGCATAGAACTGTACAATTTACTCTGGAGACTCAGAACTTAGTGGGTTTTAACTGCATTTTATAGCCAAAGAAACAGGCTTAACAGTGTAAATGACTTCTATGAGGTTAAGCAGCAGTCTGAATTTAAACCTAAGGTTTCCAACTCCAAATGTTCTTTTTATCATAACACATTCCCCCAATGATATATTTTATATACTCAGATGATTAAAAATGTCAGTGAATATGTTAAGTCCTACATATAAAAAACAAACCATTTATGAACTAGCACCCAGGACCTGACCAAACACACAAAAAAGTGTGATTCACTGCTTAAATTAATTTAGAACACTTGTGTTAGTAGAGAATAAATTAGCTCAGCTCAAAAAAGCCTGGTGAAAATGCCTAAAATGCCTCTGGAGTTTGGAGTTCATCAGCTTTCGTAAGTAAAGAATCTAACTGCTCTTCATCAGGGCAGGTGCTAGCCACCAATCTACAAATAAAGCACTCATAATTACCTATGTTATATATTTCACAAAGTTGTTTCAAATGGCCTTTTATAAATTTAGCTATTTAACTATTTTTATAAATTCCATCTTATCTCTTTAAGGCTATAATTACACTTGACTAGGCATATATCCTAACAACATCCATATGAATTTTAAGGTAGTAAAGATATTACAGGGATTATCTATTGTTCTTAATGTGAATGCTGATGTTCCATGAACTTTACAATGCCTTTGTTTCAAGACTCTTGGAAACACTTCACGTCAGTAATGAGAAACAGAAAGGTAAGCTTTACAAAAAAGAGAGAGGGAGGGAGAAGTCTTCCATCTTTAAGACAACATTAAAAAAAAAAACAACTTAAGATTTGGTGGTTAATATCCCTCATTTTAACTTAATATGATGAAAAGGGAAATTTTAAAATGCAAAATCTTTAAATGGTCCTACAAGATCATCCCATTCATACAAAACTCTTATGATGTATTTTGTGGAGATTCTATATAGCTACTGGAAACTTAGTGATTAGGACTAAGTGATTTAAAGAAAGTCATGCCTAAACCATCCCCACATTTTAAAATTCAGCAGATTTGGAATTCAGGATACCAGATTTAAAGTTAAACTTTTTTGTCACTCTCAGGTTTCCATATTTTAATATTGATAATGATAGTGAACATTCCCTTTTCTGTTTTCAATTTCCAAATCAGGCATTCTTAATTTGAAGTTCAGGAACAGTCAAGGGTGTGAACCACTTGCAACTCTATGCAAAATATCTCGAGTATGTACGCACATAGGTATTAGGTCCATTAAACCAAAATGGGTTTAAAAGAACTGTCCTAAATCAAGTTACTGGAAAATATCTATAGGCAGAGTGGAAAGGACAAAGAATAATTTTACTAAGTACCATTGTTATGCAAAAGAAATACATTCAGAGAAGTTAAATCCATCATTGTTTTTTGAAAACTTCAATTACATAATTCACTCAGTTTCATTTGTAAAGCTCACTTAATTTGAGGTACAGACTGCATAAAATATTCTATGTAAAATATTCTAGACAAGTGGCTGGCACACAGAGTAAGCACTCATTAAACAGTAGCTATTATTAAAGTGATTATTTTCAATGAATGGTCCTCCCTTGTGAATAAAGACATGCACAAATAACACTACCTGTCATGATTAGGAATCTACAAGCACAGAACTTAACTAGAACCTATCACAACCTCACATTTAATAAGGCAGGGTGTTTTGGTCAACTGAGTCAACTAGGCACAAAAATACCAAAGAAAACTTCATTTCCTACTTCTTCTGTACCCTATTTCTCACATGGTTAAGTCAGCCAACAAACTAACACTTTAGTTCTCTGGCTCCTCAGGGTCTCAGGACCATTTTTTCCCAAACGTCATTCCATCATTATCCTTTTATAATCTGAAACATTCCCAGGGTGGTTCTAAAGAAAAGCAAGGACCTAGGTTTTCTTCCCTATATTCTATTTCAGACATCAAAGCAGCAATCTCAGCCCTACCTTCTACAGGAAAACAGTAATAGTCTGACCACTCCCCTCTCCTTCTAAGGTTAGAAAAAAATATCTGGGCATTTTGCCTAAATCTCTTACTAAAACTCCAAAGTAGTTCTGACAAAGAGTGGTAAAAAGCTGATAAGTTACATATCTGAGCTACACCCTATACCCATTTTCAGGTTTTTTCTTCATCTTAAGACACTGGTAGTTTACTAACAAATTTCTAAAATCTTAAATGTGTTCATTATTGGGAAGGAAGCACGACTACATACCTTTAGCAAAAGAAAGCTATTCTATACTATCAAAAATAAAACTATTACAACTACAAATAGTGAAACTATCATACAGGTACAGTCAAAACTAGCAAGGAGGCCGGCCTGTAATCCTAGCACTCTGGGAGGCCTAGGAGGGCAGATCGCTCAAGGTCAGGAGTTCAAAACCAGCCTGAGCAAGAGCAA
>VBSM01002608.1:124001566-124027258 GCA_008086735.1 Cheirogaleus medius | reverse complement strand
ACAAAACTCTTATGATGTATTTTGTGGAGATTCTATATAGCTACTGGAAACTTAAAATTACCCAAAGAATTACAGATGTTGATCTACAGATGTCAAAAACTCATATTCTAGACAATGAGAATACTAATTATCTTTCTTTAAACCCTTCTGAGTTTTTCAAATCACCACCACCAAAAGCCATGAAGACAACCAACCCCCCCAAAAAACCCCTTTTCATTGATTTCTGCTTGTCTTCTAATACAAAACTCTAACAAAAAACTGTATGAAAGTGATGATATTAATTAAATTATACAGTCATATAACAAAACAAATTAACTTGCTTTTACTCAAGTAAAAACCTTAAGTTAAAAAAAAAAGACTTATTTTACAGTGCTGGACAAAAAGAATTCAAATGTTGCTCGAGTCTACTATAACAGAACAGCAAAGTTTGAAAGACTGATAAAATTTTGAGACTCTGGAGCTATATTTGGGGGGGATGGGGAGGGAGGTGGCTAAAAACAAGGTAATTCCTTTAAAATTTTTCTACATTAAAGAATTACACTTGATCCAAGTAGACTACTGTATTTCTTTCTACGATAGTAAACTGGTATATTCAAGACAGGTACACACGCTTTATTCTTAACACTTTCCTCAAAGACAAAGCAGCTAAAATGATTTGCTTGACACTATAGAAAAATCCACTAGAAGCCAATGGATTAGGAAAAATGTTTCTGGTATGAAAATAATGTTAAGTATTTCTTAACTAGTGTGGTGAAGTAATCACCGCCTGCTTCAGCACCTAGCTCAGAAAATCACAATCTTTCTTCAGGTCTCCAGAAAAAAGAAAGCTTTGGCCCTTTTCATCTACTTTTTCTACTGCTCAGATTACATTTCCAATTGCTTTTTGTTTGTAGTTGAAAGGCAAACAAATTAGTACCCTTAATTTCTACCTGAAAGATAACCTTGAGTTGTCATTTCTCCCAAATCAGCCCAATTAACATGGAAAGCAATCAAAGGGACAGCTTAAAATTTAATCATTATTAATATATTTGGATCTTCACACCTAAACCAAAAGCTTACAACTTAAAAATCATAAAGTAAAAGCATTCAGTAATAAAGCTTCCAACAGGTAATCTTAAATCATTAATGTAAATCTAAAAAATCCTAATCCACCTGAGAGAACCAAACCTTTTCTCTTGTCAAGATCCCATTTTCATTACCAAATTTAGGCAGATTTTAAATTTCTAAAAGGAACAAGATAAATCAGTAGTGATAAACCAAAGCAAGTTAAGAAACATCTGGGGTACACTCATAAACATTTAGCTACATGGCACTCTAGCCCGGGCAACAGAGTAAGACTCTGTCTCTAAATAAATAAATAAAAAACAAACAAACAAACATTAGCTGATATACCATTTATTAGTTACTGAGATAACATATTGGAAATCAGGCAAAGTACTCACCCCTTAAAAGTTTTAATTTAAGAGAAAGCATAAGATTTTAAAGTTTAGGACACAGTAAAGAAAATGAACTTGTACTTGGGTGATAAAACACTAAAGAACTACTTTCTTTCCTCTTCCAAATTTTCTAATTACTTTTACAATGACAACAAACTTCATTAAAGACAAAAGAAACTGCTGAAGTCAGATTGCTAATAATCTGATTGCTCTTATGATCTTCCCTAATAAAATATCCATCACTTCCTCTCACCCTAAGTAATTTTCACTAACACTTTTGCAAAGGTTTTCCCAAATTCCTGGATTATTTCACTAGACAGTCTAGAATACAAATACAGTAGGCCAGATACTTGTGTACTCAATGTCAGAAAAAACAAAATCTATTCCTGGGTTTGATCCTGTTGAGGTCATTAATCTATAGAATTCTCAAAAGAAAGGATAATTTGACACTGTATTTACTTAAGAATTACTGTCATTTATTAGCCATTCCTCTTCCTTCTCCCCCTTGAAAAATCCTCCCTGCTACCTTCTGCACTTCCAAATCTAACTGCTAATAATTCCCTGACAGGTCTCTTTCCTAGAAAGTCTTCCAAAATCCAAACAGCCAACCACAACCCGTCATCCTCCTGAAATCCTGTTACTTTGATCCCTGCTACACATCTGAAACTTGCTATATCTACTGGTGTTTGATATGTATAAAATCTATTTTCTATATTCCACCATAAGCTCCTTGAGGGTAACGTTATATCCCTAAATCCTAACATTACTAGAATGCCTTACATACAAATGATGTATATCAACTAAAGAGTGCTCTTAGTTTTCCAAATTTTTTTACAAACATTTGAATCTCCACACTACCCTGATAGGAATAATGACTCCTGTTATTCTATTTTACAAAAGGAGAAACAAATTCAGAGGCTGAGTAACTTGTCAAAGTTCTGTTCAACTAATCTTCAAGATCTATTTACAGTACTAAATTATAAAGAGCAAATATAGGAAACTCCCTGAACAGCAGAGGTTTACAAACCTCTATAAAGCAGCAAATCCATGTTCTTTATTGTTGCCAGGAAAACTACTAAATTAAGAACCTCAAGTTCAACTCTGCTCAACTATGCAAAACCAAATTCATTCTTGGAGACCGTGATAAAACAACAAAAAATAGTCAACACAGTAAATATGTCACTATAAGAACACTATCCTCAGCTTCTTAAAGTATGCAATATTCTAATAAAACACTATGGTTTCTGTTCAGTACAAAAGACTTCAGCATCAAACCACAGTATTACAAAACTTGAAGTAAGAATGTATTTTGCAAGAGCCATGTGACACACACATGACAGTCAGCTAAACTGATGGGTGGACCTTTTAGGGGGAAATATTTAGCAGTTATTGACCAAAGCAAAAAATAAACTCAGTTTTGGGGACAAATACTGATTTTTCTTTTAAAAAAATTCCCCCATTCCTCAAAGGCTTCTGACACTGAAGAGGAATACCAATTCAATCTCCTCCATTTATTCAGTAATTTATATGTAAGCTGTAGGAGGATTTTTTAAAGGGCCATGAAGGAGAGAGCCCAAGAAAGTCTTCCCAAGGAAAGTGAACACCAGTTCCCAGGATAGGTGCCAGGTGTGTCACATCTGCTGTGGTGACTTCTGGAGTAAGCAAGAAAAAGAAATGCATTAACTTTTCATGACACGTCATGGAACCTCATTCCCTATCTGCAAGCATTCAAGTAGGTAATCCAAAACCTACAGACTATCATAGGTCCCACTCGTTTCTCTTGCAACTTGACAGCAGTCTTCCTTTCATTTGATAGTATCAGAAAGACATTCCTTGGTTTTAGTTGTTTTATTTTTTTCCTGACCTACAGAAGACAAAATGACTTAAGTGTCCTCTAAAAAAAAGAAAAGAAAAACTTCTCACAAACGCCCAGGATTTTAGGAGGGCAATGGACCTGGCGAGTACTTAAAGAACTCTTCCAAGAGACAATTCAAAAAGTGAACTAAAAATTTTAAATCGTTTCTCACCATCTACTCATTCCCCTCAATCCCACGCAGTCCCGAAAAGCATCCATATTACCTGGAACCTGACGGGGACGGTGGAAGGAGAGAGAGCCATCAAGCTCAGTATATACAAGAAAGCTGGTTTCCACCCTGACGATCCTGACAGCTCCGCAGAGTGCAGGCGCAGGGGCTGACAGTGCCCTCTAGGAGAGCTCTCCCACCACATCCCCTCCCCTTAAAAAGAAGTCCTTCTTCAAAAGTCACTGCCTCGGAGAGAAGCTACCCAAACACACCACCCCACCACCCGACTCTCAAGCGCCCCAACCCCCTCAGCAGACTGTTTCTCCGCACTGACCCTGCACTCAGGGCCTCCAACCTGACCGGGTCCAGGCCGGGGCGGCTCACCCCTCCGGCCCGACCCCTCCCCCCGGCCGCCCCTCCGCGTCAGACAATGGGGCCCGACTCCCGGCCGCCAGCCTCTTCTGCCCCATCACCCGTGCCTCACCCTAGCCAAAGCCCCCACCTGCGCCCCAGCCCTACTTGTCCCCTTTAGACTTCCCCAAGCTGGCCCACGGACCCAGCCGACCGGTGCTCTCCTGCACTCACTATTCGGGATTCATGCTGGACATGTCACTGCAGCTGCTGCCGCCGCCGCCACCGCCGCCCTTGCTGCCGCAGCCGCCGCCCTGACTCTCCGCGCCACGGGTAATCGAAGGAAAGGAATGAGATAGGCTGTTCCGGGAGAGCAAACGTCTTCCCCTACTCCGTCCCCTTAGAACACAATCAGCAGCCGCCGCCACTCAGCTATCGCTTCCACCCAAAATGGCCGCCGGCGAACCAGGAAATAGGGAAGCCTTAGACCGAGGGGCCTTTACACGGCCCAGAGGGCGGCCGCGCCGCATGGCATGCCGGGAATGAGAGTCGCGAGGGCGGCTATGCGGGCTGAGGACAGACAGAGTGGCGCAGAGGCCCGGACTCGGCTTCCCGCCAAGCCCCGCGCCTCTGGGGCATGCGTACTTGAGGGGTTGTCGCCCGCCCCATTCCCCACTCCCTCACCCCCCACCCTCCGCCCCTCCCTGCTCCCCTCCCTGCTGACTTGCTGGCTAGGACTTCGCTCGGACTCCCCCTAGCGGATTGGCTGAGGCCGAGCGCCCCTGGTGACGTCATCAGTGAGACGTGGCAGCCGGGCGAGTCAGCGCCCCAGGGGGGAGGGGGAGGGGAGAGGAGGGGCAGAGGGCGGTGCCGTCAGCCGACGAGGGTGGGGGTGGGGGGACACCAGGGGACTAGAGGGAGTGGTCAGAACCGGAGGGACAGCCCGAGGGCGGAGACGGAAAGGGAAGGGTTATGAGGGAGACGCCTGGTGGGTTCTGCCACCCGTGCGGCTTTTGCTGACCTGACCAGCTTGAGGCTTGCGCTAACCCCGCTGGTCGGAGGACGTCCGCTCTAAGGACAGAAGGGAAGTCAAGGAGCCTGTACATGAAGCCGTTCGTTCAGTTCTCTTCACTCACCCAGCCCCACCTGGGTTCAGTCGTTGGCCAGTGTGTTGGCCGCGCGCACTACCATTTTCTTTTTTGATTTCCTACCATTCCTATTTCAACCCCTCTTTTATCACCTCAGCCTGGGTATTGCAGTACCCTCCATTTTTTTCTCCGCCCCTGCCCATTTGCACACACTATCAGATGTTTCTTCCTGAAACAGCACCTCCGTCATGATCCACAGCCTTCAGTGGCTCCACGTTCCATGGACACAAGCCAGAGTCAGCCTAAAATTTGAGTCTTCCTGCACTGGTCCCAGCCTTCAAGTTGAATTGAACTGCCTTATTTTTAGTTGTTGCTTAGTTCTGAGCCATTCTGCAAGATTGGAAAGTAATAAGGGATAAAGACGTGCAATTTGTCACTATATAATGCCTACAATACTCCGAGAGTAATACTAACTCATTTCTTAAAAACCTTACAGTCTTAACAGTTCTCTTTAATCAGCTCAGGAATTTAAATCTCCACTGAACTTTAACACATTATCATGGATTATTTAATTACAAAGGGCATAGTGTAATACATTGTCCAAAGTTTATCTTCCAACTTGTTCTAAGAACTAAGAAAATTATTTCCTCAGACTGATTGCAAAATCACTTTGAGTTTCTATGACACCAAAAAATAGAAAGAAGGCAGTTCTCATTTTTACCCATATACTAACTATACCCTTTAACACCCAAATTCCATCATGTGCGTTAGTTGACAACCTCATCAAATGGTACACAAGAGGTTTCTTCACATGTTGACTTCTGAAATGAATATGGTCACCACCCCACAAGGACCCTGTATAGATCAGAAATAGACACCAAAAAGTGTTTATTACCCTGGACTCTGAAGCCCATGACTCTTCCTGCTTATTATGATTTCACAGAATAAAAACTCAGAAGTGTCCAAGAACTCATCCTAAACCAAAAATACAATTTTTAATCTGTCCCTGTCCTTGGAGGATTACCCCTCAACTTCCTTTAACAACTTTATTTCCCAACACAGAATTACCCCCTAATAACTTTTAATCTAAGTGAGAGAATAGTTGTGAGAATTAAATAAAACAGAATGTAAACCATATAGTACAATGACTTTGGGGCACTTGGTAAATGTTAATTACTTTTCTCTGTAGGGGAGCAAAAAAATGGCTTCCCTCCACCTTTCTAGGTTCCTTGGCTGGGCTATGAATTAAATTAGCATAAAACAAGGCCGTTTGCAGTGGCTCACGCCTGTAATCCTAGCACTCTGGGCGACCCAGGTGGGTGGATCCTTTGAGCTCAGGAGTTCGACACCAGCCTGAGCAAGAGCAAGACCCCTATCTCTACTAAAAATAGAAAGAAATTAATCAGACAGCTAAAAATATATAGAAAAAATTAGCCGGGCATGGTGGCTCATGCCTGTAGTCCCAGCTACTCCGGAGGCTGAGGCAGAAGGATCGCTTGAGCCCAGGAATTGAAGGTTGCTGTGACCGAGGCTGACGACAGGGCACTCTAGCCTTCGTAACAGAGTGAGACTCTGTCTAAAAAAAAAAAATTGAGCGTAAGACAGATTAACAGGAGAAAAACCATATTTAATTAAGTATTATGTACAGGAGTCGTATAAAATATGAGTTTCTAAGAAGGGTCAGATGATTGAAGCTTGTACAGCATCCTAAACTACAGAAAGGAATAGGGGCCTCACACCTTGAGGGTGGCTGTGGTAAGACACAGGAGGGCAAGAGGGGAAATGCATGATGAACAAAGGCTGTCTTGCCAAGCAGATGAATAGTCTCTCAGGTAATAAAAGTTGTCTGCAGCAGCCCTCTTTCTGATACAGAAACTTTATTAATGTAGATTTCCTTTATAGATGCAAATTTATTTTACAAAAGGACAGCTTTTCAGAGCTACTCCTGTGTCTGCAGTTTCTTAGAATAATCAGCTCAAAATATGCCAAAGAAGTATATTTTGGGGTGGTATATGCTGGTCTCTCATATTTGGGGTGGTGTGTCCTGAGCCCCAACACCTACTTACCTCAACTTTCCTGGAAGTTTTAAGTGTACCTGCTGTATACTAAGGACAGAAAGCCTCAGGTCTTAGTTATGGTGTTGAAATATGCAAGATCAGAGGCAGCTTACAATTTATGTGTCATTTACATTAAAACTTCCTTCCCAGACCTAAAGTAGCTAAAAATAATACTTTCAAAATGTTTTGCTGATTCAAACCTTAATATATTTAATGTTTAGGTGTTTAGAAGTAGCTACTTTTAAAGTTTAAGTTAGTAACTTAGAATAATTCATTAAACTAGCATATGAGTCCTGTCGGCTGCCCTATTGTTGAATTAGAACTCTCCTAGGGCTGTTTGCCGATTTGTTCACTGGCTCATTCTTTCTTTCTTTCTTTCTTTTCCTTCCTTCCTTCCTTCCTTCCTTCCTTCCTTCCTTCTTTCCTTCCTTCCTTTCTCTTCCTTTATCTCCTTTCTTTTATCAAATATTTATGACCTGACACATAATAAATGTATTTGGTACTTGTGCTTGAACAATGGAGAATACAAAGATGAATGATTACACCTGTCAGTCTTCAAAGAGATTGCAATCCAGTGGGAGAGAGATGAGAACACAGACAAGGCCCATAGGAGAAAATACAAAAATCTACTAAAATAATACAAACTGTACAGAAATGGAAATCAGATCAGTGATTCCCAGGAACTAGAAATGGGGGGAGGGAACTGTCTCCAAAGAGACACAAGTGAACTTTTTGGTTTGGTGAAAATATCCTATATCTTCACTGTGGTGATGGTTAGTTACTCAACTGTGTATGTTTGTCAAAACTCATAGAACTATACAGCAAAAAGGGATAACTCTATATAACTTATACCTCAATTATGAATGTGACATTTTAAAAATGATATGAGGTGGAAATACAGAGGAAAAAAACAATTCCAACTCAAACAATGGGGAACACTTTCATGAAGGAGGTGGTATTTGAGATAAGGCTTATAAAGAATAAAATTTTGATCATTGGCAGAAATGGGGGAGAGGGAGCCATTTATCCCAGAATGACAAGAAAATATGAAATGTGTATGCATGTGTTTAAGGAATAGTGCTGACAGTTTCCATGGGAGATGAGGTGAGAGAAGTTTAGGTTAAAGTGAGATCACCAGGAGCCCAGAATGCCTGTTAAGGAGTTAAGACTCCGTTCAGTGGGCAGTGGAGAGCCAGGACAGCTCATGAGAAGGAAGCAATGTGAGAGGATTAGTTGAATGTTTTAGAAGGAGCAAGTTTGGAGCTATGTGGAGAAGATTAGCAAAAAGGCAATTAGATTCCTTTAGGCAAGAGATGATGTGTCCTGACCTAGGGCAATTGCATCAAGAATGGAAGGAGGGGAGATTCCAGAGACCAGGAGATACAGTCTGAAGGCATGAAGAAAAGGGAGGAGCTAAAGATAACCCAGAGACATCCAGCTTTCCAGCCATCAAGGAAACTAAGGCCCCAACAGTCAGAGAACAGGGGAGGAGGCACCTGAAGTGGAGTGGAGAAGGAGGAAGACAAGCGTATCATGTGGTTTGAGGTCAGACTTAGAGCTGCCCTGGTGTGAAAGTACTAGAACTACCAGAAATTGTTCCCCTTCTGAATAGGCACAAAAGACAGAACTGTCAAAGGTAACTGAAGCCAGGCACTAAAGTGGGAAGGACAGACCTTATTCTGTAAGAACTATTGCAACAGAAAAGAGGGCCCAGCGTGAGCTGAACTCAACTTGGTGGAAGCCAAAGGCAGGGGATGTTTTGAAGGTGCAGTGTGCTGAGGGAAAGGCACTGAGGGGGTGCTAATGGGGGTTGGTCCATGTGACTAGGCCACCTAGGTTTGTTCACTGGCACTTGTCTGGAGGAGAAGCAAACTTTTTGTGTCTTTATGACAGGAGGAGTGGTGCAATTTAGAGCAAGGTGCCCACGGTCTGGGAGTAAGAACAAGAGTTAACTCCTTGAATGCTTGCCTTTCAAAGAAAGGCTCTCAGGTCCTTAAAGAAACTATTCCACGTGGTAGATTTACATCTCAAGGGGAAGAAAAGAGATTTATAATTGCAAACTTTCTGAAGCTGCGGTACCCAAACACAAACAGCCCCCACCACCAGTCTGTGGCCTGTTAGGAA
Source organism: Cheirogaleus medius (assembly GCA_008086735.1). NCBI lineage: Eukaryota > Metazoa > Chordata > Mammalia > Primates > Cheirogaleidae > Cheirogaleus > Cheirogaleus medius. The sequence goes on along the minus strand of VBSM01002608.1, from coordinate 124,018,178 downwards.
CAGGGCCACGCATCACCACTTGAGCTCCGCCTCCCCGTCTCCGTGGAAAAATTGTCTTCCATGAAACTCATCCCTGGTGCCAAAAAGGTTGGGGACTGGTGTTCTAAAGTAACTGCTCTAAGGACTCTGGGCCCTATCTCCCTATCCGCAGGTTTTGGCTGGAACAAGCAGTAAATTCTCACAACAATGTAGAACTTTCTAAGGCAGGTACTTTAAGGGGGCCTGGGGTCCTCCTAAGGATGGAGCCTTGAGCTGTTAGACACCATGCTGGTGTTTGCTCAAGTCTACAAGTGTGTGTATGGGTTGGGGAGTGGAAGAAATCATTGGTGCTGATAGTCCGCAGTTTTTATAGGCCAAGATTGAGGCCTGCTGGAGAAGAGGGCTTAAAGGAGCCTGACTAGAGTTTGGTCAAGGAGAGAGTCTTTGTCAAGACAGAACCCTGGATTTAAGATGTCCAATGAGTGTGTGAGAAAACAACCCTTTGTTTCAATAACTAAAGTATCACATTTGATCTACGGATAGTAGATAGTGGGCAGCAGTGGTGACAAATCTTAGGAGAAATTGTGAAGTTGGAAAATGTTTCCAGGACTTGAATTTCCTGGAACCAGATAGCCCCTCCCCCACTCAACAGTATCCCAAGCATACACTCTCAACACAGCTTAAACCAATTTCCACTTCTGTTTACGGGTATTTTCCACCCCAGCTCTACCTTTCCCAAGCTATAACAGATCTTCTAGTGCCTCAGGGGTGAGAGATACTCTAGAGATGAGGCTGTCACTTCATCTCTGCCTTTTCCCTCCAAAACAGAAAGGTAGAGAGTGTAGGGGACACGGGAAACATCCCCTTCTCCCTCTGAAGTTTCGCTGAAAAATCAACTTACAAAAGGCAATTAATTGGAGAAAAGGCACACAAATTTATTATATGTGTACATGGGGAGAACCACAAAGTGATTATCCACCCCTCAACAAGGTTCAGAAACTTATCTACCATCCTGGCAAAACAGGTTATGGGAAGAGAGAGAAGAGGAATTCTGTTGAGGGGATTACTAAGGAGAATGAATAGATAGGGGAACAGAGATTAATTTGTATGTTGTCTTGTGAAAGGGTCCATTTGGGTGTGGTTACATTCTTGGTCTTATGGGGAGGGGAAGAAAAAACATAATTGATCTTTTGGGTGGGTCTGGATGTTAGGCAGATAAAGGAGAAAGCGGGGGAAGGTCAGAGAGAGTATGAGGCTTCTTCAGTTTAATATGTCAAAGCGCCGTATTTTGGGGTATCAGTTTCTGAGCTGCAACAAGAGAATGTAGCCCGTTGCATCCCTATATCCCTCCCATTGAGCCCCCTCTCCACCTTCCTCGAGACTTTATGCTGGGTGGGCATTGAGCCGCCCCACCCTGTATCACTAGAATGTGGTGGGAATCAGAGAACACTGAGGGAGGACAGAAACTTGGAGAACATTTCCTACACAACCCTTGAGTCTTTAGACAGGAAAACTAAGCCCTATGGATGAGTTAATGACCACGTGTTGTGACTCCCATGGAAGCACTCTTCCCATTGCCCCTAAGTTTACTTGCTCAGGCCCCTGGAAATGAAGTATCAAGATGCACTAAGGAGAGATATTGCCTTATCAGGCCCAATCATCTTTTTAACACAATAGATGAAATGAAAATCACAAGAGGACTCTGCTCAGTATTTACTCTCTGGTCCCCCCAAAAGCGCTCTGAAAATTCCCAGAAGCTAGAACTATCTTCTACTTATCAGAATCCTGTGTATCCCTAAGGACCCAATTCTAATCACACTCCTTTGTGGAAGCCTTCCTTGTCCACATCAACCCCCAGTGGGTGATCTTAATCCTTTCTGATCTACCCCAGTCCTTCTTTGTAGTGCTCATGGAATGCCTCATACTAAGCTGTCCAATTTGGAGGCCATGTGGCTATTTACATTATTTAAAATTAAGTTAAAAACTCAATTCAGGTCCTTAGTTGCACTATCCATGTGTCAAGTGCTCAACAGCCACATGTGGCTAGCGACTACCATGTTAGTGCAGACGTATAGAACATTTCCACTATTACAGAAAGTTCTAATGGATAGCACTGCTTACTATTAGCTATAATTTTATATGTGTATGTTTTCTTTTTCCAGCTAGACTACAGGCTCCTTGAGAGCAGAGAGCACACCTTATTAAACCTATATGCTTTCCCACCAGCATTTAGCATAGTACTTTATAACTTAATAGGTATTTAATATATCAATGTATAGGCTCCTCAAGACAAATACTGACATGTTAGTAAGCTCTAGGATAACATAAATAGTTTTACTTTTTCCTCAGACGAAAATAAATCAATCCATCTTCCAGGAAGAGGAACAATGCACTGCAGCCTAACAGATAAGAATTTCCTGTCCATCCAGGCGTGGTCAAGCGGGAAGAAAGGGCAAAGGAAGGGATTGGCTAACGTGTGCAGTGCTTACCATGGATATCAATCGCCAGGCCCTCAATCCTCCAAAAAGAGCTTCTATCTGAACACCTAGTTCCCTGACTCCCACCTCCCATGGAGTTTACTCCAGTTTGAAATATTCCTATGAGGTCAGGGTGCTGCCAAGGCCATAGTGGTGTTCAGCAATAGGCAGGCCAGGCCACAGATGTGTCGGGTAAAAAATTCCTACATAGATTTCAGAACCATTCCAGCTACCCTGGGCTCAGGGTGACATAGACCTCAGCCAGATGACCTGTTCCTGTTTCAGAGCATATCTCCAACCTTATCCAGCTCTCACCCACCTACCTGATCCCAGCCAATCAGGACAGCTTTCGGACTCAGTTTCTGGAGCCAACTCTCTCCTGGAAATTTGCTAGCCAGCAAGAGCTGAATCACACCTGCTCATATGCAATTCAGTATTTTCTTACCTAACATCTTCTATTGTTTTATAATTGTTATAAGTGCAATAGTTGTACCTTTAAGGGCAGAGACCATTGCCATCATTGTCCTATACATTTTTAGAGATGATTAGATAAAGCTGATGTTTGTGGAAGTGACTGCTATGGAGGAGTCCTCAAAAATGTAAACTGTCAGCTGGGCACAGGGGCTCATGACTGTAATCTCAGCACTTTGGGAGGCTGAGGTGGGAGGAGATTATGTACTTGAGGCCAGGAGTTCCAGACCAGTCTCAGCGCCATAAGAGACTCTGTCTCTAAAAAAATTTTTTAAATCAGCTGGGCATGGTAGTGTGTGCCTGTAGTCCCAGATACTTGGGAGACTGAGGCAGGAGGATCTACTTGAGCCCAGGAGTTCAAGGCTATAGTGAGCTATGCTCAGGCCACTGCACTCCAGCCTGGGTGACAGAGCAAGTCTCTACCTCTTTAGAAAAAAAAAAAATTAAACTCCCTTTGCTTCAGAATCTCGCCCTGAAGTACACCTACTGGGAAATGATTGCTCTCTTCTCTGAACTTCCTCTACAACACTACTGAGTATCTTGCCATTCTGTGGGCATGAGTATTGTTAATCAGCCTTCTGTGTATGCCTCTTGAGGATTTTACACTTCTTTGTGTCTCCAGGGCTTAGCCCATTATATATCTTCTATGAATATCTAGTGTTTGATTTATTTGTAAAATCAACAAATATATTTTAACAAATATTATACTTAGTCAATTAAGTATACATTGGACATTGGTCATCATTCTCCATAATAAAATACATTTAAGACAAAGGCTCTTAAAGAACCTTTTTAAAAATATTCATATATCAGCTGGGCACAATGGTGTATACCTGTAGTCCCAGCCACCTGGAAGCCCGAGGCAGGAGGATCAATTGAGGCCAGGAGTTTGGGGCTACAGTGCTCTATGATCGGTGCCCGTTAATAGTAAGACCCTGTCCCTTAAAAAAAATCCATATATCTCAGAGCACTTTACATGGTGCTTAAGATGTTTTAAGTGCTAAGGAAATGTTGAATGAGTGAAGTTTCTAAACAAACCCTAAAAAAGTCACAGTTCTCTGATCACTTATATTCTAATATGCAGGTAACAGTGATAGGCTTGTATCAACCAAACTTTTGATTGATAAAATCTCAATAATGGCTCTTCTTAAGGTGGGTTGCTGCTGCCGTGGCACCACCTGTGGGTGCGGCACCACAGCCTTCCTCATGGGTTACTCAAGTGTCAGCGACTCTGGTCAATCAGCCAAGCCATAGCAACGTGTTATGTGCCCCAAGGAACTCATTTTCACTACCTTCTCAAACAATGACAACCCTGTGGACAGCCTCCATTTTACCTAATAGCGATACCACATAAGGCTGAGCAAATCAAAATCCTTAACTAGCGGATAGGCAACTATCTGACAATATGAAATCACCATCAGAGCACAATGTGAAATCCTATATGTTGAGTGATGATCTCTGGAACTGGGTTAGAGTGGAAGGGTGAGAAAGTGGAGTTATTTTTTCCTATTTACTGTGTCACAAGAGGCTTAGCCAGGAAGTCTTACCAGTAAGAGTTGTCTTTGCATCCTCCATGAAATCCATCTTGATCTTTCATCTATTCATTGATCCACTCATTCATTCAATAATTGTGTATTAAGCACCTATTCCGTTCTGACACTGAGATATACCAGTGATCAAACTGACTAGGTCTGTGCCCTCAAGAGAATGTAAATTCTCATGAGAGAGATCTATCAATCAATTACCATATTTCCTCAAACCTAAGACATCATTGATTTCCACCATTGGTTTAATAGCAGCTTTTCAGGAAAGAAATGTGTATTTAATGAATGTGTACTGATTGACTGAGATCAGGTAGGTGGGTGACAGCTGGGTATGGTTGGAGGTATGCTTCGAAACAGGTCCAGGTTGGCTAGTTGAGCTCTTTGTCACCTCAAGCCCAGGGTATGTGTGATGGTTCTGAGACCTATTTAGGGAATCTCAAATTCAATGTGTATCACATTAAATGTATACATTGATTAGATGTTAGTATCAAAAACACCTTCCCCAAAATATCACCAAAGCAACATGTTACTAAGACAAAATTCCGTTTATTGCCTGTTATGTAAGGGAAAGCACAATCTAGAAAGTTTTGTAGCATCTTAGAGATTAGGGCAAGATTGGGCTATTTAGTGAACTTTAAAAGTCTGGTCTAATGTGGGTCTTTTAATGAGGGGAGAGGGATGTCTTGGTTGACACTGGGTAAGAATCATAATATAATAATTTAGGATTGGTAGACACAGAAATTTGAGGCAAGGGGTTCAAAGAATCTTGGCACATAAGTTGTCATATGATGCTTTATTTTAAAGAGCTGATGGGTCTTTCTAGAAGTTCCTGGAATCAACAATAAAGTTATTTGCAACATTTACCTTCCTGGGTAAGAGTTTCCTGGAATAGTACAGTTATATTGATGATGGAAGTAGAATAGTAAGTCATGCAAATGTGTAGATTGAGCTATGGAGATTGTCTCATAAACAGGTCAAAAATGTGTACCTTAGGAGAAATAAAGTAAGTACACAAGTAAGGATATGTCATTACAATTACAAAATACCCTGTGGGGAAAAATTGGGTGTTATGTGAGCTTATAACTGGGGCACTTTACCAATTCTACAGAGGTCAAAAAAAGCGTCTTTGAGGAACTTGTGTTTGAATTGAGGCAAAATGATGAGTTTGGCTAGATAAAGGATTGGAGAGGTGGGAATGAGAGGATAAGACAACATGTGCAAAGGTCCTGTGGTGGAAAGAAACATGGTGTATTTAAGTGCCTGAAAGATCAGCAAGGCTGGAACACAGGGAGTGAGAGGGAAGAGGCACACTGTGAAGGCTGATGGGTGGGTGGAGAGCATTGCTGTCCACTGCCGTGCTTCCAGGTGACCATATTTTGAGATAAGAAAACACTTTATGCTCTGAGATCTGAAGATTGTATCCCCAGAATTATGATCAACATTCTCAACTCCTTAGAAACAATGATGAATAAGCCTCCATGCTGGGCTACCATAATAAATAACATCAGATGTGAACTGTTACCCAACAAGAGCAAAACCAGTTCTAGAATATCCTCCTACATGAGCTCAAACTTGTGGTCAAACAGGTTGTCTGGATTCTGGTCTGGAGATATGGCCATGCCCATGAGGAAGCAAGAAGAAACTAGATAAATTTAAATTAAGGAAGAAGAGGTATCTCAAAGTGCTTGATTGGAAAGTGACCAAAACAACATTTTTTAAAAAAAAATTTTGTGTTTAAGACATGTGCTTTATAGTAATTTTAGTTTTATATATAATCATTTATTTATTTACAAAAACATTTAAATAATGTCTTCTAGGTACAAGCTGCCATGCTGGATTTTGAGTAAAACTTGCTTCCTGACTTTAAAGTTTTTTGCTTTTTGTTTTTTTTCTTAGACAGTCTTGCTCTGTCATCCAATGCAGTGATGGGATCATAGCTCACTGCAGCCTCAAACTCCTGGGTCAAGTGATCCTCCTGCCTTAGCCTCCAGAGTAGCTTGGACTATAGGTGCCTGCTACCACACCTGGCTAATTATTATTATTTCATTTTTTAGAGTGGGGTCTTACTATGTTGCCCAGACTGGTCTTGAACTCCTAGGCTCAAGAAGGATCCTCCCTTCTTGTCCTCCTAAAGTGCTAGGATTACAGGCATGAGCCATCATGTCTGGCCTTGCTTTTAAGGATTCTAAGTATATGAGGATACGTTTAGAGCTACATGCTCAAGTATAATTCTTTATTCAGGAGCCTCTTTGTTCTGATTATCTATGGCTCTATAACAAGCTATTCCAAAGCAAAGTAGCTCATAAACAACAATTTTTTATGGTTTTGTGGGTTAACTGGGTTCAGTTTAGCAATTCTTGCTTAGTGTCTCTCATACAATTGCAGTTAATTGCCAGCTGGAAGTGCAGTTATCTGAAAGCTCAACTAGATTAAATGTCCAAGATGGCTCATTCACTTGTCTGGCAGTTGATGCTGACCTGAGGCTGATATCCAGAGCACCTACATGTGGCTTCTCCATGTGGCCTGGGCTTCTCACAACATGAAGTCTGAATTCTCAGAGGAAGCAGCCCAAAAGCAAGCATTGCAAGAGGCAGGAGCAAAACCTGCCAAGCCAGTAAAGGATTATGCCTGGAACTTCCTCAGTGTTACTTCTGCCATATTCTATTGGTCAGAGCAGTCATGGGCCTTCCCAGATTCAAAAGTACAAAAATGTAGACTGTACCTCTTGAAGAGGGAGGGACCAGGTCACACTGCCCAAAAGTATGTTAGTGGGAGAAAACATTACTGCAATCTTTTTTTTTTTTTAATTTTTTAAATTTTTTTGAGACAGAGTCTCACTCTGTTGCCCAGGCTAGAACGCCATGGTGTCAGCCTAGCTCACAGCAGCCTCAAACTCCTGGGCTCAAGCGATCCTCCTGCCTCAGCCTCCCGAATAAGTAGGACTATAGGCACCACCATACCCGGCAAATTTTTACTATTTTTAGTAGAGATGGGATCTCACTCTTGGTCAGGCTGGTCTCAAACTCCTGAGCTCAAACAATTCACCCGCCTCGGCCTCCCAGAGTGCTAGGATTACAGGTGTGAGCCACCGCGCCCGGCCTTGCTGCAATCTTTAGAAAGCACAATCAATGTATGGTATTGGTGTAGTGATTATATTTGGACAGAAGCTTGTGCCAAGCCTTACAGGAAGGATGGGAGGAATGCAAAAGAGTAAAATGCATAATTCTTGCCCTTGCGGTGGTAGTTGGCATTGCTAAGCCTACGCTTGAGAGAATGAGTTAAGGTACTTCCAAACCTACATACCAGTAAGTATGGACAAATGCGCAGTTATCTCCCACTCACTACTGGACAAGCTCTCCTGAAAACTAGAAACTCTGTGTGAAAACACAAACTGAGAGGCCATTTTGTATTATTTAAAGGGAAAAGTGTATAATTAATACACATCAACTGAAAACTCCCAATTTTCTAAGCTATAACTAAAACACTGTAATGCACCTATATATGTGACAACCAGTTATATTAAGATGTAAAATGCTTAAAACATGTCATTCCTTATTACCAAGCAATTAATGTGAATGTTAATATAGCTGCTTTATGTCGAGAAATATGAAGGGGTTGAGATTTTATGCTACTTGCAACCTAGCTAGTCTGCCACAGTTTTGTGGATACTGACCAAAGACAAATCTGTGACAAAGGATGGTTTATTACTCATAACAATAGCAGTAGCCAGAGAATCATTATATTCTTACATTGATTCCTTGACTTCAATTGTACAGGTAACAGAACAAGGTCCAGGTCATGCCTGCACACATGGAGGATTGCATTACAGGATAGAAACCCTAGCTTAGGAACCTCTAGCATTTATAGTGGGCAGCAGGCAAACCCATCGCCCAACTTTCACCCAAGAGGGCAACACTATCTTTACTATACTGGACAGCAAGTAAACCTACCTTCTGCTCTGGAGGGAGATGTTATCTCCATCTTCCAAGGATGTATCCATATTATCCTTGAAAAGATAGCACAGAACAAAACTCTGTTTGTGCCTCTACTTAGAATACATGAGAGACCCATGTCTCTTATGGAGAGTTATTTCCCAGCACTTTGTGGGCAATAGTAGCATGCTATCTCCTAATTCAAGCAATAGCCAAATTGTACACCCCCTTGGTTGCCAGTTGGCATACTTTAGAAAATATCTCCATAGAATTCTGATATTCTAACACTTGTGTTTAGAATATAACAAGAGACTTTCCCTGAATATCATTTTGTTATTCAGCCACAAAAGAGAAAGAAAATGGGCAATATATCTTTTTATAGTCATCAATATTCTGATGAAAAGTGATGCCATGAAAGGTGCTATGGTTTGAATATTTGCCCCCTTCAAAACTCATGTTAAAATTTAATCCCCAATGTGGCAGTATTAACAGGTGGGGACTTTAAGAGGTGATTGGGTCATTAGGGCTCTGCCCTCATGAATGGACTAATCCTTTCACAGGTAGTGGATTGATGGGTTATCATGGGGTGGGACTGGGGGCTTTATAAGAAGAAGAAGAGAGACCTGAGCCAGTATGTTCACATTCCTTGCCATATGATGGTCCATGCAGCCTCGGGACTCTGCAGAGTCCCCACCAGCAAGAAGGCCCTCAACAGATGCCCTCCTTCAACCTTGGACTTCCCAGCCACAAGAACTGTAACATAAGAAATAAATTTGGTTTCTTGTAAATTACCTAGTTTCATGTATTCTGTTATAAGCAACAGAAAATGGACTAAGACAGAAGGGATGATGAGATCACCATCTAATCGTCTGTTTATGCCTTAATTCATGTACTCACTCATTCGCTCATTTATTTATTCAACCAATACTTATTTAGGATTACAGAAGTGAAGAAGACAGACATAATCCTTCTGTCATGGAATCTACAATCCAATAGAAAAGACAGACATTAAATGACTAATTATATCATGAATTGTTTGTTAGAATTTTGATAAGTGCTCTGAAAGAGTGGAGTTAGGAACAGGTTTTTTGACTTAGGCAGTGTAAAGGATTAGTGGTGGTTAATTAGACAATTAGGGGAAGGAATTAGGGGAGGAAGACAATTAGGGGAGGAAGACTAAGAGGTGTGAAAAGAGATAACCTAAAGCAGTCCTTGCAGACAGAACCCAGAAGAACACCATTATTTAAGGGAGGGAAGAAAAAAAGAAGCCCATGTGGAATATTGGAAAGGAAGAGCTGGAGAGGTTAGAGGAAAATTAGTATTAAGGAGAATTATCCAGGCCAGGCAAGGTGGCTCACACCTGTACTCTCAGCACCCTGGGAGGCCGAGGCAGGAGAATCACTTCAGGTCATGGGTTCAAGACCAACCTGAGTAAAAGCAAGACCCCATTTCTACTACAAATAGAAAAAAATTAGCCAGGTGTGGTGGCATGCACCTGTAATCTCAACTACTCAGGAAGCTGAGGCAGGAGCATCATTGGACCCCAGGAGTTGGAGGTTGCTGTGAGCTGGGCTGGCACCACTGTTCTCTAACCTGGGCAACAGAGCAAGACTCTGTCTCCAAATATATATATATATGTACACACACATATATATTTGTATACATATATGTATACAAAAGGCAAAAGGCACTCTAAGGCTATGAATTAATCAGATGTGCGTTGCCTGCCAGAGGACCCCTGGATCCTTGAGAGGCTCCTATATGTGTTCATCAGTGTGCTAAGTCAGCACTGCTTCTTTCATAATCTAGGCCCACTGTGAAAAATGAAGGTCACCTCATAGGTTATTATAGGTTCCTTCACATCTCAGCTAACCTAACTCGTCTCTGATGCAAGAGTGATAACAACACACCAGCTCTTGGAATGGGAGGGAGGAATGCGGAGGCACCAGAGAGGGAAGATACTCCTCCCTAGCACTCCTCTAAACCCGGGCCCAGCCAGAGTATTACAAACACCTCACACCGGGCCTGCCTTGGTATTACACAAGATCTGGAAAGAGACGAGTTCTATTTAGAAAGGATTAAGGAGACTAGAAGGGCAGTAGGAAATTGGTTCTCTGTCATAGGAGCTGAAATTTACAAGTGAGAACATTGGTTGTTGTATGTCTTTACTCTTCAAAGTAGAGCAGCTAAGGACAGAACAGCATTTTTCTATTGCCTAAAAAAAAACCTCTGAGGACCATCATACTCGGAGAGGATGGTACAGTGTTGAAAGAACTCCCTACAACAGCACTTGTCAAACTTTCTCAGTGAAGGACCAGCTTTTAAAATTTCCAACCCAACATGAACTGACGCTTTTGTCAAATGAAATGAAAATAAAGTACTAGAAAAATAATCACACACTTGGATTGCTATAAAGCTCCCTAGCTGGTTACTCCCAATATCTGTGCCTATATTGTCATGGACAGGTAACAAACAGTTTGCTGGCTGGTACTAGTCAGTGAAGCTCATCTTAAGTAGAACTGCCCTGGGATGCTGTCTTTGGAAGGCAAATGTCACGTTGTCCAGCTTCATCATAAATGCATCTTTTTTTTTTTTTTTTTTTTTGAGACAGAGTCTCACTGTGTTGCCTGGGCTAGAGTGCCGTGGCGTCAGCCTAGCTCACAGCAACCTCAACTCCTGGGCTCAAGCGATCCTTCTGCTTCAGCCTCCCGAGTAGCTGGGACTACAGGCATGCGCCACCATGCCCGGCTAATTTTTTCTATATATTTTTAGTTGGCCAATTAATTTCTTTCTATTTAGTAGAGACGGGGTCTCGCTCTTGCACAGGCTGGTTTCGAACTCCTGACCTTGAGCGATCCGCCCGCCTCGGCCTCCCAGAGAGCTAGGATTACAGGCGTGAGCCACTGCGCCCGGCCATAAATGCATCCTTTGTAAATGAACCACTATAGAAAGGTGGGAATTCCTTATTACAATCTTTATTATCAAAAGAAAATCCATTTAAATTCTATGTTTTATTTTCCATTGCTGCATTAAAAAAAAAACTTGGCTCACTCTAAGTAAGTATATTTTAAATGGCTAGAAGAAATTAGGACAGGCTTGCCTTTTGTAAAACTCTATCCCAAGTCTTAAATATAGAGTTAGACATTGTTCCAAGTCTCAGGAGGCAAGCTACTTTTCCTATATGGTAATTTTCATTAATTGATCCACCAGTTAAGGAGAGAAGCCTGGATAATTAATCTAGAGCAAGGTTGTCAAATGATGAGCATATAAATCACTGTTCTTGGGACACCTGGCACCTGCATAATATTGAGCCAGGTGCACCTGCTTCCCAAGACAGAACTCCAAGGACGATGTAGTCAGGCTGGCAAGAAAAGGAATGAGTTTTGCACAAGAACATGCATTTAGGGCTTAATGAGGCACACAGGATTATTATTTATAACACAATCAACACACGCAATTTATGAAGTGATTAAATCTTGTCCCAGAAGAGCTCACATGGATCCAAACCATGATGACCCAATTATTTAGAAGATTTTTTTCTTTTCTGTCATAATTTGCTCTCCTGTGACCAAAAAGGGATTTGAACTACTCTGAGGTAAAATTCAAGGGCATCATGGCCTTTGTTTTTTTCCTTTCCAATTAAACGGTAGCAAAACCAAATCTTAGCTGAAAAAAACAAAACAAACTAAAAATAACCTCACCCTAAACCCCCTCATGGGGTCACGCACATTTTGGTCTTTGGGTTGTTACCCTTAGTATTTTCATATCCTTCCATTCCTTAGGATTTTACATTTATACAGTTGTTATTTTTTTGTATTTTCGGTTACTGTACAAGATCCTCCCAACATCTTTGGGGTGGGCAATATAAATATTATATCCACTTTTTCTGGTAATAGTAAAAATATTCATCTTGTGCACCAACCAGTCTAAATGAGGCAGGAACCAATCAGAAGTGAAACCAGCTGTGAACTCCGAGTAAAGGTGAGCAGAGCCCATGATGAAAACTGGCCCTGCCCATTTGTGAGAGGAAGGAATGGATGGCCAGGAAAACTATGTCTGCAATCACATGTTCTATATTTTCTACTTCAAGGTAGTAGGACTGGTTTCAGGCTGCCAGAAATCCAATCTGAAACCCCTCCTCCATTATATTTCTTTCTTTCTTTATTTTTTATTTCAGCATATTATGGGGGTACAAATATTAAGGTTACGTATATTGCCCATGTCCCCCCTCCCCCCTCGAGTCAGAGCTTCAAGCGTGACCATCCCCCAAACATTGCACATCTCACTCGTTATGTCTGTATATATCCATCCCCTCCTCCTCCCTCCCACCCGCCCGACATCCGATAAATGTTATTCCTATATGTCCACTTAGGTGTTGATCCGTTAATACCAATTTGCTGGTGAGTATATGTGGTGCTTGTTTTTCCATTCTCATTATATTTCTTAATACTTTAAAATAATGATGAAGTCAGACACAGTGGCTCACACCTATACTCCTAGAATTTTGGGAGGCTGAGGAGGGAGGATCGCTTAAGGCCAAGAGTTTGAAACCAGCCTGAGCAAGAGCAAGACTTCCATTTCTATAAAAAATACAAAAATTACAAAAATTAGCCAAGCATGGTGAAGCACACCTGTAGTCCCAGCTACTTGGAAGGCTGAGGCAGGAGGATCACTTGAGCCCAGGAGTTTGAGGTTGCAGTGAGCTATGATGACACCACGGCACTCTAGCCCAGGTGATAGAGTGAGACCCTGTCTCTAAATAAATAATAATAAAACTCCAAAATGAGCAGAGGATGGTATATAAGTTTCCTTCATGTCATTACAAAAAGAAAGAAACTGGAAAAGAGAAATGAGGAAGAAGGAAGAAAAGAAAATGGGAAGAAAGAAAGAAGGAAGGAAGGAGAGTGAGACACACATAAACAGACAGAGATACAGAGAGACAAAGAGAGAGAGAGAAAGGAAAGAAGGAAAGAAGGAAGGAAGGAGGGAAGGAAGGAAGGAAGGAAGATATCGGAGCCCCTTATGAGCATTCAATATTCATGAGCACCTTTATGAGAACTAAAGCCTCATTGTGATCAACTGATTTCAAATACCAATTCTTTCTGGGTTGATTGTACTTGCTCAATATACTTTGTTCATTTAGTTCAGAATTTTTGAACAGTGGCTCTACTGACATTTTGGACAGAATAATTCTTTCTTGTGGGGTCTGTCCTGTGCATTGCAGGATGTTTAGCAGCATCCTGGCCTCTATTCACTAGGTTGCCAGTAGCACCTCCCTAGTTGTGACAACCAAAACTGTCTCCAGATAATGCCAAATGATTCAGACAGTTCTCCAGTAAAACCACTGTTTTAGTGGATTTGTTCTAAATATATTTCCAAACTCAATTCTTTTTGTACCTGAAGGTCAAAAGCTGCAGCTGAGAAGTAGAATTTATATAGAAAGGAAAATACAAGCTTCTTTCATTGAAAGAATACTATAATTTGATCAAAATTATCCCCCATGCCCATCCTCTGACCAAACTTTGAATACAAATGGAATTATTAAATCAAACAGACAGCCAAGAGCAAACACCTATCTTTGAACTGTATGGTGCGTAGACCAAAAAGTTTGCATTCTTCTACCCATTTATGAAACATACAATGCCATTTCTGGATATTTTTCTAACATGTCCAATAATTTCTTATATTTTAGATTTATAATATGTTATCTTTAATTTTTCCTTAATTATAATAACTCTACATTAGCTTGGGAAATTTACTTGAATTATTTTGAATTTCCGCATGCAAGAGTTATTTTCCAAGTGCTCTGTGATAGCCAAAAAGTGCTCCATGGGTCAGAAATGTGCCTTTCAGCTTGCCCTATGCCCACGTCCATAGCATCATTATTCATAATAACCAAAAGGTGAGATCAACCTAAATGTCCAGCAATGGAAGAATGGATAAAGAAAATGTGGTATACACGTACAACGAATATTATTCAACCTTAAGAAGGAATGAAATTCTGACACCTGTTCTAACATGGAGGAATCTTGAAGATATGCTAAATGAAGTGAGCCAGTCACAATAGAACAAATATTGTATGATTCCACTTATATGAGGTACCTGGATAGTTAAATAGTGATTACTAGGGGCTAGAGTGAGGAGTGAATAGGGAGTTATCATTTAATGGGTATAGTTTCTTTTTGGGGTGTTGAAAAAGTTCTGGAGATGGATAGTTGGTGATGGTTTGCACAACAGTGGAAATGTACCTGATGCCACCGAACTGTATGCTTAAGGATTAAAATGGTAAATTCATGTTTTTTTTTCTTGTCTGTTTTTTTAAATTTCAGCATATTATGGGGGTACAAATGTTAAGATTATGTATATTGCCCATGCCCCCTTACTCCTTGAGTCAGAGCTTCAAGCGTGACCATCCCCCAGACGTTGCACATCTCACTCATTATGTTTGTATATACCCATCCCCTCCTCCCTAAATTCATGTTATATATATTTTACCACAATAAAAAATCAAATCAAACATTCAGCAATATATAAATGTTCTATGTACATAAAAACAGGCAGCCTTAATATCTCATTCACCAAAAGCTCTATTCTCTGTGATACACACAGACATGTCCTCTGGTCCTTGGAATTTGGCTGGTTGTGTTTCCAAATGTCCTGCTGGGTACGTAATTGGCCACTCCAACGATTTCAGTGAGTCCTGGAACCCAGTTGCTGAGGTAAGTCAATCCCACAGGAACTCACTGAGCTCATTCCGACATTCAGAAGAAGGAATTAGCCCTTTCTATTCTTTTTTTTCTCAGAGTCCCAACCTCAAATTCAGTTCATTACCCTCAAAAGTCATTCAGATCATTAAGAGTTGAGAATTAATATTGTTTCTGTCATCCACTGGAAAAGCAAAGTGGAAATGGCACCCCATTTCTTTTTTTTGTACGAAATCCTATTAATAAAAATTTGACACTATATCTGTGAAATTGATTTGCTCTGTTGGTAACAGAAAAAATTGAGTGTCTCTCATAGAGTACATCATGTACAAAATTATATGCTATACTATTCAATTAAATTAAAGTTTGAAAAGAGTGTCATATATGGGATGAAGTGCAATCAATATCTAAACACTTGCATATAAACCAGGGCATTTGCTATCTGGTTACTGTAGACAGTGTAGACACCCTTCTTCCAGCATGCACCCCCACACCAGGTCAGTATCAGTTAGCCTCTATGCATTTATATGTGAGGGAGCTTTTATTTTGAAACGGAGAATGTGGAGAGGAAGTCTGGGGAGGGAGAGAGGCTTAGATTAAGGAATTGGAGAATGGAAGGAAATAGGATACCAGCACCCACACCTCATTCCTTGGACTGCCTTTGAGCTCAGGAGTGAGAGTTAGAGGCAGAAGTTGATGAAACTATTCAAGAGGGGCCTTTTTGCTTGTTTGTTTTTAGGGACAGGGTCTTGCTCTACTGCCTAGGCTGGAGTGCAGTGATGGCATGATCATATCTTACAGCAGCCTCAAACTCTTGGGCTCAAGCAATGCTCCTGCCTAAGCCTCTGCAGTAGCTGGGGCTAATTTTTTAATTTTTGTAGAGATGGGGTCTATGCTATGCTGCCCAGACTGGTCTCGAACCGCTGGCCTCAAGCAATCCTCCTAACCCAGCATCCCAAAGTGCTGGGATTATAGACATGAGGGCTTTGAGAGACCTGTCAGTAATAGAGAAGGAAGAGGAAGAGCCCCCTTTCTCCCACTTCTGTTTACCCCAGCACTTGTCTTGGACTCCAAGACCTGGAAGCATTGAAAGTACCCAGAGACCATGGCTTGGGGTTAGGGAATCAAAGTATACCACCACGAGGCCACAGACAGCAGCTGTGGACAAAGGGGACCCAAATCTGGAAAAGATGCAGGCAGGGGGGCAGGTGTCATGATGGGCACTATGAAGCACTCCTTTTTTTGTCCCCAAGAGTGATGCAGGGTCACTCTGCAGTGGAGGGAAGGGGATAAGGGTCTCTTTTAATGAATACAATAATTCATAAAAGCTAGTAAATATTGGATTACACATAGATTGTTTTATTTAACCCCTAAAATAATCCTGTGAAGGTGGTATTATTCCATTTTACAGATGAGGAAACCAAGGCTCAGAGAGGTTAAGTAACTTCCCAAAGCCACATGGCTCCCAAGAGGATTAGAACCCAAATATATTTGACTCTAAAATC
>VBSM01002608.1:123990009-124001466 GCA_008086735.1 Cheirogaleus medius | reverse complement strand
CCATGGCACTCTAGCCCAGGCAACAAAGTGAGACTCTGCCTCAAAAAAAAAGAATCCATTAAAATACTTTTAGAGTCAATAAATTAATTCAGCAAAATTGCAAGATATAAAATTAACACACAAATATTATTTATATTTCTATAAGCTAGCAATGAATAATCTAAAAATTAAGAAAAAATTGCATTTACAATAGGATCAGAAAGAATAAAATACTTAGAAATAAATTTCACCAAGGAGGTATAAGACTTGTACACTGAAAACTACAAAACATTGCTGAAAGAAATTTAAGGAGACCTAAATAAATGAAAGACATCCTGTGTTTATGGATTGGAAAACTTAATGCAGCATTGTTGAGATACCAATATTCTCCCAAATAATCTACATATTTAACGCAATACCTATCAAAATCTCAGTGACCTTTTTGCAGAAATGGAAAAGCTCATCCTAAAATTCACATGGAATTTCAAGGAACCCCAAATAGCTAAAACAATTTGTAAAAGAAAAAAAAAGTTGGCAGACTCATACTTCCTGATTTTAAAACTTTCTACAAAACTCAGGCCAATGTGGTACTGGTATAAAGATAGATATATAGGTCAATGGAATAGAATTGAAGTCCAGAAATACATCTGTGGTCAATTGATTTTCAACAAGGATGCCAAGACCATTGATGAGGAAAGAATAATCTCTTCAATAAAGGGTGCTGGGACAACTGTATATCTACATGCAAAAGAAAAAAGTTGGACTTCTACTTCCCACCGTATACAAAAATTAACTCAAGCTGGATCAAAGACCTAAATATGACAGTTAAAAGTATAAAACTCTTAGAAGAAAACATAAATGTAGATTTTCATGATCCTATATTAGGCAGTGATTTCTTAGACATAACACCAAAAACACAAGCCATCAAAGAAAAAAAATCTATAAATTGGACTTCATTAAAATTAACATCTTTTATGTCTAAGGACACTATTAAGAAAGTGATCCCAACACAAAGAAATGATAAATCTTTGAGGTATTGGATATCCTAATGACCGTGATTTGATCATTACATGTTGTATGCGTGTATCAAAATATCACATGTACCCCTAAATATGTATAATTATTATATAACAAAAAAAAATTTTTAAAAAGAAAGTGAAAAGGCAACCTACAGAATAGGAGAAAAATGTTACAGATCAGCTATCTGATAAGGTTCCATATCTAGAACATATAATGATCTCCTACAACTCAACAACAAAAGATCAGTCAACACAATCGAATAAGAGCAGACACCTAAGGATTAACAGACATCAGAGGGAAGCTTCTAATGTCAATGATGTGGACCAGGATAAGGAAAGAGAAGAAAGCAACATGTGGGAAACAGAGATGATGCAGGAAGAAGGTAGTCAGCAACCATGAAATAAAAACAGGATGCTATTAGGAAAACAAAAACATAAAAAACATCAATCAGAGAATGGTCTTGGAAATGAAAAAAAAAAAAAAAAGTAAAACTGAAAAACTCAATAGCAGGTTTGGAAAACGAAGCAGAAAATGTCAACACTGTCATTTGAATGCAAGTTATCCTGATCTCAAAGCCCATGAAAATAAAAGAAAGGTACCTTACATCTGTTAACGTTATCTAACCCGAATTATATACTTGTCTTTCATTGTGATGTAATAGGGCATCTTATATTGCCAAGCTTATTAAAAGTCAGCTTGAGCCAGTAGTTATTTTGGAATCTATTGGATCATCAGCAGAACTAGAGGCAAGTTAGTGCTTTTATTTGGCTGAAAATAAAAAAATAATAATAATTTCTGGTTTTAATCTCTTTACTTGATGTAATCATCATATGCCAATCATAGGATGCCATTCATACAAATTGCTACTTAGCTAAAACCCCACAATATATACAGGTTTTGATGTTTGTTTTGGCTTGAAGAATCTCATTTTGGAAAAAAAAATAAGAAAACCGTGTTTTAGGATTATGAAATTTTGGAGCTAGGAGGACCCCTAGATGTCATCTAAACTTGCCCTTTTGGTCTCAAATATGTGAGCAACTAAGCTGATTAGGGACTGGGATTCGAGTAGGCTAGCTCCAAGTCCACTGCCACTTCCACTCCACAGAACCATTAGAAGTAGAAATAGCAATAGCACCAATGCCTGCATATCATTACTTTAAAATCAGGAAGCAGTAACTGGGTCAGCTGCCGCAACCACAGAATAAAATGAAAATGAGGACAGAAACACATGACTCTGCCTCCTAACTGTAGTGCTGATGGAAAAGAAGAATCAAATCTAACCTCACTTTTCCTATGTATAACAATCAACAAGTATTTATTGAATAGTTACAAAATGCCTAACAGTGAACAAAATGCTGGACTATAGAGTGAAGCACAAGTAGAATTATGTGCATAAGCTGACTGTACACTATTAAACATCATTTGATGCAACATTCATTAATTTCAATGAATAACTAACTTAGGAATGTTATATATTCATTCCTTTCACAATTAAGCCAATTAAACGAAGTCTCTTTTGGGGGCAGTATTATTTTATTATAGTGAATAACTGTGAGGAAGCATGGGGTTTGGAGACGAAATGGAGCTGTGTCCAAACCATTGAAATCAAAAAGTATTTTTTGACACTTTAAAAATGATCTAATTATTACAGATGCAGGATATTCAGTAAAAAAATTGAAATACAGATAAGCAAACATAAAAACCAGAGATTATCACATTAGTGCACATCCTTCTAGATCTTTATCTTTGTAATGTTTAACCAGGGAGAAAGGATAATTATTTGGAAGACAGGACTAAAAAATGCCAAGAGCTTTCATAAGACTCTGTTTGGCTCCATTATCCACTTTCCTATGTGTACTGCGTTGCAGCAACAATTTCCCTAGGGGTGTCCCTGACACCAGGCTCGCCTGCCCAGTGGGATGTTTTCCACTGGGGCTCTCTTTCTAAAATTGAAATCATGTAACTCTCTTGTTTGAAAGTCTTTGCAGGCTCTCTTCTACCTAACACAGGATTCAAGGTCAACACCCCAGCACTGTACAAGGCTTTTCAGAGCCTGCCCTATCTTTCCCACTCCATTAATTCCCCACTCTGCGTGCTGTACGTCCTTCACTCTGGGCATACTAGGCTTGCCACCATGCCCTGAACATGCCATGTCCCTTCACAATTCTGTGTCTTCCATAATGATTCTTTCCATCAGCGAATGTCTTCCCCTACTTTTGACCTAGCAACTCCTAGTTAACTTTCTGGCCTCCAAACATATATTCCTCCTGTGTAAAGCATTTTTGACTCTCCTATACTAGGTGTTCTCCATTTTGGGTCATGTCCCCCAATTGTTGCTATATTATAGCCCTTAGCACCACATGTTTAATTTACCCATGGAACCAGCAAGTTGAGCAAGCATCATACATGGATTGTGATCAAAATCAAACTTTATTTCTTTCTTATACTGCCTTTTTTCTATAACTTTATATAACAGAAATGTTCAGCATATACAAAAATAGAATAGTATAATTAATCTCCATGTTCCCATCACCCAGCTTCAACAATCATCAAGTTATGGCCCAAATTGTTCATCTATGCCCTCACCCTTTTCCTCCCCTCAACAATATTATTCAGAAGCAAATACCAGACTTTATATCATCTCATCCATAAATACTTCATGATCTACCTCTATATGATAAGAACTCTGTTTGAAAACATAACTATAGTACTACTGTCACTCTTTTAAAAGTTAATCGTAATTCTTTAATATTGTCAATATCCATAAAAATGTTATCATTTTTATTCCGTGGAGTTTCTCTTTTCCTGAACTAGTTGAAAATTCCAATTGACCCATGATACCTCTGCTCATGTTTACCAAATAGATAATCATATGCTTGCTTTGACTATAGACAATATAAGCAGGAAACATAATATGATCTCAATGCAGAAATCAGAATGTCCAATCTCCTCTAATAATCAAAACTCAGAACCTGACCCAGGGTATATCTTCCCCCTGCAGTGGGAAGGAGGACTTAGATGTTTTCCTTTCTGCTCTGTCTTTGTTCATTTCATTCCTCATTGCTGCCACCAATTTCTCTCCCTGCCAGGATAGGAGTCTGGGGGAAAAGTAAATGGGCCCCTTCCTTGTCATTCCTTGACAAAGAGGATGTATTACTCTTCTGAAGAATCCTGTGCACCTCCTTCCTCAGCTCCTCAGCCCCTCAGCCTCTGGGTCTCCCTCCAGCCTCTTTCTGTTCTGGGCAGTCAGTCTTCTGGACAGAATACAGAGAATACAGCCTGATTTCAATGCAGGACACTCTCTTGAAGCCACCACCAAAGCAGTACTCCTCCACCACTGGATTTTCCAGGACAGAAATCAAACCTTGTTCCATGGTATGCTTGACGTTTCTCAGGCCTGAGCTTGCCATCTCTCAACAGGAAGAAATAAATTTTAACCTACGTATATAGTTGTATTTGAAGTGAATTCCTTGTGGATGGAATATGCATTTTTGTTTTTTATCCACTCCACCAAATTCTGTGTTTCAATTGTAGTATTTAGACCATTTATATTTAATAATATGTTAGAATTTGTCTGCCATATTATTTGTTGTTTTCTATTTGTTCTCTCTGAAGAAACACATTTTTGGCTTACCAAGGTATCCTGTTGGAGTGTCCCTCAAGCATGGGATTGATAAGGTAGCATTCTAGCTCATCTCTTTTTTTTTTTTTGAGACAGAGTCTCACTCTGTTGCCTGGGTTAGAGCGCCGTGGTGTCAGCCTAGCTCACAGCAACCTCAAACTCCTGGGCTCGAGCGATCCTCCTGCCTCAGCCTCCCGGGTAGCTGGGACTATAGGCACGCACCACGGTGCCCGGCTAATTTTTTCTATTTTTGGTAGAGACAGGGCCTTGCTCTTGCTCAGGATGGTCTCCAACTCCTGAGCTCAAAGGATCTGCCCGCCTCGGCCACACAGAGTGCTAGGATTACAGGTGTGAGCCACCACTCCCAGCCTCCAGCTCTTCTCTATCAGGGGTTGGACCCTATCCTATTTCTATAGCCTTGATCAGACTGAGGAATCTAAAAATTGCAAGAGAGGTTATTTTTCTCATTTCCTTTGTAAATTCCACATGGGGGGAAGGAACTGTTAGCTTCAACTTAATGTTGGTACTCTGATATCTAGTGCCACAGTGGAAGCTGAAACAAAGGATCCCCGCTTTATTATCTCAATACTCTTACTTACCTGTCTCTCTCCCCTTCCAGACTCTGACCAATACGTGGACGAGATCCACATATTACTCATCTTTGTATCCCCAGCTGCTGCTAGATGTTGATGCCTTTTTCACTAATACTTAGCCCAAAGGGATCAGTTTTGTTTTTAACTATTTCTTTTGAAATAATTTCAAACTTACAGAGAAGCTGCAAGAATTGTACAAAGAGCTCTCAGATACCCTTTGCTCAGATCGGCCAATTGTTAATGTTTGGCCACATTAGCTCTATCATTCCCTCTTTCACGCTCTATCATTCTCTTTCAAGTCTCAGACCTTTTTTTAAAATTCTCTATTCAACTTCTGTACAGTTCATTTCCATTTAGTGCCTTATATCAGTTGCCTTTTCTTTCTGAATTCACCAATTTTCATGCCCTAACACAAAAGGGAAGACAGGGTATAAAAAGGATAAGATGAACTTATTAACCATCAGGTTTTTCATCCATTTAAAGCTATGAGATTTATTTTGAGACACTAAGGAAGGCATTTAACATGTCTATGAATATGGTCAAGCCAGAAAAAAAAGGAGCCATCTTCTAGAATAGACTATTTTTAGTAGCAGAATGAGTGTGGAAAAGAATTGTGGTGCATACATAAATAGCTCTTCCTGGGAGCATAATGATAACTCTGGTTCTGCTATTTACGAAATCAGCCAAGAAAGGTTGGGGGAAATCTATTGTATTAGCAAAAGGAAAATTTTCATACTGGTATAAGTGACTAATAATATTTAGGAAGAACCTGGCTTGCCATTTAATATAGAGGATGTGGGGTGCGTTTTAGAGAGAATGGATATTAAAGGTGCATCTTCATATCACACAGGGCACTTGTTCAAATTCTGCCAGTCCACAGAGAGATTATTCTTCTTCTGACTTTAGCCCACGCTGACTCTCATATATTGAGTCATGTCATTTCACTTTAAGGAAGTGCTAAGTGAAATCAATGAAACAGCTGAACATCGATGAGTTCCAAGAATTGCAACATACTGAATAAAAAGAACAATGAAATCATTCATGGAAGAGGCCATTCATAAACAGCTTAGTTCCACTGTAGTAAAAAAAAAATAAATAAAGAACAAACTGGAGTGAAAGGGAAGTGTAGCTCAGGATTCTGGATTTAAAAATTTTATCCAGCAGTTGCCAGCCCTCCAGGCTGGTGCCATGCATGTGATGGAGCTACACTGTTGGAAGAGCCAGTGTTGAGGTTTGGCTCCAAGCACTGTTTTGGTGTTGCAGAAGAATACCTTTGAGCAATGTTTTACACCTCTGAGAGGGGAATGACTCCTCCTGTGGAATTGGTCCCAGTCTGGGTGCAAACAATATTTTCTGTTTAAAAAAAAAAATAGCTTTAAGTTTAATTTCTGGCCTATTAAAATTCTTATTATAGATTCTTTTGCTTAAGAGATACAACCAAGGTGTGACTATTCATTCAGTGCATTTGTTCAGAAATATTTATTGTATGCCAGGCCCCATATTGGGCCAGGCACTGTTCTAGGCGCATGGCATGTCCCTGCAAGCAAAACATCCCTATCCTCACCAAGCTGATATTCAAATGAAGGAGACAGACAATAAACGTAACAAATAAGGAAATCAGGAAGTGTGTTAGCAGGTGGTGAGTGCTATAGGGAAATAGGATGAGGTTGGGGGGAGACGGATCCAGCATGTGTGGAGAAGCAGGTTGCAACCTTAAGGGTAGGCTTTGTTGAGAAGTAACTTCAAGCAAAGACTAGAAAAAGGTGCAAATGGTTGGGGGAGGAGCATTCCAGGAAGCAGTAACACCTGGTACAGAGTCCCAGGAAAGTAGGAGCATCTTGGCTTATTCCAGAGACAACAAGAGTGACCAGGAGCATAGTGAGCCAGGAGGGAAGTACAAGCAGGTCAGGTAGGGCCTGGGGCTGTGGAAGAATTTCAGCTTCCACTCCTTCCTTGTTCACTCTGAGTGAGACAGCTTTTGAGCAGAGAAGGAACTCACTTTGACGTTCATTTTAAAAGGGTCTCTCTGGCTCCTCTTTTGAGAATAAACAGAAGGGGACGAGGCAGAAACAGGGAGACCAGTTGGGAGCCCACTGTAATGACCCAGGCGAGGGCTGGTCATGTTTCAGCCCAGGGTGTGGAGTGGCAGTGGTGAAAAGGGACCACATTCTGGATGTGTTCTGCAGACAGAAAAAAGCAGGATTTCCAGGTGGATGGGATGTGAGCTGGGAAAGAGAAGAGTGAAAGTGACTCCAAGGTTTTGGACTCAAACAACTACAAAAAATGGAGTTGTCATCAACTGATGTGCAGAAGCTGCTGATGGAGCAGGCTTGGAGGTGGGCGGATCAGGAGTTCAGTTTTGGGTATATTACTTGATTCCAAATGGGGAAGTCAGTGGGCAGCCGGATATATGAGTATTGAGTTCAGGAGAGAATCTGGGTGGGAGACGTAATTTGGGAGTTGTGAATATGTAGATAACATTTATTCACTTACTTTCACCCTTTTAACACAAACATTTTCAAACACACAGAAATGTACATGTATTTATTATGGTACATATACCTTCTACCACCATTCAACAATTTTTTGTTTGTTTGTTTGGTTTTGGTTTTTGTTTTTGAGACAGAGTCTCACTCTGTTGCCTGGGCTAGAGTGCCATGGTGTCAGCCTAGCTCACAGCAACCTCCAACTCCTGGGCTCAAGCGATCCTCCTGCCTCAGTCTCCTGAGTAGCTGGGATTATAGGGGCACACCACCATGCCAGGCTAATTTTTTCTATTTTTTTAGTACAGACAGGGTCTTACTCTTGCGCAGGCAGGTCTTGAACTCCTGAGCTCAAGCAATCCTCCTGCCTCAGCCTCCCAGAGTGCTAGAATTACAAGTGTGAGCCACCACGCCTGGCCAACAATTGTTAACATTTTGCCATATTAGCTCTATATTTCTCTATTTATATATGCTTTTAGTTTATTTGTTTAACTGAACCATTTCAGAATTGGAAATATCTTGTTGCTTCACTCCTGAATACCCCTGCATTCCTGACAGGAATGTGGAGTCACAAGACTGAATGAGATAAGAGCTGGGATGAGTGCAGATAGGGACCAGCGCCACTAGAGGATCCCTGGGGCACCCCAAGAGTAAACAGTCTGGGAGAGGAAGAAGAACCTAGAAGGAGCAACCATTAAGGGAGGAGAAAACCAAGAACGTAGCTATAATGTTGAGCTGGTGGACATTCTCTTCTGATTACTTAAATTTACTCAAATGTAAAAAGGTAGATATAAAACACATTCATGCAAATTGTTCTTCTAACTTCAGAGTTTATTCTTCACACTCGTGGAACAGACTATTTTTAACTTGGTCTTCTTAAGACTGGGGTAATTATGAAATGAATCAAATACCTCTCTTTGGTTTTTTTGTGGTTTTTTTTTGTGAGACAAGGTCTCCCTCTGTCACCTGGGCTAGAGTGCAGTGGCGTCATCACAGCTCACTGCAACCTCAAGCTCCTAGGCTTAAGCGATTCTCAGGAGTAGTAGCTGGGACTACAGGCCTGCGTCACCATATCTGACTAATTTTTCTTTTTTTTGGAGAGACAGGGTCGTGCACTTGCTCAGGCTGGTCTCAAACTCCTGTTCTCAAGGGATCCTCCAGCATTAGCCTCCCAAAGTGCTAGGATTACATGTGTGAGCCACCGGCAGGGCCAAATAACTCCTTTTGATTGTTTTAAATGACCAACCTAATAAACCCAGGGGAATAGACTCCTTAAAGGATGAAGAGGCCAAGTTATAACATCGCTGTCTGAATTGGCAAACATTCAGTTTAGTTTTCAAAACTAACTCAAAACAAACCAATCGAATTCAGAGGCTAATTTAGGAAATTAGGAATGGCAATTTTTGTTTAAATCACAAAGCTAACCTTTTTTTTAAGGTGCTACTCACATCTACCTAAATAATATTTTTGGTTGAGAGCTAAAAATATTTTCTTACCCTTTAAACATTATTAATAGTCTAACCACAGCTGAGATAAATAGGATATCTGTAGCTTCAGAGCAAACTCCTACCATGTACCTGGTCCTTGGGCATAACTCTGAAAAGATTTATTGTTAGATAGGAGGTTGCTAAGCAGTCAAGCAAATCTCATTCATTCTTGGGCTTCCTGAACTCTGGAACCCCTCCCTTTGTGACTCAGGAAATAACAACCAACAAAATAAATCATACGTGGTACCAAGATTAGACAGGCACTTAACAATAAATAATAAAAATAGTCGATGTTGGCTATAGCTAGAAACACAGAGAAAAAAGACACTGGATTGAAAACCAGGGCAATGCTTGGGTCCAGCATTATGTATTTCATTCTCAGTCTCAGAGAAACTTAAATGTGGCCACTTGTGGGAGGCCGGAGAGCCATTTCTCCAGTAAAGAACTAATCAGCTTGGGGAGCATCTCTAAACCCTTCCCCAGAGACGGTTCCTTCTATCTTCACCTCCAGTTCTTTGCCCAAGAACCTCCCCTGTCTCATTTTCCAGCCAAACACCAAGTTCAGAAAAGAAGCTACCATTTCCCGGACCTGCCTCTGATTCAGAACAGTATCAAATCTAGAACAATATCAGCTCCATTCTGAGCCACAGGGAGGGATTAAAGGAAACAGAAGTAAAAAAAGAGAAAAGGGGAAGAAAATAGACCCAGAAGAAAAGCGGAAGGGCAGAGAGAAGGGATGAAAATGAGAGGAAGGACTACGATGACTATTTTTCCACTTGGTACACTGTCTACTAAGTGTAGAAGGAGCAAAGAAAAAAGCATTCTATTTTAAAATGAGCTGCTTCCACATTCTAGGAGGGTTGCCAAGGGATGCATGTTTTTGGAAAGAAAGGCACTGAAATGGGCTCTGTAATGCAGTGGCAGGTCCCTGGGCCTAGTCTGGAAGCAAGACATTTAGAAAAGAGGAATGAAACCGCTCTGCATAATAACCTCAGAGGTTATCTAACCCAATTGGGCTGGGGAAACCTTTGCAGATTTGTTCTTTTGACGTGGACTTCCTTTTTCCACTTAATATGAATTTAAACTGTTGTCACTAAGAACGGTTGTTAGTCTTGGGAGATTATGTTGAGTTTTGTCCAAGAGCTACCCACGGGCCATCAGGAATAGAGCTGTAGAATTGAACTGAGAGAATTGAGCAGGCTTATCTTGACTGTCATAGCGGCAGAGAGTCCCCAAATAAATACTTCTAGCTAACACATAGAGCGCTTACTATGTCTGAGCTGCTGCTCTGAGGACTTTAATTTATTTCTCACAATAAAACCTTATGAAATAACTATTCCTCCATCTTTATGGAAGAGGAAACAGGTACAGAGAGGTTAAAGACCTGTCTGAGGTCACTCAGGTGACAAGTGGAAAAGCCACGTTGAGCCCAGGCAATCTGGACCTTTGGTACCAGGATTTTAACCATTTCACAATACTGCCGTCTGGAGAGGACAGCCATTGGAGGGTTTGGGCTCCTCCTCCCACCCCACCTGGCACACCTCCTCTGGCTGCTTCTTCCAGTCCTACAAACCACCCCGGCCTCACTGCTGTAGGGTTATTTGCAAAACTCAGCCTGGGAAGTGGACTGTTCTAGATTATTGTGGTTTGAGGATTATCCTAGTAGTTGGGGGGAGTTGGGGGTGGCAGGAGCATGGGAGAGGCCAAGCCCTGTGGGCAGAAGGTAGAGAATTGTCAGGACAGGGAAAGTGTTACTGTTAGCAGGCTGAGGAGGGGTGGGAGGCAGCCTCGGAGGGGGCGTATGTAGCCTTCTC
Organism: Cheirogaleus medius; assembly: GCA_008086735.1. Taxonomy (NCBI): domain Eukaryota; kingdom Metazoa; phylum Chordata; class Mammalia; order Primates; family Cheirogaleidae; genus Cheirogaleus; species Cheirogaleus medius. Next base: position 123,990,468 of record VBSM01002608.1, on the reverse strand, counting down.
AGCCTCATCCTTCCTCTGAAGTGGCAGCACCCAACCACGGGAGGACCTGGCTCCGGGAGGTGGCTTGCCTGAGGGTTTTTGTGCTTCACAGCCATGTGCTTGACCCCCAGCACAGAGCCTGGAGTTTATGCTGGTTGAGTGGCTGAATAAGTGAATGAACTAACTTTGTCAGATGTGCACTTTTACAAATTGTTACTTTCTTCTTTGTTTGGGCCACATATTGAGTTCTTGCTGCTGTTACATGGAGACATTTCCCTTTTTCTCAGGCTCTTCCCTAGTAACAAAGCATCTAGAGTAGATGTGAAAACATCTGCTTTTTTGTAAAAGCCCACATGTCCATTTGGTGAGAAGCCCTGCAGGGACAGGTGACCTAACATGAATTGGGTTCCACCTTCCTTGCTCCTTTCCTTTTTTTTCTTTAATTTTCTTTTTCTTTTTCTTTTCTTTTCTTTTTTTTTT
>VBSM01002608.1:123926947-123951236 GCA_008086735.1 Cheirogaleus medius | reverse complement strand
AAAAAAAAAAAAAAAGAAGAAAAAGGAACAATACCTCAGATATGCTTTATACTCTAGCAAATAACAAAAACAGCAACAAAAACTGTAGGTTGAGGGAGATAGATGATACAAGAATGGCGGAAAGCTGATGGCTGCTGAAAATAGGTGATGGTTTCATGCTATTCATTACACTATATGTTTTACTTTTATGTGCATTTGAAATTTCTACAATAAAAGGTTAAAATAGTGATTATAACATTAAAAATAATTTAAAGCTATTAAGTTATAAAATATGCAATAATTCTTCAGAATTATTTTCCTCTGATCCTGAGATGTAATGATGTAGACAGAGCATCTAAAAGCAGGCAAGAGGCTAAACAAAGTTAGGAAATTGGATAGTAAATGTTTTGTTAAATTTATTTACTTTCATTTTATTCCCTTTCCCAAGCATAGATCCCAAATCTTAGATCACACATTCATACTTTTTTGCATAACAACTGTAATCATCCTAGGCTGGATCTAAATTGGGATACTAGTGTATTTATAGTCTCTTAAGATCTGTACTTGGTTTTGATGTCAAAATAATGTGAATTTTTTATTCTCAAAAGCAAAGAATGTCCACGTAACACATCTAAATTGTCCATAGTACCACCAAATGCCATAATATCATTATTTATAAATATCACTTTAAAATGTAGTTATGAGGAGAGAATCAGACAAATTCAGAACATGGAACATTTCTACAAACCAAATGTCTTGCACTCTTTAAATAGTCAATGTGATAGAAAAAAAGTGGGAGGACTATTCTAAATTAAGAGACTATAGACTTAACAAAAGCAATGTATGAACCCTGGTTGTATCTTGGTTTGGAGGAAAAACAGCTATAAACATTTTAGGGACATCTTTGGAAATACAGACTAGATATTAGATGATATGGAGTTATTGCTAATTTTTCTTAGACGTGATGATGATATTGTGGTTTTGTAGGAGACTACACTTACTCTTAGGAGATGCATGCTACAGAGTTTAGGAGTGAAGTGTCATGATATCGTAAACACTTTCAATGGGTTAAATTGCTTCCAACTAACTTGGTCTAATACTGTTTGCTAATATAAATATTTATCTTACCAACATAAATGAGAATAACTTGGAAGAGGTTAGATAATAGACAAAATAGAGAAGTGCTTTTCTAGTATAAGTATTATACAAACCTTTTGGCTTAGGGACTTTTAAAACCAAATAATTAAGTAGAATTAAAGAAATCATATGGTTGTCCCCTTCCTGAATTCTTCAGATACAGAATAAGGTGCAATATATATTCAGTAACACTGTCAGTTTCTAAAATGTGTGAACATCTTTGGAGTGAATTTACAGTTCTATGGAAAACATTCCTAAGGTGACTTTGTGCTCATTAACTTAGAAAACACAGATAGAAATAACTGCACAGAAACTAAATCAGGTCCAAGTGAGATGCTAGAATCCCTCTAAGAAAGTCATTCCTAAGTAGGCTGATTCAGGTTAGGAATGACTAAGGTTTTCATGACAGATAGGGAGTTTCCAAAAATTCTGAGTAAACAGAGCTCAGGCTTTGGAGTTAGGCACACCTGTGTCTAATCCTGGCTCTGCTACGTGACAGGTAAATTTGGGCAGGCAACAAAAATTTTTAAACAACTTTGTTGAAATTACAAGATGTAATTTATATATTTAAAAATTTACCTATTACAAGTGTGCAGTTTGATGATTTTTAGTAAATTTATACAGTTGTGCAACCATTACCAAAATCTAGTTTTAGAACTCCATCAACCCATAAAGTTGTTTCATGCCCATTTGCAGCCAAACCTGGCTCCCAGCCCCAGCCCCAGCAATCACTGATCTGCTTTTTGTATCTACAATTTGCTTTTTCTGGAAATTTCTTTTTTCTTTTCTTTTCTTTTTTTTTTTTTTGAGGCAGAGTCTCACTTTGTTGCCTGGGCTAGAGTGCCATGGCATCAGCCTAGCTCACAGCAACCTCAAACTCCTAGGCTCAAGCAATCCTTCTGCCTCAGCCTCCCAAGCAGCTGGGATTACAGGTATGCGCCACCATGCCCGGCTAATTTTTTCTATATATATTTAGCTGTCCAAATAGCTTCTTTCTATTTTTGGTAGAGACGGGGTCTCGCTCTTGCTCAGGCTGGTCTTGAACTCCTGAGCTCAAATGATCCACCTGTTTCGGCCTCCCAAAATGCTGGGATTACAGGTGTGAGCCACCGCGCCCGGCCAAGAAATTTCAATGGAATCACACAATATATAGTCTTTTGCACCTGTTATGTTTTTAAGGTTCATCCATGTTACAGCATGTATTGGTTCATTTTTATTGTCAAATAATACTCTATTGTATGGATATAACACACATTGTTTACTAATTCACAAATTGATGGACATTTGGATTATTTCCACTTTTTGCCTATTATGGGTAATCTCACTATGAACATTTGTGCACAAGTCTGTGAACATGTTTTCATTTCTCTTGGGCATATACCTAGGAGTGGAATTGCTGGGTTATGTGGTCATTTTATGCTTAATTTTTTTGAAAAATTGTCACACCTCTTTCCAAAGTGGCTGTACCATTTTACATGCTCACCAAGAATGTATGAGGATTCATTTTTTTCACATCCTTACCAAACTTATCTTCTTTTTGATTATAGCCATTCTAGTGGGTATGCAGTGGTATCTTATTATGCTTTCAATTTGCATTCCTTAATGATTAATAATGTTGAACACAACCATTCATAAATCTTCTTTTGTAAAATAACTATTTAAATTTCTTGCTCATTTTTAAATTAGGTAATTTGTCTTCTTTTTAAGTTGTTAAGTGTTCTTTGTTCAGGGTACAAATCCTTACCATTGAAATTAATTTTTGTGTACAATGTGAAATAAAGGTCAAAGGTTTTTTTTCCTCCTCTCACATCATTTGTTGAAAAAATTACCCTTCCCCCACTGAATTCTTTCAGCACCATTTTGAAAATCAATTGACCATAACATAAGGGTTTATTTCTTAACTATTTATACTGTTCCATTGATCTATACCTCTATCTCTATGCCAATACCACACTGTCTTCCTTACTATAGCTTTTTAAGTTTTGAAACCAGATAGTGGAAGTCCACCTTTTTCTGTTTCAAAATGATTTTATCAATTCTGGTTCCTTTGCATTCTATATAAATTTTAGGATCAAACTTGTCAACTTCTAAAAAGAAAAAAAGCTGCTGGCATTTTAATAGGGATTATACTGAATCTATAGATCAATCTGGAGAGTATTCAGTTCATGAACATGGTGTATTTATCTAGATCTTTGATTTCTCTCAGCAATTTTATATTTTTTTAGAGACAGCATATCACTCTGCTAGAGTGCATTGGCCTACTCATAGCTCACTGTAACCTCAAACTCCTGGGCTCAAGTGATCCTCCCACCTTAGCCTCTTGAACAGCTGGAACTACAGGTGCGTGCCATACATCTGGCTAATTTTTTTTATTTGTTGTAGAGACAGGGTCTATGTTGCCCAGGTTGGTCTTGAACTCCCCGCCTTAAGCAATCCTCCTGCTTCTGCCTCCCAAAGTGGTGGGATTATTGACATGAGTCACAATGCCTGGCTGTCAGGAATGTTTTATAGTTTTCAGTGTAGGTCTTATGTCACTTTCATTAAGTTTATTTTTTTTATGCTCTTGTGAATGGAATTGTTTTCTTAATTTCATTTTCAGATTCTTTACTGATGGTATATAGAAATACAACTGATTTCTGTATCAATATAGCCAATGATCTTGCTAGACTTAATTTTTTAAAGCCCCCATTCTCTCAAAATGTGTAAAATGGGGATATCTACTTAGCAAGGTTTTTGTGTGGAATAATACATATAAAATCTTACCAGAAGGTTAGAATTGAAGGCCCCCCCAAAACATTCAATTGTCTAAAATGTAGGGTCACCATATAGGAATAACATTTGTTGGGCGTTGGGCAGATGGGAGGGGGGAGGAGGGGATGGGTATATACAACATAATGAGTGAGATGTGCAACGTTTGGGGAATGGTCATGCTTGAGGCTCTGCCTCGAGGGGGGAGGGGGACATGGGCAATATACATAACCATAATATTTGTACCCCAATAATATGCTGAAATAAAATAAATAAATAAAAATAAAATAAAATGTAGGGTCACATTATTATGAAGAAAGTGAAATGACCAGGATATACCTGGTGTAGAAGGTAGATGCCAGTTACCAATAATGTTATTATATATCTGAATTTGCAAGATCAAGGAGTCAAGCATTTTCATTAGTGCACTGAAAAGATGTCAGCATTTTCTATCATCTGCATACATTGTTTTTATAATCAGAAGAAAACAATGTTATTTCTCAAAAATAAAAATCAGTAATTGATTTAATTCCACAAAGAAAAAGTAAAAGAACACAGAAATGCTTGAGTTCAACTTGCTGAGTCCAATTTAATGTACTTCCAGAAAAATTATACAGTGGTAGGTACTAGGGTCACAAAAGTAAGAGATATATATACTCAAGGAATTTATGAATAGACTGTTCTGCAGGCTGAGGTATCGCAAGGACTGTTGAAGCAGGTGAAGAGCAGAAATGTTCCTCTGAGGCTTCCTACCTATTCTAACCCTTCAAATTTCCAACCGCAACTATGGCAGCTTTATTTTTATGTATCCCGTGTGTTGGGGTTCCACATAAGATTAAATTTGAACAAAGCACTCTATGCCTTTAGAAAGGTTTGAAAACCACTGGTCTAATAAAAGAAAAAAGTGAAAACTGAGAGGCAGCTAGATTATAGAAAGAATAGTGGATTGGGGGTTCATGATCCAAGTTTTATTCTAGTTGTATGTGTACAGCCATGTGAAAGGGAAAATTCTAGTTCTCATCTCTCAAAAATAATGGCATTTTTAATGTGAATTTAATGTCACACATCCAATAAACATTCCTTGAGTGTAATAAGCACAATAATGTTATTCATATGTTCATGGTAAATTAATAGCAAAGAAAGGGAGTAAAGAGCATCTTGAGGATATCAGCAAAGTCTTCAAAGATGTGACAAGCTGGGTTTTAGAGCATGAGTAGAAGTCTGCCAAATGATAAAAAAGAAAAAAAATTGTGGCATTACAGACGGAGTAGGGTCAAAAGTATAGAATAATAAATAGCTACCACTGAATGAACACTTACTCTATGCATAGAATTTTATCCTCATAACCCACAGAGGAGGTATAGGTTATTATCCCCATGCACAGACAAGGGTATGCCTAAATCACAAAACCCTTGAGTGGCAGAGCCAGATTTGAAACTAGGATTGTCTGATTTCACAGCCGAGGCTCTGGGTTCAAACAGGCACATATATTGAAAAGGTGTGAAGCAATACGGGGCTGCTATAAGAAGGAAGCGGTGAGCGATGAGCCCGGCTACGTAGATATCCGCTCTCGCTCACCTGACCACAGAGCAACTTGAGCAAAGAAGTGTTGGGCTGGAATTGGAGGTATCGAATAAACGCATGATTTCAAACAAATGTGTGTGTATCCATCCCAGCTCTGCCCACTGAAAACGCCTAGACGCAATGATACATCGAGCCTTGTTCAATGGTGGGGTCTACAAGGACCTCCAGGTTTGCTTCCCACCCTCCCGGCTAGCTTCTCTGCCACATTCCACTGCCACCTCGCGGCAGACCCAGTGTCCTTCACCTGCCTGCGTTTTCTGCAGTCCGTTAAGCGGCGCCCTTACTCTTGCCATACCTTAGGGAGAAGGGCGCAGCGCCCGCGACACCGGCCGCCATTAGCGCCGGGCTAAGCGCGGGGAACCAGAAACCGTGAGGAAGAACCCCGGTGGGCGGCGGCCGTGACGGCAGAGAGGGAGCTGGGGCCGTGGGCGGGGCCTCGACACTCCTCCGTTTTTTATTGGAGCTCACCACTGCCAGTCGCGGCTTCTTACCTCCCGTCCCACCCCTTCCGCACAGGCCGTGTATTAAGTGGCGGGCGGAGCCGGGCGCTAACTTCCGGTTCGGGGAAGAAAGTTGGGCCGAAGGAGGGGCCGCGGAGAGGGAGGAGGAGGAAGAGAAAAGGGCCGGGCGGCGGCGGTGCGGGTTGTGCGGTGGCAGCGGCTCTCCCCCGGCGGACGATGGACAGCCAGGGCAGGAAAGTGGTGGTGTGCGACAACGGCACCGGGGTAAGCACCCGGCGAGGAGGCCGCGGCGGCCACAGGCCGGGCGGGGACGTGCTGGCGCCGCGCGGGCCCTCGGCGCCCTGGGCTGCACTTCTGGGCCCTCGGGGCGAAGGGGCGCGGGCCGGCACTTCCCACCTCCGCGGGCGTGTGGGTGGGGATAGCGGGCCGTGCTCTGGTGTCCCGGAGCCTGCCATCCCCAAAGCCCACCACCCCCGCAGCCCTCCGGGTCAGGGCGGCGAGAGAGACTGGCGCCGGATGCATATCCCACTTGCTGACCGTCGGGGGCCGAGGTGCACGAGCCGGGGCTACTTTTGCCAAAGTGCCCCGAGGGGTTTGTGTGTTTAGAGAGGAGCTCTATTTCCCTCGGTCGCCGGTGTGTAAAAAGGAGAAAGACCTAGAGGCCTTCCTCTTCCTGTATAGTTGAAGATACGGAACCGGAGACAGGAAACGGGTTTACTTTAAAAAGGGGAAGTGCTGTCATGCAATGGGCCTCAGGCCTTTCTCGGTGTCAGTTGAGGGTTTATTGGGTTTTTTGTTTGTTTTTTCAAGGGAAGGGGAGGCCACATCGGCTGCGCATCCTTTAACTTTTTTGTTCTGCCTGCTGGTAGTTTGGCCCAGGTGCAGGCCCGCAGAGACCAGCATATTCTATTGGATGATTTTGGGAAACCTAGGACCCCCGCAAGCCCTAAGTGTTAATTCCACTGACCTTGGGGGAAGTTAATCAGTTTTGGTACCCCCTCCAAGGCCCCTTTTCCCCCTTAGGTTCAGAATACAGATAATGTTAGTCTTTAAGATTCAAAAATAGTAAAAATTTTACTAAAGCACTGATTTAGCAACTCTTTGAAAGTTGTTTCTTTCAAAAGTTGTCTCCCCTTTCCATTTTTAAAAAATGTATTTTGGACAGCAAAGTCAGCGAATTAGAAGATGGAACTGTTACTTCTTTTGGATGAGTTCTATAGTGATTCTAACCATTTTGGTGTTGCAACATTTGTGACTTTTCTCCCCTCTCCCACAAATGTGACATATGAATTAAAATAGATTTTACTTGATCTTTAAGACACTTTGGAAACTGGACTGTTTAGGGCAAAAAAGAGCTGGTACTCCCTGTCATAATACTGCACTTGATTGAATTTGTTACAGATTTTTACAAACAATAATTATTATAGCTTCATCTGAACTTTGTTAAAAATGGACTAGAATAAAAAGAGTGTTGTCATATAATGGAACATTTGTTCAAAATGTAATACTTTAAACAAATGTAGATCAGATCCACTGCTGTGGAAACATATCTAAGATTTATTGTTTAGGAAAACCTTTTAGAATGATTCCATTTATGTATGTGTTCTTTATTAAAGATATTTATATGTCTACAAACTTGTATCTATATATGAAAGTTTTGGAGGGATACATAAGAAATGTTCATTTCATAGTGGTTACCTGTGAGGCAAGATGGGGAAGATTTCATGACCTTTCTGAATTATGAGAAAAATGTAGTTTTGTTTTTAACAAAACATATGTTCTTAAGCTATATTTAATCTAAATTAATGATAAACATATATTTCATTTACCCTGTTTCTACAAAAAAAATTTTAAAAATTAGGGGTGGTGATGTGCACCTGTAGTCCCAGCTACTCCGGAGGCTGAGGCAGGAGGATTGCTTGAGTCTACGAGTTAGAGGCTATAATGAGCTATGATCATGCCACTCCATTCCAGCCTAGGCAAGAGAGCGAGACCCTGTCTCTAAAAACAAAAGTTAAAAAAATAAAATTTCATAGGAGAAACTTAAGCCAGTTCTATTTTAATGGATTCCTTCTCTTAAGGGGTTATAGATAATGAACCCTGTATAGTATTTATGAGGTTTTTTGATATTCAATTAGAATAGGAATAACCATAAGCAAATTTTTATGTTACTATTTTGTTGGTTTAGCTAACATTAAAGAGCTGACTGTAATATATTATTGATTAGCCTTCAGTCTAATCCATAATTTTATTTTTTTCAGGGGGGAGGTGGACTTAGGGCGGCATGGGTGGGGGGAAATAATGTGAAACTAATCCATAATTTTAAAATACTGTTCTTTAAGACAAAAGATCGGTTACCATGACACAAATGAAAAAGTATAATTCATTTATTTTTTGAAAAGTATAGTTTATTCAAATAAAAATTTATGTATTTGTTGTTACTCTCCTAGTTAGTTTTAAATTTTATCCAGATTTTCTATAGATATGATTGGTTTCAGATGAAGAAACAGCTCTGATATAATATGTGAATCACAGAACAGTCAGTAATGCTGTGATGTTTCTGAAAATGTAGAGGACCAGGAACCACTTAGATTCTATATTCTGTTTCTTATAGTTTATACTTCTTGACATAGTCATCTTGATTTTATTTAGGTACCTGAAGTTACAATGATTCTTTTACAATTAAATATTAAAGAAGATATTCAGACTTAATTTTCAAAAGTTCATAGAAATTGTTTGTTACCCTTAAGTGTTTTCATTTGCTCCCTAACATGCTTTAGGTTTTGAAATTATGGGCTATTTTAGATGTTGATGATTTTTTTTTTTTTTTGACCTCTCTAGCAGGCCAAAAATTGAATGCTCTAAGAGTAAGTTCGTCCTTCTGATGACATGCCAGATGTTGGTCCTGCTCCATTTTCTCATTATTTCTCAGCTCAACCAGTATCTCTTTAGAGTGGCTTACAGGAGGAAAACTCGTCTGATTCCAAAAATTTACGCACTTCTGCCTCTTAAACCATTTAAACTTACTTTCTAAAATCGAGGCACTGAAAGTGACCCAGGTACTCAAAAATCTGGAGATCTGTGAAGCTCTGGGTTTAGGTATCCTGCAAGAGTTGGGCCCAGGCCCCTGGTGTTATGTATCCTGAAACCAAACTTGAATGATTTCATCAGCAGTGAGTTAGTTCATCAACAAAATGAAGATTTTTCCCAGTGCCTACTATGTTGCTGGCACAGTGCTTAATAAGGTCTAGTCATACAGAGAAGCTTAATTATATTTTCAGTTATAGTTTGTATAGACATTTGTAGTTGATTGCGGCCTGCTTTATCAAAGATGAGAATAGTCACTAAGCAGTTAAATTAATAAATCAATACCATCAGATAAAATTTGTAAGGGGAAAATGCAAATTAAATAAGCCCAAATAAGGCTATATACACCCCACTTTATTTTTTTGATGGGAAAAAGGTACTTTTAGAGCAGATGTAGAGGGAATTTTTCATTTTTGCTTAAAAGAACATTATACTGTTCATGTTCTTACCATTTGATGACTCAGTGGGAAGTAAGGGAGCTAGTTTAAACCACAGTGCTATGAAGAGGAAACTATATATGGTAAAATCTATTTCTTAAACACAGCCTTATTGCACACAATGAGAGAACTAAGTCACCAGGTCTTAAAATGATTGGCATGGGGGAGGAATTTCAAGAATTAAAATGATACCAAAAGGATAGAAAGGAGTATTTTCTTGGTATTTTATCATTAGATTTTTTAAAATACTGGGTTTTTTTGGCAAGAAAGGAATAGACTGTTGATTAGTTTTATATTGAAAAATGAATTATTTTGATTCTTGTTATAACTATTAATGCTTTCACATTTGAAGTAATGTGAAATAGTGCAGTTTTTGCTATTTTGACAATATCTAATATATATCCTGTAGGAATGCTAGTACTGGATTCCATGACAGTATCTGCTTCCAATAAGCTGCTTAAGAAGAATACATAGTTTTATTAATAAGTGATTGATATCTTTAATTTGAATTGAAAGCCAATTTTTTATTTCTTTTTAAAGCAGTAATAGTGGGTTTACAAATTTTTTTTTTTAATAATTTCAGGGATCTCAATTTTTGTCTTCTAACTTAGGCACTTAGCAAATGTTTTATTGCTTAAAATATACTAAAACAAGAATTTTAAGATATGAACTACTCATCTGAACAATTACAATTAGAATTTGAGTGATACAATTACTGCTTTGCCATGTGGTGTGTGTCCAGTGTGTATGTGGCTATGAATGAGAGGGGAGACATGCCAACCTAGCAGCCGCCTCCTTGCAATACGATTTAGCTTTATGCCTCATCCCAGGATCCTCCCTCCTCCTTCATCTTCTGTTATGATTTCTCACATAATAAAATCATTTATTTACATTTAGTATTCTGACAATGGCCCTTAAAAACTTGTAGATTTGGCCACGTGTGGTGGCACATGCCTGTAACCCTAGCACTCTGGAAGGCCGAGGCAGGCAGATCATTTGAGCTCAGGAGTTCTAGATCAGCCTGAGCAAGAGTGAGACCCCCGTCTCTACTAAAAGTAGAAAGAAATTAATTGGCCAACAAAAATATACAGAAAAAATTAGCCAGGCATGGTGGCACATGCCTGTAGTCCCAGCTACTCGGGAGACTGAGGCAGAACGATCGTTTGAGCCCAGGAGTTTGAAGTTGCTGTGAGCTAGGTTGATGCCACAGCATTCTAGCCCGGGAAACAAAGTGAGACTCTGTCTCAAAAAAAAAGAAAGAAAGAAACTTGGGTACAGTTGGGATAATGATGAGAACACATTCTCTGCCCTTCCATATTTTTTCAGTTCATAACAAGTGATCTGGATTTTGACTTAAGAACAAAAGAGAGTTTGTTATTTGGGAGAGAAGAGTGGGAGGTTTTCTTTTTTTTCTTTTAGTTTGAATATACCAAAAAATACCAAAAAGGTATTAATCTTTTCCTCCAGGGTAGTTGTTCCTCCAAGTCTTTCCAGGTCACATTAATTATTTGAGAAGACATTCAGGAAAAAATGAACTGGCGCTCTAGAATTCTTTTTAATGCTCCTTTGGAGTGGGAAATATATTCTAGTTTTTCGTTGTCAACCACTGTCAATGAGGTGGTAAATATGAGCATGTATTAACAGGTTATCTATTGCACCATTGCATATGCCATCATATCACACTAATTTTGGCCTTGAAAAGTAATCCAGTAAGGATTGTATTATACTTTTAGAAATGGGTAGCTCTACCTGAAAAGTGCCCTAGCCTTGGTTGCTCAATTGTAAACTGACTAGGACAAGGTTTTGTGAGTTTGGAAGAAAACATATCTGAATAGTATATCTTATGTAGTTTCTAAAGTGTGAACATGAGGTGAGAGGATAGGAATTCAGGTGATATTGGGAATGTGAAACTAACTCATTTCAAATGATTTTTCAGAAAAGCTTAATCTGTTTGTCATGACTTTAACATATTTAAAAAGCTCTGTTTTTAAAAGACAAGTGAAATTCTGGATGGCAGGATGTTCTAGGCTATTTATAATTAAATGTGGTTCATCAACATTTCCAACAAGGTTGCTGTAGAGATTTTGAAAATGCCAAATTTTTATATTTTGGAGGGCTAGTCAAAAGTCAGTGAGTTCAGTATGTTGCTAAGTTTTACCATATCAAACAAAACAGTTCCTTGTCCATAGTAGCTTTCCGTCAAGAGGTACATTAATATTTTCTGTTCACCTTTGTGTTATTACAGTCATGCATCACATTCAGGTAATGTTTTCATCCTTAATTCTTCTAAGAATGTACGATGCCCAGACCCATAGAAAAATAGACTTTTTCTGAATACTAAATATATTTATATTTTAAAATAATCATAGTGTCATACTGTCAACAGCAAACTTAATATTTATTGGTCAGTTACTTAATACATACTTAATTAGTGCCAGACACCGTTCTAGGTACTTGGGATTCATCAGTAAACACAAAAATCCTTGTATAGCGTAGCTTATATTGTTAAAGGACGTAGAGAGTGTGATTACATTTCCTTATATAGCTTCCTCCTCCTGCTCTGAAAGTTTTAATTGCCTTTTCCTTGCAATGTCTGTTCTTACTAAACAGACTGTATTATTGATATGAGAATTAAAAACCCTTGGTTTCATTTTAAGTTTTACTGTAGTTGTTAAATCTCCTAGAATATCTGTTTCATATGCACAAAATAGAAGTATTAGAATCAACGATATGCCCTCCTCGCAGAAGTACACCATCTGAATATGAAATTACGTTACCTGGTATTACTAAATACGTTTGTCTAAATATAAAAATATAAATAGCCAAAAATGCCTAATAGATGTTTATTTTCATAATATGGTGATTTTGCTCCAAATGCCATTTGGTTTTCCCATTCTGGAAAATGAGATTGCTTAAGTGATTTGTCCAAGATGAATGAAATCTTACTTTAGAATTGAAACTTTAGTTCTGTTAATTTTCTATTTTTTGAGACAGAGTCTCACTCTGTCATCCAGGCTAGAGTGCTGTGGCATCATCCTAGCTCACAGCAACCTCAAACTCCTGGGCTTTAGCAATCCTCCTGCCTTAGCCTCCCAAGCAGCTGGGACCACAGGCATGCGCCACCATGCGCAGCTAATTTTTCTATATATATTTTTAGTTGTCTGGCTAGTTTCTTTCTATTTTTAGTAGAAACGGGGTCTCACTCTTGGTCAGGCTGGTCTCAAACTCCTGACCTTGAGCGATCCTCCTGCTTTAGCCTCCCAGAGTGCTAGGATTATAGGCATAAGCCACCACACCTGGCCTAGTTCTGTTAATTTTCTAACATTTTTCTTCTTAAAAACACTTAGCGTTTGTTCAGTGAATTTGTCCATCCTTCAAATACTTCTTGAGTGACCACTATGTGCCAGGGCCTCTTAGGTATCAGGTTCCAGCACAAACTTCTTTTTTTCTTTCTTTTTTTTTTTTTTTTGAGACAGAGTCTCACTCTGTTGCCCGGGCTAGAGTGCCGTGGTGTCAGCCTGGCTCATAGCATCCTCCAACTCCTGGGCTCAAGCAATCCTCCTGCTTCAGCCTCCCGAGTAGCTGGGACTACAGGCATGCTCCACCATGCCTGGCTAATTTTTTTTTCTATATATATTTTTAGTTGGCCAATTAGTTTCTTTCTATTTATAGTAGAGACAGGGTCCCGCTCTTGCTCAGGCTGGTTTCGAACTCCTGACCTTGAGCGATCCGCCCGCCTCTGCCTCCCAGAACCAGCACAAAGTTCTTAGCTTAGCTCCCTGCTCTTGTGGGGCTTTCTCTCTAGTGGGGGGACTTAGGCACTAATTAAGCAGTAAATAAGCATAAACTCTGGAAGTAATCAGTGCTGTGAAAGAAGTAAAAGGATCAATACTCAATATATTCCATAGGGGGGGAAAAAGGAAGTAAAAAGAGATGATGCAATAGATTAGTTGGCTACTTTTAAAATATTGTATAAATGCAAGGTAGTATTTTTCAGGTACCATTTTTAAATAAATGTACTAAACACCTTGACACTAACCTACTTTTTCTCTTTCTTTCCAGTTTGTGAAGTGTGGATATGCAGGCTCTAACTTTCCAGAACACATCTTCCCAGCTTTGGTTGGAAGACCTATTATCAGATCAACCACCAAAGTGGGAAACATTGAAATCAAGGTAATATTTTATTTATTGATAAATGATAATCAAGACATGTAAGGTGTTCTTCTAACAGTACTTTAACAGTTCTTTTAAGTAGTTTTAAAATATGATGCCATAAAAAGCAAAGGGGGAGAGCAAAATTTCTCATATTTTAAGTTTATATCAACATGTGAACAAGAGCACAAAAACCGAAGCTAATTTCATTTGATTTTGTTTATGTATGGCTTGATGCCATTACTCTTTAGAGTAAAATAGTTAAGTTTTTTACATTGATAGGAAACACTGTATTAGTGACTCAAAGTCCTATTAATTTTTCAAAGAAATCAGCCTGATATTTTTATGTCTTTCAATTGCATGTATTTGTCATTATATGTTAGTGTCTCTTTGGGACCTTAGACGACTTTTTCTTTCTATGTTTTCATGCCCTGATCCCCCTACTTTTTTATATAGCTAGGCAGGAAAACACAGGATGTAAATCTCATTGGTTCCTCTTTTCGCTAATGTAACTGATTTCCATAATGTGCAGAAGGAAGCCATGCAAGTCTTTATTTGGCCTTGTACTCATCTACCTTTCCATATAGAGAGAGGAGGGAAAGTTTGCATTGCTTACTCACTGTACTTAACATGAAAGGTTCTACATTAAGGATGACAGATTTTTCTCCCTTATTAAGGAGATCAGAGATCAAGTGGGAGTTACATTATTTTAGAAGAATGAAAGAAATAGAACAATCAAAGGAACAGTGGTCACCAATTGACTTTAAATTCTTCAGGTGGCCTGGGGAGCAAGTTACACAGAATGCATTAAAATTTAGGGGCTTCTGTAGTGAATTATTTGTGAACAAGCTGGCATTGTTGGTCCTATCTGGATAGTCTTTGGCAAGACTTCAGTAAACTATAAATTTATGAGTCATTTGAAGTGAGTTAAGGTGTACCTCTTTGGAACATTTGTTTGAGATACCTAGGAAGGTGGTAATAGGTGATAGAGATTTGCTACTTAGCTCTCTGCAGTTGGGACTAGAGAATTGAATTACACAAAGAATAAAAATAGAAACTGAAACTTAGGTTCTGTTCTAGTTTTTTAAAGACTTAAAGTAGTGAATTAATTATTCTGGCCTTTGTTGTGTTAAAAAAAATAAAATGAGACACTCAATATAATTTTTTTAAGGGTCTTTTCTTTTGGGAAATTTATGGAATTCTTTATTTTTTTGTGAACTGCTTCTTTCATTCTGAATGAATTATATCTTAAATGAACTCCAACTTGAAATTTAGCTGATAGTAGGGTAAACTACTGCTTAATGAAGTTGGAGGAAATACTTTTTATTTAGTGTCAGGTTTTTAAAGAAAAATGGCTTCTTACATGCTTACGGACAATAACCTGTTTGAGGTATGAAGATATATCATGTGTAGCCATTTTTATTCTCCAACATAGGCACAAATAATTGGACATCTCTTTACATCCACTTTCTTTTTAAGGCCAAGTGATAAAATCAACCTTGTCAATATTCTAATAAGACATTTTTGCCAAGGAATTCTCCAGTAGCATTTGCTTATATGGTTTGTCATTCTGTGTTCTGGCTCAGTCTTACTCACTCTGCAGTCTTTTAAGCCTCCCAAGTTAAATTGTTCTTCCAGTAGAAAACAGTAAAAGAGATGTGTCAAATTTAACTTGAATACTAGAGCTTGGAAAAACAACCCTGAACTATCTAACTCTCTACCTACTCAGCTATACCTTTGCTGTTATTATTTATTTTTCTTAATTAACATTCTTAGAATCAGTAATGAATTAAACTTTTTGGAATTTCTGTGCTTAGTAGTTTGACTTGTACATTTTCTGTCTTGTTAGCTAAAATGTGGTGTAGACTAAAAGAAATGGAAATTTAAATCATTTAATGAGTTAATTTTCATTCAGGAATAACTGTCCATGTTAATTTGGCCCTAATTATTAACTCCATAAAATATGGTAATACTGCATCTGACCTCAACCTAATTTGTCTCTATTGCTTGTATGTTTAAAAATTTCAGTGAGGATTTTATTTAGGCCTTTTCTGACTCTTACTTCTACCTTCTCTCTCTTCACCTTTCTTGACCCGTTGAAGTAGAATAACAAAAAGATGGTAAGTGAGGTTACACACATGCTCTCTGTTTGTTTTCCACTTTTGCTTGGTGGGACAGTAGTTGTTGTTTTGTGTCCCTTTAGTACTGGGGGGGGTAATTCCATATTTTTATTTTAAGTACTTTGATTTTTTAATCTTTTTCATTGCTTCAGTTTGGTAGCAACTAATTTAAGTCCTATACTTTCCTGATTGCATACAATGGACCAAACAAGAACTAATTACTAACATAGTTTTGAATTGTTTTCCTTGTTTTTCTTGTAGATGAATGTTATCATTAAAATGGAATGTGTTGTGCATAATATTAGAAACCGAATGGCTTTATTTATATAGGATATGTGTGATTCAGAAAATTGGGGAAGTTGTTACATTTGGATAAATCCCCTTTATTGACTGGTGTTAAATTGAACATTGTGTATCTTAGCCTGTGTATATATTTGCATCCAGTACAGTATCATATGTGTACTTAGTAAACTGAGTAAAACTTTAGTATGCTAATGAACCATAGATAGAAAAAGAGGAATAAATAAGAATGACTTGTTTCCCTATCATCCTTACTCATGAGCAGATTTGACAAACTAAGGATAAATAAGAAAAAGATAAAGCACCTGTAAAGCTTTTCACAAACAACAGATCCCTCCACCCCACCAAATAAATAACATTGTGTAGTGCCATTTTATTTTCTACTAGAAGCTTACTGGGCTCATTTCAGACATTTGACTCCTTTGTGTGATAGTCTAAGTGCTTGTGTACAAGGTATTTTCAAGTTTGTTTTTAATATTGTTTGTAAGAAGCTCTGACAAAAATCAATATCAAGCATTTCTAATGATGTGATGTATTTTAGCTAGTAACAGTAGCTTTGCAAGGTCTTCTTTTGAATAAACAAAAACATTTAAATTCTTATATTCTAAATAAAAGATGCATTTGTCTTAATACCTTAAGGAAATTACAAAAAAGGGTGTACTTGTAGAGAACAGTGTAGGCTTAATTTAACAAACATTTTTAATGAAATTTCCTTCTAGGGATTTAATTTTGGTTTTACATTTGTGTTTGCTCTATTTTCTAATTTGAGGTGACATTGCTGAAAATGGTTTTGGCAAATTTATCTATACTACCTGCTTTTTGTGAAGTGTAAGTGCCTTTGAAATAGCATTTCAGGCAGTTACTGTGATTTTTCATTCTTTTGAGTAATAGGTGATGGTTTAGGCTTGCGGTCCAGTAGTGGGGCAGGTGATATTAATAAAAACCTAAGAACTGATCTGATCACTTATAACATGTTTCTGAGTGGTGAGGACAAGTTACATAACACTCTTAGCATTTTGGAGTTTTGGAAGTTGAAATTAGAGAAGATCATAGGTTCTAGGATTTTTTGATTAAAATTTTAGATATAGTATATTTTTTAATTAGATAGCTTTAGTACTCAAGAAATTCTGTGCTGCTTAAATAAGTTAATACTTTTCTTTCATTTTAAATGTCCTCTTTGTTTAGAGGAAGGTAAGAATACTCAACGCCAGGTGTTTCTTTTAATTAATCCTTTGTAGTATATATGGTCCTAGAAGTAGGTACATGAGGCTTTCATTAATATTTTGAGTTGGCATTGGGTCAGGTAAAACCCCTATTCTTACACAGAATAAAAAGTAAATAGTCTGTTGAAATCAGATCAGACTTATTCTAAATTGGTTGAAATAATATTGATTATATAACCATCTAATTATCTAATCTGTTATCTTGTACAACACCTAAGATACAGAGAAAAGTAACAAAATTGGGTATTAAATTAGATTTGTTAATGACTACAAGTGCTGTATGTACTTTTGTAGGTATAGATTTCTCACCTAACATTTTATTAAGCAATATTTAGAATACACAACAATGTTGAAAGAATTTAACAGTGAAACCTATATACGTATCACCTAGATTCTGACATTAATATATATTATACTGATTTATCACATATCTGTCCATCTATTCCTCCCTCAGTGCATCTTGTTTTTTGAGGAAGTTCTAAGTAAATTGCATATATCAGTATACTTCTGTCTGAATACTTCAACATATACATGTTATTAACTAGAGATTAATATAGATTTTTACATATTCCTCATAGAAGATCCTAAACAGTTAATATTTAAGAAGTTTGAGTACTAAGTTGTGGTAAATTAACTTTATAAGAGATCAGTTGCAACAGAAAATTTTAGTGAACATTTCTAGCATCTGCTTTAACTTTGTTTTCCTTTTTTGTGTTGCTTTCAGTGGATTTTCCAGAAATCTATTTGTTTTTTCATAGGGTTCTCACTCTGGTTTTACCTCTGATCTGTTTTTTTAATTATTTTTTTTTTTTAAGTCCAAAACTCACCTGGGTACAGTAGCTCACATCTGTAATTCTAGCACTTTGGGGAGCAGAGGCAGAAGGATCTCTTGAGGTCAGGAGTTTGAGACCAGCCTGAGCAATATAGCAAGACCCCATCTCTACCCAAAAAAATTTCAAAAAAAAAAAAAAAGCCATTGTGATGGCATGCGCTTGTAGTCCCAGCTACTTAGGAGGCTGAGGCAGCAGGAACGCTTGAGCCCAAGAGTTTGAAGTTGCAATGAGCTCTGATGATGCCACTGAACTCCTACCTGGGAAACAGAGCGTGACCTTGTCTAAAAAAAAAAAAAGTTTAAAACTGAACGTATATATTTTTTCAAGCCCCTGTTTTAAGACACGTCATGTTAGTTTTGCTGCTGCTTTTCTTCATTTCCCCATACTTTAAACTTAAATAGTACACCTAAGTAGCAAATGGCTTTTTCTGATACTAGATTTTTTAAGTTGAATAATCTGCACATGTAGAAATTAATATTATTTAACATCTTAACTAGCTGTTTTTGAAAATGAGATTTTTTTCTTCTTATTTTAAAGACAGACACATTTGGCAACAAAATAAGTTTAAGTTCTAGGACATCATTAGCTTTATCATAAATACTAAATGTAACTTTTCAAATGCGAGTCATCTTAAGTATGCTCTCATTAGAGATAAGACTTGTGAGTATTACACTTCATGTGCGATAGCATAGTTTTCCAACATTACATTTTAAGATTGAAAATGTTGCTAATGAGATACTTTTAAAGAATGGGTTGTGTGCCTATGTTTTACTTTTTTTTTATCTCTACAAATTCTCATTTATCTTGGCGAGGCATATGTAGAAACTTAGTATATTCTAATTCCATATGTAGGTATAAATTTGTGAAATTTATGTTAGTTGGTACATATATATTATAGAGTAATAAAGCAATCATTTTATTTTTTTGCTGCTTTCATTATGCTTTATAGTACTTACATTTATCATTTTTATATTTAGTACAAAGAAATGTGCTGCATGCATTGAGCATTTTCCTGCAAGTTTTTTTTTCCCCTGATGTACTATTTCACATATCACAGGCCTTATTTTTTGAACATTTGAGCAAAAGAAACAGATGAAACCTCATACAAAACCCTCCAAAATATGAAAATGTGGGGTTTATTTGTGCTTATGCTCTTCTTTTGGAAACATATGTGTTAAAGGTAAGGTCAATTTATTGATTTAAACCACATTGTACATAAAAATTTATTATCTATGATTAAACTTTGCAAGTCATTGTTCTTGATAGAAAAAATTCTTGATTTGTGGAATAAAAACTTTATCTGAAAGTACCAGAAAGATTAAAATTAATTATTCCCAAGTTTTCTGAAATATCATGGGAATGAATATAATTTTATGCAAAAATTTGGTCTAAAACTTTGATATAATTTTCTAGGATCTTATGGTTGGTGATGAGGCAAGTGAATTACGCTCAATGTTAGAAGTGAACTACCCTATGGAAAATGGCATAGTACGAAATTGGGATGATATGAAACACCTGTGGGACTATACATTTGGACCAGAGAAACTTAACATAGATACCAGAAATTGTAAAATCTTACTCACAGAACCCCCTATGAACCCAACCAAAAACAGAGAGAAGATTGTAGAGGTAAGTTTTTAGATGGACTATGTATATGTGTGTTTCTGTTATGTAATGTTAAATCAAAAATTCTTTTTTTTTCTTGTTGCTATGGATAAAGGGAATAAAATAATTGTTTTCTTCTAGATCCTATTTATTGAGCACATATTATACTATATGCTAGTCATTATTATAAGTAGAATATATCAGTAAACAAAACAAAATCCTTCTGTCATGGAACTTATATTCTAGGGGAAAATAGACAAAATAAGTATTTAATCTAGTGAGTTAATTAAGTTAATTGAGTTTTTAATTAAGTGAGTTAGTAATTTGTTAGAAGGTAATACAGTTGACCCTTGAGCAACATAGGGGTTAAAGGCACCTACACCTCCCACCCCAGTGCAAACTTTACCCCTCAAATACTTAACTAGTAGCCTGTTGTTGACCATGTCTTACAGATAACATAGTCAACACATACTTTGTATGTTGTATGTATTATATACTGTATTCTTACAATAAAGTAAGCTAGAGAAAAAAATGTTATTAAGAAAGTTATAAGGAAAAGAAAATATATTTATTATTCATTAAGTCAAAGTAGACCATCATAAAGGTCTTCATCCTCATTGTCTTCATGCTAAGTAGGCTGAGGAAGAAGAGGACAAGGAGGGGTTGGTTTTGTTGTCTCGGGGCTGGCAGAGGTGGAAGAAGTGGAGGAGTTGGCAGGGGAGGAAGGGTAGATTTACTGAAAAAAATCTGTGTATAAGTGAACCCACACAGTTCACACCCGTGTTGTTCAAAGGTCAACTGTAGATGCTAAAGGAAAAAAATAGAGCGGGGTAAGGGGAATGAGAGGTTGCGGTTGTATATAGGTTTTGAGAAGGTGATCTTTAAACAAAGACAGGTTAAGAGAGTTAGCCAGGATATATGGGGAAGAGCATTCCAGGTAAAGGGAGGCCTTAGGGTAGGAACAAGCCTGGCAAATTAGAGAATCAGCAAGGAAGCCAGTGTGGTTGAGAGGAGAGCAACAGAAGATGAGGTTAAATAAGTAACTATAGGGCCTTGAGGGAGCTAGGCTTTTACTCCGAGTGAAATGAGGGACTATTGTAGGGAAGGGACATGCTGATTTAGGTTTCTTTGATTGGTGTTGTGAGTTGAGTATACCATAGGGAGGCAAAGTAGAAGACAGAATAGTTTGGAAACCTTGTCAATTATTTAGGCAAAAGATAATAATGGTTAAGATTGGGGTAGTAGTAGGTAGAAGCAGCAAGAAAGGACCAGATTGTAGGTCTGTTTTGAAGATCCTAATGCATGTCAAAGAATTTTCCCATGCATTAGATATAGATAATGGAAAAGGGGGGAGTCAGGAATGACCCTAAAGGTTTTGGCTTGAGAAACTGGGGAGTGGAGTTACCATCAACCAAGGTGGGGGGAAAAACTGAGAAAAGTAGAACAGAGTTTGAAGGAATGATCTGAACTTTAATTTTGGACGTGTTAAGTTTGGTGGTCCTCATTAGACATCCAAGCGGAAATGTCAGATAGTTACATATATAAGATCAAGTTCAGGAGAAAAGACAGGAGATACAAACTTGAGAGTCACCAGAATATAGATGATAGGGTTCACCAGAGAAGAGAGAGTAAACAGTGGTGAGAGGACAAGGGCCAGAGAGAGAAGAAGAGCCAGCAGGAGGAGATTGAAAAGGCTAATGAGGTAAGCGGTTAAGAAGAGCAAGAGGGCTTCCTTCCTAATAGTTTAGATAAGTAATTTTTTAAAGATTCTCTCTCATTTTATTATATACGAGGTAGAAACTTTTGATAACTTTTTATATTTTAGTAGCTTTCCAGTCACTATTTAATGTAAATATTTTGTTCTATATAAATATGTTTAGGTGTTAATGGAAATTTTGAAAAGGGTTTAGAAGAAATTATTGTTAGACAATATTTTTAAAGTCTAAATTAAAAGTCAGTGTTTGTATTAAGTGTTTTGAAAATTTTAGGTCATAGTTTTAGTCACAGAATCCATGTCATTTCTTATGGTTCATATTTTAATACTCTTCTGAGTGCAAATTTGGCTAGAATTGATAATGTCCTACTTTAATCTCATTAACAGACTTTCAAGTTGGTATGTGCTGTGTATGTATTAATCACTCTCTTCCATTTTCACACCTGTGGAGGGGGAAGAAAGGATGGTGGAATACTAGTCTAATTGCTTAACTGATGAGTATGTGTTTCAGAGTTGTACAATTTAAATTCTATATAATTGTTATTGTGGCCAGTTGTAATATTTTCTAATACCTACATCTTCAGAGTGATAGGCAGCCCTACCACCAGTCAAGGAGTGCTCACTAGAAATCACCAAAAAACATCATGCAGAATGTTCCCAGCTGACCTGGGCTACAGAGAATGAGCATGGGTTTGACCAGTGAGGGCACAAGAGAACTCCTCCTTTCTCCAGGGTAGTTCAGTGAGGAGTGAAGTTACAGTACAGATGGTTGGCTCAGCAGCTAAGCAGTTTCTATATCTGCCAACAATTTGGAATTAGCCATTAATTTTTATCTTTGCCTTCCCATTTTACTTCCTTTTTTTTTTTTTTTTTTTGGTAACTACTGGGGATAGAGCATTGTTAGCCCAGATTGGAGGAGAGCAGTTGGAAGGCTCAGTAGTTAAGCAATTTCTATATTTTGCCTTTGAATTAAAAGATAATTTCCCTTAAATGACATCAGTTAGGAAAGTCTTATTCAAATGCAGAAAGCTTTCTTTCACACTAATTAACCATTAACTAATACATTCAGAAGTCTTTGCTTTATAGCACTTATGAAATGCTTGGAGACTTAGTATGTATCCAAAAATCTGTCCTCAGAATTGGAGCGCTCTGACAGCAGGACTTAAAGGCAAGAGGAGCTGATGAGAATGGAGGACTCTTTGAGTTCCCTTTGATTCTTTTTCAGGCAACTAATCTGCTCTGTGACCATGAAGAAAGCATATAGATATTTATTATGTAACATTCTAAATACCAATTTATTTCCCTTTCTTTCTTCATTTTTAGGTAATGTTTGAAACTTACCAGTTTTCGGGTGTGTATGTAGCCATCCAGGCAGTTCTGACTTTGTATGCTCAAGGTAGGTGAAGCTTAACTGTTAGAAAAACCAATTCAGCAAACATATATTAAGTACATTTTATGTCATAGAAATTTGATATCTCAATAAGTTATAAATCCCAGAAAAGTATGTTATTTATATACCACAATTTGAAATACTTTGTTTCTAAAATTAAGATTTCATACAAATAAAAATGTGACTAAAAGTTTCTTTTTTAAAACACAGAATGTTCTCTCTTTTAGGCTATTTTAATTTTAATACAGTAAAGAATAAACATAGAATTTGGCCTTGGGATTGGCTTGAGTAAAAGAAAAAAAACACAGTGATCCAAAAATGTTAGCAAAAATAATGCTTGTCAAATATATAATAGATTAATAGGGAGAAGGTAGACATTTGAGAGTGTATTTCTAACTTTTGAGGTGGATTTAATGAAAGGGACTACTATGTTCTTTTGGCATTATCATTAGCAACTGTCTATTGAGCAGGGTAGGCAGAGCTCTTTATATTTTTTGATGGTCTTATAAATTCAGCAGGAACTTAGGGAGAATTTATGGGGCTGTCAAATATGTACCAGGTAGTCTTTTAGGTATTTGAAGTGTGAAGATACCCAGAAGGAACTTATGAAAAAGAAAGAAATATACAGAAGCATAATTTTGATTCTGCACGTCAGAGCAGCTTTCTGACGGAGCCGATACCTGAATTAAGTCTCACTGCTTAAGTATGTATATGATATAATACTTAGAAATGATGTATCCTTTTGCTTTGGTTGCTTATTTTAGAACTTTAACAACTTAATGTTATGGTTCTTATTCTACACGTGGATTAGTAAAAATCACCTTGTAAAAACATAATGGGTTTTTGAAATATCTTTACTTCTATATTACTTTAGTAAATACCTATTGGGTGTTAAAAATATCTTTAGTACTACATACAGATACTTAGAAAATACTTAAGGGAGTTAAGTTTTTAAAGCAGCCTTTTTCGTTCACCAAACATAACATGTGCTTTGCATTCTGTTTAGTACAGAGGATATATTAATAATAGTAAACTAGACCTGGTCTCTTCACCCTTAAGGAGATGATAGTCAGCTGTCAATAATTTTTCCTTTGAAGAAGGAATCAAAACTGACTTGTTACTTTACCAGGTGGGAGGGAGTACTTATTTGCATCTAGGTAATTTTATTTCATTTTTTTACAATAATTTAAAAAATTATTTTATAAAGTACTTTGGAAAAATATATATTAAAATTTTTTAGTCTAAGCTTAAAACCTGTAATAAGAGTTGCATTTTGCAGGTGGAAGTGAGACAGTTTTGCCGAAATGAATTTTATTTGAATAAAATTGATGCTAACAGATTTTTCTAGCAATAGTCATAAATTCATTTTTGTCCAATGAGAAGATACCCTCTCTCAATTCCTGACATTTAGCTATTTTGTTTAACTATATATATGTATATATATTTTTTTGAGACAGAGTCTCATTCTGTTACCCGGGCTAGAGTGCTGTGGCGTCAGCCTAGCTCACAGCAACCTCAA
>VBSM01002608.1:123905673-123926847 GCA_008086735.1 Cheirogaleus medius | reverse complement strand
GCTCAAACGATCCTCTCACCTTGGCCTCCCAGAGTGCTAGGATTACAGGCGTGAACCACCGCGCCTGGCCTATTTAACTATTGTTTAACTATTGACTCCTTAATTTTGAGAAATAATAGTTCAGTGATATTAACCAGATTAACTCCCCGTCCACAGTAAAATTTTCTGTCTTCTAAACATGGTGACTAGTGCTCCATGTTCAGTAAAAAAAAAATGAGTAAATAAAAATAGGAAGAAGCTTTCAGAAATGTAGAAGGGTTTTGAATAAAAGAAGTGACATGGTGATTTAGAACGGTGTGTTTGGCTGCATGGTACAGATAGGATTGAGGGAATAACTGGAATTTGGGAATCTGGGTTGGAGGTTAGAGTGGTCAGAGTGGCTTACCTATAAACAAAAAGGTAAAAATCCAATTGAGCCTTAAAGAAACTGTAGGACTTAAAGTGGAAAGTGGAAAGAAGGGATAATCCAATGACTAAAGGGTGTGGCACTGGAAGTGAGTCAAGTACCGGTATGTTCAGGAGAAGGCCAGTATGTGACCTGATATAGGAATGGTAGAAAATAAGGTGAGGTTGGTACGAAGGACCGTTTGAGAAATAAAATGTAAATTCCTGCTTTAGTTGGTATTACTGGAAGTTAATGATGATATGGATTCATCTTTTTTTCTTTTGCAATGGAAAGTCTTTTATTTAAAAGATTATAATATTAAAAGGCAGTATTTGAGTACAGCATAAATCAAAGAAAGACAAACTGTATCGACTTAAAAAGGAGATAGTTTCAATAAATGTATCCAAAGGCAAATCATTACAATTAGATACTATAGTGCCTGCAAACTTGTATTAATAAGAAAGAGAAGGGGAGAGAGCCTCTTCTGGGATGGAAAAATAAATAATATTCAAGTTATAGATAATACATATATGGTTAATTTTTTCTGTTAGAAAATAAGTCTAAAAAGTCCTCTCCCTTAAATTAATCATGGTGCAAAAAGTAGAACACTAACTTTTGTAGCCATTTCTAGTTTTAAATAACATGTATGGGAAATAAGGCAAGGCAGCTTCTTTGCTATTCTTTTATTTATTTATTTATTTATTTTTGCTGTACTTTTATTATAAGGTTTAACTGACATTGCCTTTCTGGCTTCAGGTGAGTAATTGAAGTGATGCTTTGGCTAGCTGAGATTATTCGTTCTCAGATTTCTATCTGACTATTATCAGTAGGCATTTTTCCAAAACAACACAGAGTTTTGCATATACTGTGACAAAAATAATAATTGAGAACTAGATAATTTCAACAGATTCACTTATCAACTTTAACTTTGTACAATACTCACTTTTCATTGTGGTTTTCATAAAAATTACTCATGATGCTTTAGAAAATTTCACTTCAAGGGAAGTCAGTGATCAAGTTGCAAAGAAAAATAAAGACTTATACTGAGCTTTAAGATGATGTTCTGTTTTTCAGTCCTAGGTCTCAGGGTCTGTTCTCATATCCTTTGGGTAGCACATGATTAGACTAAAAGTCTCAAAAGAGAACACTCACTTTAGTATCTGTGTATTAGAGACAAACTGCAAAATAGTAAATAATACAGAAATTCTAGCTTCTAGACCTTTCCAGTTGGTTAAGTTTCTGATTTGGCTTTTTATTTAAAATCTGATTTTTATGCAGGTTTATTGACTGGTGTAGTGGTAGACTCTGGAGATGGTGTAACTCACATCTGCCCAGTGTATGAAGGCTTTTCTCTCCCTCACCTTACCAGGAGACTGGATATTGCTGGGAGGGACATTACCAGATATCTTATCAAGGTAAGTGAAAGGAATATATCATAGAAGTTATATTCTAGCCAATCTTCACCATTAGAGAAATAACTCAGTTACCCCATTATGCTTATAAAAATCCATACATGATTTACATGCATAATCTCCTATGCTAATGAGAATACATGAATTTCATTAAATAATTATATTTGTTATTCCTGAGGAATAGGCAGATAGGTATTTCAAAGATGGAAGAGAACTTGAACCTTTCTTGGAAAGCTTAGGCAGCCTTTTCTGCCAAAAACCCTTTCTTTGAACAGGTATAGTCTCTAAACTATAATCTTGGTTGAGTTACCTCTGTTCTTTCCCACAAAATACAATGATAGCAAATTAATGATATTTGAGATAAACAGGGCCCAAATGTACCAGACTTTAATGTCTAGTAGTTTTTATGGGTTATGTCCATTTTTAGTGCTTACTATTTTAAGGTTTACTTCTGAATATAATTAGTTATAATTTTCTTTAAAACATTGCTGGAAAAAGTACATAGGCCTCTACTTGGTGGTGACATATGTAATTTTTTTTAATATTAAAAAAAGTTTAGAATATTGTTCATACCAGAATTCTATAATGGGTGTATTCTCTCTAGGTCAGCAGTTCTCAATGAGGGACATTTTGAGGCCCCCTAGGGGATATTGGCAATGTGTGGATACATTTTTGGTTGTCACAACTGGATAGGGATGCTATAAACATTCCACAATGAACAGGGCCAGCTCCACAAGGAATTATATGGTCTAAAATATCAGTGGTGCTGCTGCTGAGAAACCCTGTTTGTGCATTAAATTGGGTTGTGTTGTCTTTACCTGGACATTGGGTTCCTTCAGTCTCCTTTAGAGTAATCCTTATCACATGAGGAGATTAAGTAAATGAGAATTATAATACTCATTCTAGGCCAAAATTCTGAGGGTAGCCAGCAGAGTTTTGGGGGGAGGGGGGTCTTCTTTTGAACATAAACACAAAGATTAGGAGATTTGTTAAGTTTTTATTTGAAAAGTCCAGTTGTATTTGTGATACGTATTATCTTTTTTTCTCTCAGCAGGATGCTTTTAAAATTGTAATGATTTCTAGCATTTAAGAAATACAATATTAAAGATTATACCTTTGAGTTCCTAATGGTTCTCTTATCATTCATTTATTTAACAATCCTATTGCCCTTCTAATATGTGCCAGACACTGTACTGGGGACTAAGGTTAAAACTTTCTAAGACCTAGAGACATTTTGTAAATATCACATTGATTATAGGAGCAACTTGCATACTACAGGAATAAGGACTAAAATATTCGGTAATATACTTTTGATTATCAAAATTACCTAAACATGAGTACTCATACAGTATTCTAAAAACTGGCTTTTCTACCTTGTTTTATTAATTATTTATTCATAGACTGTAAATTCTGTTACTCTCTGTGAAACTGAAATATAAATCCTTTTATGGAAGGTAAAATCCTACTTCTGAAATACTCAGTAGGAGCTGAAGATCCACTGCTCATTGTATTTATAGATATGACACGTTTAGTAAGCATTAATAGCTTTTGCAGAATGGAACTCGTTCAGATCTATTATGAACTTACTGCCATTTTTTTGTACCAGCTGCTTCTGTTGCGAGGATATGCCTTCAACCATTCTGCTGATTTTGAAACAGTTCGCATGATTAAAGAAAAACTGTGTTACGTGGGATATAATATTGAGCAAGAGCAGAAACTGGCCTTAGAAACCACAGTATTAGTTGAATCTTATACAGTAAGTATTTCCAGTGTGTAATATATACATGTGTTTAAAGATGGACAGCCATGATTGTTGGTGTCCCATTATTTTTGAAAGGGGTTACATTGTCAAAGAAGTTTGGGAAACAGTCGATTTCACTTTAATGTAGAACTTCTCAGAGCTTCTGATATGCTAATATGTATACAACTGTGAGAATATACATGTTACTCAAATTTACTAGACTACTGGATTTTTCAGAATTTCATGGGACTAGTCATACTTTGCAAATGGTTGTCCTAGAATATAGCTTTACTAATTCAGTAGGTGGCAGCCTTTCCTGACTTATAGTTTCTAAATGAGATGGTCAAAACAAATGTTAACTTGAAATTGTAACTACTGAGATTTAGAACTAAGTTATAGTTTATAACACCAGAGGATTTGATCCTACCTGAATTTTAATGAATTACCGTCTTAAGCCTATTCATCTGAGTATAAAGTATACTTCCACGTCTCATCTTTGATCTAATTGTTACTAAAATGAAATAGAGTAATAGGCAATAAAAGCAAGTATTCTTAAACCACATGATCCATGTTAGCTCTGCATATTCACAAATATGTGCAAAACAGTCGCTTTTAAAGTAATTACAAATTTTTGTAATTTTTTTTTTTTAAATACTGATCCAAATACTCAATAAAACCTACTTTGAACTCCAGATTTGCCCTGGAGATTTTTTCTTGAAATCTGTTTGACAGTTTCTCTAGATTTCCATCTAACTGACTTGTTTGGAATAAAGTGGCACCAGACAAAAGATGAGGGAACTAGAAATGTAAAACATGTTTTATTTATTTCTTCCTTCCTTTCTCAAAGAACTTTGAGGTAGGTTACAGAAATATGTACAAGCATAAAACTATAAACTGATGCTATAAACTGATGAATAGATGAAGAGGGACAAGAGTGAACCAACAAAGCATAGGGTGAGATCTGGTGCAAAGATATGGGATGCCCACAGGTACTTTTAACAATTCATTAAGGTAATTGGAAAACTTGACCCTATGCTGGCCAGCAGAGCATGGAAAGATGCTATGCTGTCGGGCTTGAAATGTATAGGTAAAGAGGTTTTGCTAATAAGACATGCTATGTGAAGTCTTTCTAGCTATTTTGGGTGATTTTTATGTGAACTCAGCTGAGGGATTTTTTTTAATAAGGGTAAAATGTTTGGATTGGTATCTTTTTTTTAAGAAACTTGATAGAATTTATAAAAAGATAATTCTGGAGTTTTTACAGAATGTGATTGCTTTTTACGTATCTGTAAACAATTATAGCAAACATGGGGTGTTCTAAGAATTTCCTTTGTAGTATTTTGTCATTTGGAAAGTGAGGTTTAGAGTCTAAATATAATTATTATAATCATATTATTATGAATACACTGTTAGAAATGTTAATGTGAAACTAATTCTGGTATTTCATATAGAAATGTGTCAAATGCCAGCAGAGATGGGCATGTTTATTACTTAGGTTAATCCAGTGACTTGTGAGGTGACATGAGAGGGAGTTTCTACTTTTCTTGTTTAATTAAATATGAACATGCTATCCATGGCAAGAGCTTTCTGTGCAGTGTCATGTTGTTATGATACCTACCTATTGTTTAAATCTTATTTGCTTAAATTATATTTATCAGTTACTTAAAATTTATCAGGACCTAGTAGAATACAACAGAATTGCCTAATAAAAAGTAGTCTAGATCAATGTTCCTTAAACTTCTTTGATCATAAAACAGTTTTTGGATTAAATGATTTCTGTTAGAAGTAGCACACATGTAATGAAGTATTTTGATGGCAAAGTAATAGTTTCACAGTGTAACTATTTGGTGAAAGAAAATTATTAAAAAATGTTTAATGTGTTTATTCTACCTGGCAGAAATATCTATAATATCACAAATGTGTTAAAATTATAAAATGAATGTCATTAACACATACCAGCAACGATCAGAATGCGATAGTTGGCTACCTGTTTGTGCTTTGCTGCACACACAGATAGAACATGCATTAGTGATTTCTCTAAGAAATTCCTGATATTTGCAGCATGGCATACCATTTTAAAAAACAGAACAGAGCATGATGATAATAAGAACAGTTATCTATATGTAACTTTATTTTACCTTTTTTCCTTCAAAATACATTTTAGGACAAATTGTTGTTGATAATGATCTAGTTACACAACGGATGTGTTTTAAAGCATTAGTGTTCTGGAGAACACTGGGACATTTTAACCTTTTGCTGACTGGTACCTGGTTATTTCGGTTTCTAGCTCCCGGATGGACGCATTATCAAAGTTGGGGGAGAGCGATTTGAAGCACCAGAAGCTTTATTTCAGCCTCACTTGATCAACGTTGAGGGAGTTGGTGTTGCTGAATTGCTTTTTAACACGATCCAAGCAGCTGATATTGATACCAGGTACATTAGAAATGGTAGCTTCAAAGTTATTTATCAGAAATAGATGGAATTAAATAGTTGTAATGACCAAGTTGTCTATTTCATTAATGTTTTTGAATAGATAAGGCAAAATAATTTTTTGTAAGGGTGGTACTGGATGTTGAACAACATATATTATTACATCATTGTGTCTCAGAGGCCACTTTAAACTTATTTTGAAATAATTTCAAATTTACAGAAAACTTGCAAGAATAGTATAGAAAATTCATGTATACCCTTTATCCAGTTTCACCGTTTTACTAAGTTTAATGTTCTATATATTTGCTTTATATTTCTCTATTTTTTTCCTCAACCATTTGAGAGTAGGTTGAATGCATCAGTTCTCTACTAGTTTGTGTTTCTTAAGAACAAAGATACTTTCTTGTATAGTGATACTGATTTCAAATCCTTTGGATATGTATACCCAGTAGTGA
Source organism: Cheirogaleus medius (assembly GCA_008086735.1). Taxonomy (NCBI): domain Eukaryota; kingdom Metazoa; phylum Chordata; class Mammalia; order Primates; family Cheirogaleidae; genus Cheirogaleus; species Cheirogaleus medius. The sequence continues at coordinate 123,920,424 of VBSM01002608.1, read as the reverse complement.
GATTGCTGAGTCATATGGTAGTTCTATTTTTAATTTTTTGCAGAAATTCTATTCTGTTTTCCATAATAGCTATACCAATTTACATTCCCACCAACAATATATAGGGGTTCCCTTTTTTCCACATCCTTGTCAGCACTTATCTTTCCTCTGTTTGACAATAGTCATTCTAACAGGTGTGCAGTGATATCTCATTGTGGTTTAATTTGCATTTCCTTGATGATTAGGGATGTTGAGCATTTTTTCATATACCTTTTGGCCATTTGTATGTCATCTTTTGAGAAATGTCTATTTAGGTCCTTTACCCATCTAATAATAGTAATCGGGTTATTTGTTTTCTTGGTACTGAGTTGTTTGAGTTCCTTATATATTTTGGTTAGTAACTCCTTAACAAATGTATGGTTTGCAAATATTTTCTCCCATTCTTTAGATTGTCTTTTCATTCTGTTGATTACTTTGCTGTGCAGAAGCTTTTTAGTTTGGTGTAAATGCAGGTATTTGTTGATAGATATTGCCAAATTTCCTTCTATGGGAGTTAGTTGTACCATTTTTCTTTCTCCCAATCTGTGAGTGAGAAATTATCTCAGTGTAGTTTTAAATTTTCATTTCTCTCATTAAGAGTGAAGATGAACATATTTTTATATGTTGAAGGGACATTTTATATATATATATATTTTTGTGAATTGTCTCTTCATGGATTTTGTCTGTTCTGTAGTTCTGTGTTTTTTCTCAGTTTTAAAAAATTCTTTCTTTTAGCTTTGTGATATCTGTTGTAGATATTTTCTCCCAACTTGCCATTTGTCTTTTGCTAATGTTGTTTTTAGCTATGCAAAAATTTGTTTTTATTTAGTCATATAAAAAGATTTACAATCTTATCTTTCATTGCATCTAGAGCTTGAGTCATAGTTAGAAAGCTCTCCCTTCCACCCAGGTTACAGAGGAATTCACCCAGAAGTATTTTGTAAAGTGTTTGTTTGTTTGTTTAACCCTGAATTAAATAACCAGCTAATTAATTTTGATGGGATGGCTGGGGAGCCAGAATAATAATAGAAATTAATAAAAATAGCAGTTGGCTTATAACAAGCTATAAACGTACTGGAATATGATCAGAAATCTAACCTTTGTTAATTATGGTAAATTCTCATGGTAGGGATTAGGCAGATGTTTTTTGTCCCTTGATTTAATGATCATTAACAGCAAATTGTATTTTAAAGTGCATGCCTGTTGTTGATGATTAAAGTTTTGCCATTTTTAAAGCACAGGAGTTAGATTTAGTACATTCTCCACAGAACTTGCATTGGAAAGTGGCACAACTCAAATTTTGTGTGTACGTATCACATGTAGCTGTACTTCAACTGCTTAGCTTTTGCTACATTCGAAATGCATGCTTTGGCAGTTAAATACAAAGACAGTGCTTTTCTAGAAGCTAGAGTTGCAGTAGCCCTAGCCATTAAGAGTCTAGAAGCAAGATAGAAGCCAATCTGAATGAGGCCAAAATGGATGTGACTCAGTTTCCAAACTTTATGTGAGAAGCAAGCGTTCCTTAGACGCTCACTCAGATTCTATTACTTTTACTACATATGCGGTTATTTTCAGTTTGATTATCTGGTATCATAGCCAACGGCATATTTAAAAAAGAAAGAAGGAAATGCTATAAGAAGCAAAAACATATCTAGCCAAAAATAACGACAGCCTCAAGGCAAAGGAACGAAAGAAAAACTACAAAAGGCAAATGGAAAAATTAAAATACAAGAACTTGAAGCCCAATAGAATTTAGCTAATGATAGTAAAAAACCACATATCATTGGCTCCAGGGGAGCACTGTTGATAACATAGCTGAAATATTAGAAGTTTGTAATGGAAATCTGGGTTATAAGAAGACTCAATTACATTGGTAAGAAATTGTATCATGTGCTTTTAGAAATATTTTCATTCAAATTATAAAAAGATTTTATATGTAAAGAGGGATTGTTATCTTACAATAGTAGTAATAGCAAAAATTCAGCCCTGTGGTTTACATATGGAATTTTTAAAATTCTTCCAGCAACCCTCTGAGGCTGATACAAATAACAATAACCCTGAGATACCATTTCCCTAATCTGAAATCCCAAATAAATAACCATTGTGCCTTTCTAGATCCGAATTCTATAAACACATTGTGCTTTCTGGAGGGTCTACTATGTACCCTGGCCTGCCATCGAGGTTGGAACGAGAACTTAAACAGCTCTACTTAGAACGAGTTTTAAAGGGAGATGTGGAAAAACTTTCTGTAAGTATCAGTAATCCAACTATATTAACATTCTTAAAACCCAGAAAAGTAGCTTGTACATCTTGACAACCACCAGAGGGAGCAAGAAGTCTTCCTAAACAAATTCCTACTGCAATGAAGTGCATCCTGGAATAGATAGGTCGAAGTAAATGGTTCAAGGTAAGCTCTGTCCCAGAATGGTGGTACTATATTAAGTGGATTGAGACAGATAGGTCAGGCCAAACGTTCTGGTTCATCTGTACCAACCAGCATGGAATTGTAGGTGCCTCTAAGTACATGAGAAGAACCTGCTATACTATGGAGAAATAAATGCTCTACTTGGGGTTTTTTGGTATTGTTTTTTGTGGGGGTTTTTGTAACTTTTTGGATATGTAACCAGCCTTCAGCACTACACTTGGGCTAACTCATATTACTGATTTTAGGTTATTTTTTGGCTATTTGTTGCATGTGTCTTTTCTCCCCAGATTGTAAAACATCATGTCTTCAGTTCTTTTGCATCCCAGTGATTGTCACAGCTCTTGAAACTGACTTTAATTGGTAGTTGTTGATATGTACAGCAGAAAGAAATTTTTAAACTAGTATATAAGAGTTGATGTTTCTTTGACATCCCAAACTCTCCCCTGAACTCTGGACTATGTGAAATACACAGTATGTACTCAAGCAAGAGTCATTTAATCCTGGGTTAATCTCTGAGATTTATTTTACTGACTTTGATCAATTGTTTTAGATAATGAGGTTACATACTACAGAGTACTGTATATTTTGGAGACACTAATGTTACATCTTATATGATTTAAGTTGTTGAAATTGAGTATGTGCTCACATACATTAAATAAAGTAAAGACTGGAAAGGAGCCATGCTGTCTGAGCACTTTACTCATTTTTCTGACTTTATTGAGTTATACATACAATTTAAAGTCAGTCTCAGGTAATCATTTATTCAGCAAACATTTTTTGAACTCCTGGGTGCCAAACATTGGTCTAGGTGCTGGGGACAAAACAGTGGTGGACAAAACCCAAATCCCTGATTTTAGTGTAAATAATGTATCTGTAGTAATAATTGCTATGAAGCAAAGTAAAGAGCTAGAAAATCGTAGTGGTTGGGGAAGTCATGTACTCCTTCGTAAACTGTGGTCAGGAAAGGCCTCTCATGAGGTGACTTGTGATCAGAGATCTGAATCAAGCGAGGGAGTGAGCCTTATGACTATCTGGGGGAAGAATCTTCCAGGCAGCAGCAGTGCAAGAGCCCTAAGTTGGTGGGAGTGTGCCAGTATGCCTGGAGAGAGTGAGCAGGGGATGAGGGTGGGAGCTAAGGTCAGAAAGTAGCAGGGAGGCAGGTCTTGTTTAACCATGGTAAAGGGATTGGGTTTATTCCTAGTGAGATGGAAAGTTTTGGGAGGGTTTTGAGCAGAGAAATGATAGGATCTGACATGGTTTTTTAAAGGATCATTAAGTCTGATGTGGGGTATAGACTCTTGGGGGAGGAGGGAACAAAGGTGGACATAGAAAGACCAGTTAGGAAGCTGTGAGAGGAAGGAAGAGGTGGTAGAGGTTAAAAGAGAGGAGGATGTTGAATCAGTTGTCTTGGAGAATGGAAGAGAGAACAGAGAAATGTAGTAGGCTTGCTAAGCAGCACTAAGGGCTTATTTGAGGTTAAAGGTAAATTTAAAGCAAGATGTTGAATTTTTTTTTTTTCCTATCTTGTTCAGCTGCTTGAGAGCAGGTGTAAAGTAGAGAGCTGATACATTGTTTTGCTAAATGAGTATGAGAGGAAGAAAAGTACAAAGTCACTAAGGATGATGTCAGGAGGTGGTGTAGAGAACAGAACATGTGCATGTACAAACCAAGGATAGGTATGAGAAGAAATAACCTGGAGATCTATAGATGTCTGCAGGGATCTATAGATGACTTCAGCAAGGAAGAGTGGTAGATGGAATAATCTGATAGAATGAGTTTGAAAGGGGCTGTGGAGTGTTAGGGAGGAAGGAGATAGAAGCAGCAATGAAGAGCAAGAACTTCTATTACCAAACCTCCAGGGTTAGGAAGGTAGTATGAGAGAGAAACAGCAACCAGTTGAAAATGTACAGGGGAAGCAGTGTGTTCAGTGGCTTGCTAAGTTTCCCTTAGAGCAAGGGTGGGCATACTACAGCCCCTCTGCCAAAACTGGCTGGTTTTGTAAATAACATTTTATTGGATCACAGCCAGGCCCATCTGTTTACATGGTGTTGCCTATTGTCACATATTATCTATGGCTGCCTTCTGGCTACATGTAGGGTTGGGTAGTTGCCAGAGAGACCCACGAAGCCTCAAGTATTTACTTTCTGGCCCTTTACAAAAAAAGTTTGCGGAGCCCTACCTAAGAGCAAAAAAGTAACTAGAGCAATTAAAACAGTAGGTTAGTCTCAGAATTATTAATAAGTAAAATGAGGTTTTTCTTTGCCATAGATTATCAGATTCTTGCAGTTTACTTATGTGACATAAAGACAGATAATTTAGAATGCCATAGTTAGCTTTGAATCTTTTTTGCAGGATCTGTGACACTGTAAATAAAAACTGCTATGTCATTTGAAGGTTTCTCTTTCAGATGTTGACCTCTCAGAATACAGATTACTGTGTCCTTTGTAGATAATTAATAGTAGCGACAGTGTATAAAACTTTTCCCAGTTGTCTTTAATTTTGGTTACTGTGTTCATTTTCTCCAACATCCCCATGATTTGTTTTGACCATATTTGGCCTTGTTTATTTTGGGAACATTTCATTTGAATTTGAGACAATGGAAAGTGTGCTATGCTTAGAAGAAAAAACTTAAATTTTACTCTATTGCATTAGACTAAAATCATAGCTAGACCTTTAAGAAATTATCCAAGTCTTTTTTTTCACCTGGGGAGAGATGATGTTGTCTTCATTTGACAGTTAAGTGATTTGCCCATGTGGTCATCTGCCAGTGGATGAGAAAACCTGCTATAACACCTCTGATACTTGGGCTGTCAGTAGAATCATCAGTCCTGTAATTTATCCATCAAATCAGGACACTTGAGAGTGAATGGGGGTACTGTTAATAATAATGGTGGGACAACAGGTATAAATCAGGACTGTTCCATACTCACTGGGGTGGATATGTGATCTCCTAACTGTGAGCTGTGGGCAAATTACTAAATGGCTTTGTACCTCAGCTACCAAATCCTGCTGTCCTGCTTATATCACAGGACTATTGTGAGATTCGGTGAGAAACTATATGAAAAAATCATTTTCATAAAGCAGAAAGTACTATGCACATGTGGCATTTTATTATCCTCTCTTTCTCTAGAAATTTAAGATCCGCATTGAAGACCCACCCCGCAGAAAGCACATGGTATTCCTGGGTGGTGCTGTTCTAGCAGATATCATGAAAGACAAAGACAACTTTTGGATGACCCGACAAGAGTACCAAGAAAAGGGTGTCCGCGTGCTGGAGAAACTTGGTGTGACTGTTCGATAGACTCCAAAGCTTACTCCCATCACACCCCTAACACTTTCTTTTTTCCTTTATTGCCAATCTTTGAACTCATTCAACTCCAGGACATGGAAGAGGCCTCTCTGTGCCCTTTGACTGGGAAGGTCAAGTTTTATTCTGGTGTCTTGGGGAAGCTTTGTTAAATTTTTGTTAATGTGGGTAAATCTGACTGTTTAATTCAACCACTTTCCTACAAACGCAACAAGAGGGCAAAGGGTCCTGTCTGCTGCTTTGTTTCTTCTAAGTAGGCATTTAGATCATTCCTGTAGGCTTCCTATTTTCACTTTACTGCTCTAATGCTGCTAGTTTTAGTCTTTAGCACACTAGGTGGTATGCCTTTATTAGCATAAGAAAAAAACTTTAACAGGAGCTTTTACATACATATTACTGGGGTGAGGGGTGGTTAGGGATGGGTGGGCAGCCTCTGAACCCTTTAGGGCATTTCCTCTGTAGTGTGGCACTTTCAACAGTTACTGCTGCAGCTTTAAGTACCTTAAAGTTTCTCCTATTAACATCTTAGGGAAATGTTAGGTTCAGAACTAAATACAGTGTTTTGGGTGGGTTTTTGCGTGGGGAGGGGCAGTGGGTGGTCTTTTGATTTTGATTTTTGAGGTTTTCTCTCTGGGGTACCTAAGATGAACTTTATTTACAATACTTTTGATTTGGGCGGTTTTATTCTACTTTTGGTCTGCCTGGAACTGTTTCCATATGATATAAAAGGCAAGTGTAGTATTCCATTACCATGTGGCTTAGGGATTTCTTTGTTTTTTAAAATCAAACATGTTGGCTGGGACTAGACTCCCTAGAATCTATCAATGGAAAAGTAATGTTTAAAAATGCGTTTGATAATTCAAATTACAATTTTAAAAGTGCTTAAGACTGGTGTTTTCTAAATGCTTCTGTTTATTCCAGAATCATTAAGGTAACCTGGTGCCAAGTACCATTCTTATAGATTATTCTTTTATATAACTGAACGGTGTTTATTTAATAAAACAAGCAGGTACTTATAAATAACTGGCAGTAGGTTTTTCTAATTGTTGAGTTAAAAATAACATTGGAATATGGGACTTGTTGCCAGTTGGGTAATTTTCATTAGGTTTTCTTTTGGTTTGGTTTGAAACCTGGAAGTGGAGTAAAATTTGACTGTTTAAAATGATGGCCCAAAAAAATCAAGATTTAAATTTGTACCAAAAAACTAATCATAAATGCTAATTCTCAGTCATCTTTTATGCTTGAAAGAAGAGTAGTTGGTATTTTGTAAATGTTAGCAGACTTTTCTGCCTGTGTCAGAAAGTCCTATTTATGAATCCTGTCGGTATTGCCTGATGTCTGAAAAAATATCAAATAGTACCCATATATTAGTTCTTTCTAAATGTAAAAAGTAAAATAATGAGAAATTATGTCACACTGAGTACAAAATGCAGGTTCTAGAAAAATGTTTTCCTTCATTTTCAAACATTTTTTACTAATAATGGCTTTGAAAGAAGTGGCTTAATTTTGGGGGGTGATGAAATCAGAAATTATTGGCTTGAGTCTCTTCTGCGAGAAAATTTAATTTGTTTATATGAAATAAGCAACAAAAGGTTAGTTTTAGTTATGCAGCTTATGTTAATATTAAGAATTTTTTGTCTGCTTTACCTCAATTTGAACAAATAAGTTTGCCTGCATGCTGGACATGCTTCAGTACACGTGAATAGCCAATGAATAATGTCTACTAGCTTTGAGGAACGTGGATCTCAGAGTCACTTTAGAATTCTAAAGTGTTCCTAAATCATGTTGTTATAAATACCCCCAGCCTTTTGAGTACTGGGCTTATTAAAGGACACACATGTAGGACTAGTACCTACTGGCTGTTCAGTTTGAGGAAATAGATTGACTCTTGGCCTTTGGTCATGATTTTAAAATATGTAGAAAACAACAAAGAATTGGATGGACTCTTTCATAAAACAGTGAAAGAGCATTTTTCATTTGTCCCTTGAGTGTAGAATTTGTTTTTTATTTCATAATTCTGCTAGCAAACATGACAGTTAAAATGGTGTATTAATATATATTATAATTTAGAAACTTCATTTTATAATTTTCCTATTCCAGGGTAAAATAATGCACTTAATAATTTGGGAATTGGGTGGAGCATTATGTTTAATTAGAGTTATTGCTGGGAATGAATCCCTCAGAAATTAAAAAAAAATTCTGTTTTAAAAGAGATCTGGATTTTAGCTCTTGAAACCATTGTGAAATTTCCAATAATTAAAATTCTTTTATTTTTAAATCAGAATTGCCAATGCCTTGACTTTTGAGAAGGGTTTGTTAGAAATAGGTCCTACCTTTAAACTTTTTTCTTTAAAACATGGTATTGGATGTTAACTTTTACACAGTTCTGAGCACTGTTAATATCTGGAATGTATTATGAGAGATCATTGGAAAGCTAAACATGCTAAATTTAACATGAATATACTTTTTGATTCATAAAATAAAATCAAATTTTTCAAAGTAATCTTGTCTTTGTTTTCCTTAACAGTTTTTGTCTTTAGTTTCATTTTCTTATTATTTGTGTTTTATTTTCGATAATGCGAGATGGATTGACAACTTTATACTAGTTGTTAGGTCAGGTTCACTTCAGTGTTCCATTATTGGCAGAGCAACTCATTTCTGGTATGATTTTAAATAGGTTTTTTAAAAACTAGAAATAAAAGCAAATTATGACTACATTAGAGATTTTTTTCTTCCAAAAGACTATTTTGTTTCCCAAAAGATTTAAGGTGACCTTCACAGAATTAGGAATGCTAGAGAGACCTGTATGGTAACATGGTTCTTTTCAAGGACATTTCAACTCATCTGCAAACTTTTAGGCATGTTATTTTTAACAAAATAAAGGATGAAAATATATTTAACTGACCCTTTCTTACTTTTATACTAGCTTTGAGAATGAGGGCTGGGGAGTAAATGAGTATTTTTGCCTTTCCTTCTTCTTTAACTTGTATACTGGAACCTCATTGTCCCCTTCACGGCCAGAGTTCCTCAGGACATCCTGAGGGTGGCCTCTGGTATCTTTTGTCTAGTGTCTTCCGAGTTGCAAGAAGAAGAATGTGGTGGAGTACATTGGTACTTTGAGATGGGAGTCTGCCATCCTTCTCATTTGCTGGCAAATTAATAAAACTCCTCTTTCCTTCTCCTCAAACCACTTGTCCTCATTCTTCTGATGCAGCCTCAGGGACAAGTGCTGAACTTTCGTTAACAGAATTTGGCATCCCTCGGTGGGTGCCCATTGGTGCCCTGGTGGAATGGCACCTCATGACTGCTGAAAGAGGCAGGGAGCAACCCTGGCTCAAAGCTGTGGGTCTTTGCAGGTAGGAGCAACTTCTTTTTGAGGTGAAAAAGCAAGGGATGGCCCCAGCAGCTGCTGGAGCCTGTTTAAGCTCCAGGGAACTCCCATCTCTGTCTCCCTGAAGTAGACGCAGCTCCCCGCAACCTGAACTGAGTTGAGAAGGAAATGTATCTAGAAACATCCAGGCAGCCTCGGCCATTTGTTCAGTAAGTTCCCCGGCGTGCGTGCCGAGACCCTGATTCCACCCATTTTGGGGAGGGTTTTGAACCCTCTAGCCCTGCAGCAGGGCATTCGTTTGGGGCCCTATCAGGGAATTTGTTTTGAGGTACCTTTTGGTGTAGAAGTCATGAAGGTTTAGTGGAACTAGGGAACTTGGTTTGAATTTGGAGCTCATTTGTGGTTCCCAGGGAAAGGGGGAACTAGGCCACCCATTTGGGGAGGATTTTGAACCTTCCTACCCTGTGAGGGAATTTGTTGAAGGCCTAGGGAAGGGGGGGCAGGGGTGGATTTGGCCACCTATTTTGGGGGGGTTTAAATCTTTCAGCCATTTGGGGTGGCGTTTATCTCCTTTGGATTCCCATTTGTGAAACTTCCAGCCCCGGTGGTAGGGCATTTGAAGTACCATCTGAGGTGCCATTTAGGGTGACGTTTGTCCCCTTAGGATTCTCATTTGTTTGATAGGCCCTGGCATTTTTGTATTCCTTGTATTGTCTGTCTGTTATCTGTGAGTTTTTTTACAACATAAGGAAGCTCCATCTCAAAGTCCCTTGGGGAAAACTTTAGCTGAATGGTTAACTTATAGCTATAAACATATGTGTAAAGAGAATGGTATTGTAATCCAGCATACATGCTAGAGTGTGAGGGGAAGTGGCTGTTAAATGAAAATTCCCATTTGATTGATAGGCCATGGCATGTTAGATTGTTTGTGTTGGGAATTCCCTATATTATTTGTCTTTGGTTGTGAGTTTTCATCTGGTGAGTGTTTGTACCTATGTCTAAAGATTATTGTGATACCACTTGTCTGGAGTGTGAGGAAAAGTGGTGACTGATGGTCTGTGTTTTCTTCTGAGCTGTTCTTTTAAAATTCAGAGCTCAAATGGTCAGCCTGCCACTATAGAGTTAAAATGTTGAGCCTCAAGCTCTCTGCTTGATATAAACTCATTGTTTATGGTATACAAAATGATCTGTGTTTGTATGATTTTTGATAAGTGAGGTCCTCCTGTCCCCACTGGAACCCCTGCAGCCGGCAGGGGCAAGTTGCCGAGTGGGGCCACAGCCTGGGGGTGGACCCGACAGGAGGAAAGATTGGCGCATGTCGGCTGCTGCCGCCTTCTTGGCACTATGGGAGAGGTGGGGGCGGGTTGCCGCTGCCCTGAACCAACTCTTCAGTCCCACGCCCAGTAAATTATGATTCGGGGTTCAGAATGATCTCTCCTGGCAGAAAACTCAATTTGGGCCAGAGGGAACCCTTAGCTATAGCAGGGCAATTTACAGCAATATCAGATAGAGGGCTTGAATGTACAAGAACAGCCAGCAGGGTCCTTTGAGATGGTCAAAAGGAAAGGGCGAAAAAGCTGCCCCAGACTGACTTTTCGTAAAGAAGAAGGACCTTGAAAGGAACATTGCCCCAAATTGCAAAGGACTCCAAGTGGCAGGAAGCCTCCAGGAGAGCAAATAGTTTTTTTTTAAGTCCAGGACTCAGATGGCAAAGGAGGGGCCTAGAGCCCCCTGCCTCCAAATATCCCTACAGGAGCCTGGGCAAAATTGACAGTGGGGATTTGACTGGCACTAGCTGCGTGAACAGGAGCAGTCTGGGGGACCCCTTTTCCCGGCTGCCACCCTGATCCCCGGCACCAGCTGCACCTGGTGCTCTATGAGCCAGGCAAGGGGTAGTGGGGTGGTGGGGGAGGGGCCAGGTGGCAGTGAGGTAGCCATAGACAAGCAAGCAGCGGCTGAAAAACTCATCACAGTGGGCCCAGGAGGTGGACCTGGGTGAGCAGCAGGAGCACCAGGGGTTGTCTGGGAAGCAGCAGCAGCTCACCTCTGGGTTGGCGGGAGTGGTGCCACCAAGCTCCTGCTGGTTGAATACCAAGGCCTGGTGAAGTATACAGGAGACTGCGATTGCACTTTGAAGTTCAGGCCTCAGCGAGTCTGCACATTGTCACAGCACTGGCAAGAAGAAAGCTACCCAAAATGAGTAAGGATATTAAGTATGCCACCAAAATAATGGCCCTAATACAGGCTATGGCTGAGCCCAAACGGGTGGCCACCGTATCAAAAAGAAATCAGGCCACTGGAGCTACTGAGGAGGCTGCTGGAAGTGATCTGTTCCTTGGCACCTTGATATCCCAGCTACATTTAGATCCCCTTTAAAGACTAAGGCTCTGACATTTGGGAATGACACAGCTAAATGGAGACAGAATTCTCATAGACTCATTCTCCTACCCAAAGCTTTGACTTGGCCTCTAAGGCACCTACATGATTACACACATTGGGAGTGCGATGCCTTGATGGATTTGGTGGGACCTCATTTGAGAGGACCCCATTTGCAACTAACTGTATGTGTACTTGGGGCAGTCCAAGGACAGAAAGGTGACCCACTACAAAGAGAGCCCAACATGTGGGGAGTCTCCCCTTTCAGTGATTGACAGTTTCACTTGGATGCCTAGGCTTGTATCGGTAGATACCTTTTCAGGCTGGGTAGAGATTGTCCTACCCAAACAGAGAGAACACCTGAGGTTCCAAGATGGGCTCCTACCAGGAGCTGCTGGCCTGAGACAGGTCCTTTGCCGAGTTCTTACAGACGTAAGTCTTCACAGAACAGTAACAGGCCTCAGAGGACGACAGGATAACGGGCATCAGCAGTCCAGGGAAAGAGCTGAGTGGATAGAGAATGGCATGCTGGTGATGGACGCTGTGGACAGGCAGCTACAGACACAGCTCGACAGCTCCTCCTCCTACAGCGAGGATGTCAGCAGGACCCAGGAGCACAGTCCACAGAGCCCTGGACATTTCACAAGAGTGATAATGGACCCTCCTTTGTAGTGGAGGTAACCCAACAAGTAAGCAAAGCCCTACACCTAGAACAGAAATTACATACATTCTGGAATTGATGCAAGAAACCCATCTAAAGTGAGATAGGGTGTTGCTGCTTTCCCTCCTCTGGATAAGGATAGCCCTGTAGAAGCAGGGTTAAATTAATCCCCTAAAAAAATGGTTTATGAGAGACCCCTCCTAACACCCCAAGGTAAGTAGGGTAATGTAACCACAAGTAAAGGAAGTAGAATGAAACAATAAGTCAAATGAGTGGGTCAGGTGCTAACCACTATACACGAATTTGCCTCTTTCAGGTCCCTGTCCCAGTTGGAAACAAAAGTGAAAGGGACTCTATAAAGTGCCTCTAACAGCTCACACCTCATTAAACCTGTCAGAAATAAAACCTTGGGTCCATCATACCTAAGTAAAGAGGTGTAGCCCCAGTGGAGGGGCCAGGCTTAAACGATCTAAAGTATCTGCTTGAGAAAAAGGGGAAAAAAATTGAAATGTTGATATTTTTGGTAATCCTTTTTGATTCTGATTATAGGATAGAGGGACAACTCCTTAGTGAGGATTGTCCCGGGCTATCACCTCTTCTGTTGATCTGTCTTGCTGCTGAGTGTTAGCCTGAACCTCTTTTGGTGCAAGTATTTCTGTACATGATTTCTGAATTTGCAGAAGCAGGTCTCTCAGACCACCTACAGGGTACAACTAATAGCTCTTCACTCAGAGGTCTCATGTTTCTTTCTTACCCAGCCCTGTATTAGACATTATGTGCAAGATGACAGGAAGCATCCACAGTCCTACTGGTGTCTTAGATACCAAGTGGGGTAAAATCTCTCTTATCAGGTACCCTCCATCTGGCCGTGTCAGTCCTCATGGTTAGAGTTGTTGCTTATGCCCTTTTTTGCCTGGTAATCTGTGGTTGCAAATCTGCGAAAACTTTGTATGACATAAATAAGTATAAACCTTCCATCTAAAACATCACCGCAGTTCAGCAGTGATTTTCACCCTTCCATATCTATGGGAGGGGGCGATGCAAGAGTAAAAATTGACAGTGGGGAATATGTAACACAGGGAATGGCCTGAAAAAGGGTAAAAATGTTTTCTGTCTCTTCAAAACCCCCTCACCCTTTTTGAGAACTAAAATGTACATCCCTGCCTCAGGTCACTTGTCGGGAGGGAAGGAGAGTGTCCTTTGTTCTTTGTGCCACAGGGTGGAGGTCATGAGATTGTTTTAGCCGAAGATGGGATTATAGGATTAATCAGAACCTCTAAAAGCTCTGTACTTCTGCTCAGAAGCAAGGCGTTGGTACTTTGACACAGGAGTCTGCCAACCTCCTCATTTGCCAGCAAATCAATAAACTCCTCTTTCCTTCTCCTGAAAAAAAAAAAAAAAAAGGAACATGGTGAGAGTTATCTCCACATGTGAAGGAGGAAGAAAATACCGGGCACTGCATAGTGTTGTTGTTGATGGAATGAATGTCTCAGTGCTCTTCGTTTTTTATCTCCACTTACAAACTTTGACCACGGCACAATTGAATGAGTTTATTAACTGTAATAATTTTAGAACTGTTGAAGAGAGTATCCAACTCAAGTGAACCAGAAACTCAAGGATTTATTTTAGCTCAATATTTAACATGGTAAATGTTTTCGCATTAAGCTTAACCTGTGGCTAATTGGCCAACTACCCACAGTGCAGCAATCTGTAGGGTCACTTTTTCTCTCTGGCTCAAATTCCTTGGCCTCTTCAAATATTGAAAATGCTACATCAGAGGTAAGTGAAAGAGGTGAGAACAAAGACCTGGGAAAGCATGCTCGTGTGTGTGAAACCTTGCAAAAGGATAAAATTAGTGACTTTAACCACTATATTGCAAGTAACCTCAGTCATAGAATAGAAACAAATGAGTTAAGGGAGATGAAAATAAGGCAGCTAATACATAAATTTCAGTGGTTTTCACATTAAACTTAACATTTTAAAAGTATCCTAAAGAATCTTGCTCTGCATTATTTAAATAACATGAAATTAGGAAGAAAGAAGCTATTGAACCATACTTTCACTTAAATATCTAACTGAGTAGGGGGAATTCAAATGATTTCTCTCTCCTTTTGGCAGAATGGGGAGTTCCTGTCTCTGTCCTATCTACTCTCTCAACTCTTCCCACCCACCAGAGGAAAAAGGAAAGTCTGGAAAAGACTTTGCATATAATTTTCCATGAAATACTTGAAGTAAGAATAAGAGAATTAGAGAATATTTTAGCTACACTTTTGTGGACCGATTGAAAGGTTTAGGTTTGGGAAGTGTAGAAACCAATCACGGAGGCAATAATGCAGTGTGGCTTTCAAAGGCCAGGGTAGACTTTTAAGAACATCAAGTTGAGCTTTTGCCTGATGAACACCTTTTTAAAGATTAGTAAAAAGAAAACTCTAGTGAGCTGCTTTGCTCTTCCTTGAACAGGGGTTTGACAAAGAGGGCCCCCAACCCTCAAGAATAAGAATTCTGTTCAGACCAGGCCTGGTGGCTCACGCCTGTAATCCTAGCACTCTGGGAGGCCGAGGCAGGAGAATTGCTTGAAGTCAGGAGTTCGAGACCAGCCTGAGCAAGAGTGAGACCCCATCCCTACTAAAAAT